>OX155645.1:13625000-14225000 GCA_944567765.1 Carterocephalus palaemon
AGGTGTCATTAATTTACACCTACTTATTTCCTTCACACAAGATATTTGTATATATTTGGATATTTGTGTGCTTTGTTTGTTTAAATTAGATCTTTGAAGCTTCAATATGGCAAAATTGAAGCAATTCGATCAGAGAGATAAAAATTTAAATCAAATTTTCAACGGACCAGTCGACTATTTTATAGCGCGTCTTTCTGATACACCGGCGACTTTGGCCGATGTTGCGGGATTAAAAAAAAAAGTGTTACATACATAATATTTTTACTTTGATAAAATTCAAAACCATTTTAAAACGATTTATTATTATTTGATAACCAACCTCCAGATAGGGTCTGAAAAGGAAAAAAAAAACATATGTGTGGAATAATTTGAAATCGGATCATAACACACAGAATTTTGTGCCAAAAATGCGTTGACGTGATCTCATCATCATCAACTCCATCACCCCACATCGTTTCGTACACGTGTGCGTGTAGCTTAGGAATTTCGCTCAATCATAGCTATGCGCAAATCACGAACTGCGTACGTGATTTTAAAATAAACCATATGAAAGTCATTCACCTACAGTTACAACATTGTCTTGCTGAACAATGTGCGTGCAATTTTTATGCTACTTTTATATATATTTTTTTGTCAAAATAAAGGTTTATGCTCCACGGATGGCTCTGTTCGTCTTGAAACGGGCGCGTGTAACAGACGAGCGTGCAGGTAAGAACGCATAAGTGGATTGCTTTTCTGCTTTACATGCAAATATTTTGTGCAAACGTCCCGTCTACGCCGTATTCCTATATTTATGCGCCCCATTTGTGATTCTCAAATAGCCATGTTTGGATGGCATCCCTGATTTGCTTTCGCGATTTGTTTAAAGTTCGTAGACAAGACAGATGATATCTTTGTATGTTTTTCAAGTAGCGCGATAGTTTTGTGAATTTTAAATTAAATGAGTACGACGAATAAAATTGGTTTCAATTTACCATCTACAGCCGACATCTCACGATAAATCATTTACCAGTACCTAACTCATGGTAATTCACTAATCTTGTGTTTGGTATTTCATCGCAGCCTTTATTTGACACCTCGGCCTCCCCCCCGCTAATGATTATGAATCACCGTATTGACTTCACATGCCTTCGAGAATATTATGGAGACTTTCATGCTTCTTCACAATGTTTTCCTCACCATTAACGCAGATGACATTTATTTTTATACAATTCTTTGATTGAACCCAGAACCTTCGAGTAGATATGAGTTCGATAGACACTTTAACTGGGTCATCAATAGGTACTTAAAATTATGTTATGTGTGTATTTGTATAAGAAACCGCATTATAAAAGTAAAGTATGAGCAGTCAATGTGGGAAAGGTATTCAATGAGGCTCATAATCTTGACGGATGGTGGATTGTCGCTGATGGATCGCCGGTGAATGGGGATCAGCGGCTGTATGGTGGGGATTGGGGCTTCGGTATTGAGGGGCTACTGGCCGTTTCCTTGTAATGGAATGTGTAGATTGAATGTTATTTCCCAATATTTATAATTATGTATGGAAACGACCTTAGCTCATGTCTTGGCTGTATAGCGTATGTAGCGTCCATAGCCCAATGGCTCGCGTCGATTCAATGTGATTGACAGGGTTAGGCGACGATGGGCGCGGTGAGTTTGTGGATGGGTGACCGCTAATGGCAAAAATTCACAGCTCTAGTCGTTCACTGCTCCAAAGCCTTAAGTTTATACTTTGTTGCAGTCACTCAATCAATCAATATAATTTAACTTTTCTGCCATTTCTTGTCAATTAATATTGTTACGAAGACACAGGGAAGCTAGCGCCATCTAGCGCCGCTGGTGGAACCACTCAGTGAACGCATAGACAACGTGATATCCCGACTCGATACTAGATGGCGTTAGTGGGCCTGTATTCTCGCGTGTTCGGGAACACGCGGTATCTTTCCAGAATCGTCTAGTACTCGCGACGGCACGTATAAATAGTCGCGGGGAGGGCCGTGAGTTTAGTTCAGTTCGAGCTTTCGAGGCGACTTCGAAGTGAAAACTAGTGATACCGGAGTGAAACAAGTGAAACCTACGACTTGGCTTACGACCTAGGACATCGTTAGTGCTTTGTGTTTGGACCTAGTGCATTGTGTTGGGCCTAGTGTTTAGTGTTTGACCTAGTGCTTTGTTACAAAACAAGAATTAATCTACTTTGCAACAATCCGCGAACAAAAACGTATGGTGATGTATGTATACTTTCATGCACGTAGCACCTCCCTCCCTCCCACGCAGGAAAACATGCACATGCGATAAATGAATACCCACACCACCATACACACACCAACACGTGTTTCGCCTCAAAACAAGGCATCCTCAGGGTAAGTAGACGCTACGATGGTTAATCGCAAAGTGAGCTCACCGGACTGGCAGCGGTCTTATATACCTTTCCACCCCTCCCTTACCGGACTCTAATCACTAGTTGACGTAATATGTGATAACCTCCGGAACAGTAATTAACTAATTAGTCTGTTTTTGTAGGTTGACAAAAATGCGTAGTAAGGGAGAGTTGGAAACTTCCGTCTGATCATTCAGCAGTGTAACACTCTTATGGTTATCATGCCTTATAATTTCTAACTGTTCAAGCACACTTAGTCTTAAGCCCTTATCCACGGTGTGTAGGATGTCATAGGTGTGGTTATTTGGTATGACATGTCCCGTTTGTATTAGGTGGTTAAAGGTGTCATACCAAATAACCACACCTATGACATCCTACACACCGTGGATAAGGGCTTAAGACTAAGTGTGCTTGAACAGTTAGAAATTATAAGGCATGATAACCATAAGAGTGTTACACTGCTGAATGATCAGACGGAAGTTTCCAACTCTCCCTTACTACGCATTTTTGTCAACCTACAAAAACAGACTAATTAGTTAATTACTGTTCCGGAGGTTATCACATATTACGTCAACTAGTGATTAGAGTCCGGTAAGGGAGGGGTGGAAAGGTATATAAGACCGCTGCCAGTCCGGTGAGCTCACTTTGCGATTAACCATCGTAGCGTCTACTTACCCTGAGGATGCCTTGTTTTGAGGCGAAACACGTGTTGGTGTGTGTATGGTGGTGTGGGTATTCATTTATCGCATGTGCATGTTTTCCTGCGTGGGAGGGAGGGAGGTGCTACGTGCATGAAAGTATACATACATCACCATACGTTTTTGTTCGCGGATTGTTGCAAAGTAGATTAATTCTTGTTTTGTAATAATGGAGTTCCGCAAAGTAACGCCTGATACAATTAATTATCTAGTGCTTTGTGTTAGTGCTAGTGAATAAAGTCTTCATTGAGTCAGCAGGTCTTTCTCTCCAAATCCTTCGAACCCTAACACGTAACAACTGGTGTCGGAAGTGAGATTTGGAGATGCCATTGACTCCGAGAGAGGACTTACAGGAGGGCGTCAGGACAAGGGCACAACGAGCTGCGGAGGCCACAACTGGGGACCAAGCTCCGCTCACTGTGGGCCAAGCCCCGCCCAGTGGCCCCGCCTACCAGGCCCCGCCCACTGAACAGGCCACGCCCACCAGTGGCACCGAAGCTTCTACAGCCCCTCAAGTGTCTCTTCAATTAGGAAGTTTGTTCGTATTGATTCGGGAAATGAAGGAATCACACGAACGCAGGTTCGGCGATTTGCAAGAGTTTCAAAAGGCTGAAATGAGAGCGATTCGAGAAGCACAAGAACACAAGTTCGGCGCTTTACAAGAGCAACAAAGAGACCTCCAAGAAAAAGTGCTTGGGGCTATAAATGATGTTAGTGGCACGGTGATTAAGCTTCGGAAAGATGTCGACGTAGTGGAGGAACGAGTTACCGGGTTGGGATTGGATGTGGAAAATGTTAAAACCGGCCTCACTGAATTACAGAAGAAAGTAGTGCGCCTTGAAACCACGGGAGTTGCGATGTCTAGTGGAACTACCGTAGTGGCGCAAGGACCAAGAGTGAAAGTGCCACCATACGACGGCACTACTTCTTGGAACGCTTATCGTCAGCAATTCCAGACTGTCGCTACTGCCAACGGATGGACGGAAGAACAATGCCTGACCGCTCTCACTGTTGCGCTCAGAGGGCAAGCTTTGTCGGTCCTGGAAGCACATACAGGAAATGGGTTCAAAGACCTGATGGAGGCACTTGAATCCAGATACGGGGAGCGACACCTGGAGCACGTGTTCCGTGCCCAACTGCGTGACAGAGTCCAACGCTCAGGAGAAGGACTACAACAATGGGCGTTGGAAATTGAAAAACTAGTCAGGAAGGCACACCCAGGAGCCGACACCAAGATGGTGGACACGAATATTGTTCAAGCATTTGTCGACGGAATAAAAGACCTGGAGGTCAGAGCTGCAGTGAGGCTTCGTCACCATAATTCGCTAAAGGAAGCATTGGCGCATGCCTTGGAGGTCGAGGCAGTTCGCCATGATATACGGCAGACCCATAAGATCCGCGAGGTCTCTGAGGAAGTCAAGGAGGTTAAGGCTCCTACGAAGAAAGCTTTTGGAGCCATGTGCTATAAGTGTGGCGAGAGGGGCCATCTTCAGCTCAACTGCCCGCAGAAGGAGACCCAGATGGCATGGAAGAAAAGGATCGAGGAACAAATAGAGGAGCTGAAGAAGCAAGGGGCTTCGTCCCCTACCCGGGATCAGGGAAACGAATAAAAGCCAGGACTAAGGGGCGAGTGCTGGCTGACGCGGAGGAAGCCCCGATAACTGTCATCTCCCAGGCATGCAGCGGGAATAGTCTTGTGATTCAGGGGACTATTAACGGGACGGATTGCAAAATGACCCTAGACACAGGAGCCTCTAGAACAATAGTGAACCCAAATCTGGTAAAAGCCGCAAGGGGACACAAGAGGAGAATTAACTGTCGGCTTCTTACTGCCTCCGGTCAGCCAATACCCGTCCTGGGAGAAATGTCAGTCACGATGTATGTAGGGGAGTCCTCATACTCTCATAACGTTATCATGGCTGAGATTATGGATGATTGCATCTTGGGTTTGGATTTCATGAAGAAACACAACTGCAGAATTAATGTCGCTGAGGGAGTATTCAAGTGCGGTGAAGAAGAAATCTTCATTCTAGGAGGCGCCTGCGGGAAAGTCGCATGTGTAAAGAAAATCACTATACCTGGACGAGCGGAAGCTCAGGTGCTGGTGAAACTGCCGCCAGCTGGAAAGAAAAATTCAAACAGGTGCGTGTTGATCGAAGACACACCTACCAAGACATCAGCGCAAAAACTGATGACGGCAAGAACCCTTGTTAGTGGAAGCAGTAACGCTGTGGTCAAGGTATTGAATCTTGGTGATCGCGAGATCTGCTTGAACGAAGGTGACGTCATTGGAAAGTGCGAGGAAGTTGTCTGGATGAAAAAGTGTAGTTCGACGACAGGCGCAAACTTAGCAAACAGCAACAACTACGGATTAGTGACTGAGCTACTCGATGACTGCAAGAGTAATCTGACTTATTCGCAGAGCATGAAAGCTAAGAAGCTTTTACAGCGCTACGCGAATATCTTCTCCAGTCAAGAAGGGGACCTTGGAAGAACGTCGATGGTTCAGCACAGGATAGATACCGGAAGCGAGAGACCAATTCGTCAACGAGCAAGACGGATACCAATTGCAAAGGAAAAAGAAGTTGAAGGCCTTTTGGAGGACATGAGAAAGAATAAGATCATTGAACCGTCTTCAAGTCCGTGGTGCTCACCTGTTGTATTAGTGAAGAAGAAAGATGGTAGCGCGAGATTTTGTGTGGACTATAGGCGTCTCAATGATGTCACCAAGAAGGACAGTTACCCGTTACCTCGAATCGACGACACTTTAGATACCTTGAGTGGCATGAAATGGTTTTCGACCCTAGACCTGAAATCTGGATACTGGCAGGTGGAAATTCATCCAAAAGACAAGGAGAAGACAGCTTTCTCGACCGGAAAAGGTTTATGGCAATTTAACGTCATGCCCTTCGGATTGTGCAACGCACCTGCCACATTTGAGCGACTCATGGAGTGTGTACTGGCAGGCTTAGTTGGAGAGGCTTGCTTAGTCTACTTAGATGACGTCATCATTGTCGGCCATGACTTCGAGGACCATTTGCGAAACTTGGAGCGAGTTTTCGCCAAAATAAAGGGAGCCAAATTAAAGTTGAACCCGAAAAAGTGTCGTTTATTCAGGAGTAAGGTCAATTATCTCGGCCATGTTATCTCCAGTGATGGAATCCAGACAGACCCGGAGAAACTGGAAGCAGTTCAAAAATGGCCTACCCCTAAGGACAAAACCGAAGTGAGGGCATTCCTCGGCCTATGCTCATACTACAGGCGTTTTGTTCAGGGATTTTCAGAGATAGCCAAGCCATTACATCGGCTGACAGAAGATAAACGACAATTTAGTTGGGATGAGACTTGTGAAGATTCTTTTCAGAAACTGAAGAAACATCTGTGTGAAACACCAATCCTGGGGTATCCACAACCGGAGGGTCGGTTTATAGTCGACACGGATGCAAGCAACACGGCCATTGGAGGGGTGTTGTCTCAGAAACAGGGTGAAAGAGAAGTTGTTATTGCATATTTCAGCAAATCTTTATCCAGGCCAGAGAGAAATTACTGTGTGACAAGAAGAGAACTTTTGGCTGTTGTAAAGACGCTACAACACTTCAACAAATATCTCATCGGCAGACCGTTTTTACTGCGAACTGATCACGCAGCCTTGAAGTGGCTACTGCAATTCAAGAACCCAGAAGGTCAAGTAGCTCGATGGATTGAACAGCTCCAGGAGTATGACTTCGAGACGGAACACCGCAGCGGAAAGACGCATGGGAATGCCGATGCACTCTCACGAAGGCCGTGTTCGGAAGACTGCAAACATTGTGTTAACCGCTTGAGTGTGGCGACCCCGGTCTCCGGATTGTTAGAAATATGCTAAGTGTGGCACTATCCGGAGACCGGTGTTTGTAGGTTGGCATTTTGTATCACTCATATTTGCTCTCTGGTATATCTTTGACCCATTCTCTCTTATGTTAAAAAAAGTAGACAAAACGAGACGCTAATTTAAACCAACAAACATACGAATATTGTCGGGAGTGACATGTGGACGACTGTGTCAAAAACCCCATTTTTCGTCTTTTGTTTTTTATTTTTCATAATTTTATATCTGTGATCTCCTATTTAATCTATATTGTAGATTGTATAATGTTTAATAATCTGTAATACAGAATAAATAATAGCGCAGAATAGTAAGTATTTTTTTTTTTTTTATTGTTGAAGTCGTCACTCACTACCGTCATGAAATTTTTTTTTCTAAAATTTTTTTCTTATTATCGGCCAGTATTCTATAATCTGTCATGAAATCGATACTACACTCTATGGGCCATAGCAATATTAACAATGAACGTTCAACGGTTTTTTTTTCACAAATTTTTAAAAATGTCTCAAATTTCACTGTTTTTTAGCAATAAGTCTAAATTACATGTTACTTCAAAACATGCTTGTCTTTATTGAATAGGATACCTAGATCTATCGAGTACTCAAAAAAACAATTAGACTGACAATGTTTGTACAAATTTGGCGATGACGAATTTTTTCCCGAAGGACTGTTTTACGGGTCATATTTCAGAGTCAAATTTGACGCTGTATTATAAATAATCATGATATCTAAACGTTCTGCTCGTTATGTTATCGTATAATAGATATACTCTAGTTACTGTAAACAAAAAGTCTTTGTTCGACGCCTTATGAGTAATACGAACCGAGATTAGATTTAACGACCACTTGAGGCCGCGAGTCAAGTGGATGTCGTGCGAGCGAGTATAAACAAACTTGTCTTACAAGAAATATTTGTATTACAGTATACTAAGATTGTGCTTGTATTGTTTAGATACATGGACAGGATTATTAAAGTAATAAAAATACACAGAACATTACGTAGTTTTTTATTAGCATCCAAATACATCACGAAATTTCACTACCTGTTTTTCCAACGCTATTTTCTAATATTATTACGTCCTCGGCGGAGTTGTAATAAATCATGGCACTAGAGTAGTGTTTCTAGATTCTCAATTTAATTAGCTTTAGCTTATTATAACAGTCTTATTGGAAAGAAACTGAATCTAATAAGAAATGAGCCAAGTTTTAAGTGAGTGTGGCGGACACCGGTCTCCGGCTGCCACACTTGACGTTTTCCGTCAAATAGAACGAAACAAGCTCAAGCGAAGGCTGCTCCCACTACACTACGCCCGGCTCTAATGAGATTAGTGCAACCCGTCTGCCCGAGATCCGGCCGAGACGCGAGCTATCCTACGGGACGTGAACAATAGGTGTGCTGGGAAGGATTTCACTAAGTCAGTAAACAGTTAGGCTAACCCTGCGCTGCGCCAGGGGATACCACGGCAGACGCACACTTAGAGTTCTGGGATCAAATCCCAGGCTTAAATCCTTGATTGAGGCTACAACTGTTTTAAATTCTAGGCTACGAATCGTATCTAGGATATGTGCGTTTTGAAATTAAAAACAAAACCAATTCACATTGAAGTTTCTTCGGTGAAACGGTTTCGTCAGCACACGCGTAATGTTCTTCCTGCCTCGTTTCGTTTTCATTTGTTATCGATCAATCAATAATTTGATTTACTAGGTTTGCGAAAACGTGAACAAATTTACTATAACAAAGTCCCATACTCGTATGCATAGGCACTATTTTGGTATGTTTTTATAGAGTAAGAATATTGACTCCGAATACAGTTGGTTCCATTTCTTAAAGATGTCACAAATTATTTAAAAGATTTGCAGTGTGTCGGAACCATTGGTCCTTTGGAAGCGGTCTCCAGACAGTGTGGCAGCTAACATAAGACGCTGGTAAAGCCAGTCGGACAATTAAATCTACCTTCAACTGGAGCTAAGTGCCGCATTATGTGGCGATCTCTAATGAGTTGGAGACGGATTTAGAGCAGAGGATTAAATCCATTCTATTTGCTTGAACTGACAAAGTATTGGGTGTTTGCGTTTCTAGCGTAGAAGTTTTTATGGCTAAACTAACACGACTTAACTTGCCGCAAAATTGTTTATACTCTGCAATCATTCATAACAAGTTAATTATTAGGTTAGCTTACTTTGAATTGATGTTTCTCAGAAAACCTAATCACTATCCCGCTCGCATACTATTGGCATTTGCTAGCTTTAAGAACAATGTTGATTATGGTCCTGATACGTATTGCAATACGACCTAGGCCTCCCCTAATTATTACGAGAATAATATATTAGAGGTAGTTTATACCTATGCTTGCGCTTGCGCAATGCAATGAGTACATGTTGATGTCTTGGATTGGTGTACATTTCCTATGTCCAGCAGTGGACCAATAAAGGCTGATGATGATGATGATGATACAGAAGACGTAAAGTATGGTTTTTAATTTTTTCTTTTACTTTAATCAAATCTACTCCACACATTGCCTATGACATGGAATTCTTCAAAAAAGGCGTAAAAAGAGCTCTCCTTCAGGGCTGGCGACGCATTGTCTCCTCTGGTGTTGCTTAAGTTAATAGGTGACGGTGACTGCTTACCATCAGGTGGCTCGTCCGCTTGTTCGTTAGGTTAAAATGAATTAAAAAAACAAATTATATAACACAAAACATAACATATTCATCGAATCGGAATGATGCAGCAAGTTGACCTTATGTGCAGTCTGGTTAGCAGGTCACGTGTCGATTAAATTATACAGGGTTATTGGTAATTCGACGTATTCCCGTTAGGAGGTGACAGGGGTGACTATTTGTGATAATTTTAACCCCCATATGCATTATGCAAAAGTGAACCATTTTCGAGTTATCAAGCTTTTCAGCTTTTTTCAAAATAGGTCAGAAATGCAACATCAAAAATTTATTAAAAAAAAAGTATCAATTAAAATCTATTTTTTTCTTCGGATTTATAAAAACGATTAAACAGTGGTTATTTATCAAAATTAAAACTACAATTATCGGTCCAACTTTAAAAATGCGAGACTATTAACGATATTACTTCAATATTTTTTGAGATTTTTGTCCACTAAAATGCCTTAAAAACAAATAAAACTTATATGAAACTTGGCTTGCAGATTATTTTAAAAACATAACCGTTTTCTTAGCTTTCCAACAAGGCATAACAACTATGAACTTATTTTAAAAAATACTGAGAAAAACCGATCACAAAGGATGCAGGCGGAAATTTGTATTCGAACTAAACTTAAGGTCGTTCTTTAAAATTTCAAAAAAAGTAATTAAAAACAATGCCCAATGTAAATAAAACAAAAATTATAAATATAAAATTAAATTTAGAACCAGTAAAAGTTTAGTAATAATAACAATTAATAATAAGTAACAATTAAGACATTTTGTAATTTAGTCTAATTAAAGTTCTTGCTCGAAGGGTATTCCCCTATTGCGTACGCAGTCTCATTCTTTTTCTGAGGTGTAACTTAACTACCGAAGTGTTCAAATTATTCCGAATCACATTTGCAGGACATCCGTCTTGCTAGTATATCATGTTTTGCCGTATAGCCATAGGCACGTCTTCAAGTACTTCATTTGTTAAAAAAATTCGTAAGCGACCAAAATTGGTTCATCGATAAATTCTTGCACATATTGCACATAATGCAGAATAATTTGACTACTTCGGTAGTTAAGTTACACCTCAGAAAAATAATGAGACTTTGCGTACGCAATAGGGGAAGGCCCTTCGAGCAAGAACTTTAATTAGGCTAAATTACAAAATGTCTTAATTGTTTCTTATTATTAATTTTTATTATTACTAAACTTTTACTGGTTCTAAATTTAATTTTATAGTTATAATTTTTGTTTTATTTACATTGGGCATTGTTTTTAATTACTTTTTTTGAAATTTTAAAGAACGACCTTAAGTTTAGTTCGAATACAAATTTCCGCCTGCTTCCTTTGTGATCGGTTTTCCTCAGTATTTTTTTAAATAAGTTCATAGTTGTTATGCCTTGTTGGAAAGCTAAGAAAACGGTTATGTTTTTAAAATAATCTGCAAGCCAAGTTTGATATAAGTTTTTTTTGTTTTTAAGGCATTTTAGTGGACAAAAATCTCAAAAAATATTGAAGTAATATCGTTAATCATCTCGCATTTTTAAAGTTGGACCGATAATTGTAGTTTTAATTTTGATAAATAACCATTGTTTAATCGTTTTTATAAATCCGAAGAAAAAAATAGATTTTAATTGATACTTTTTTTTTAATAAATTTTTGATGTTGCATTTCTGACCTATTTTGAAAAAAGCTGAAAAGCTTGATAACTCGAAAATGGTTCACTTTTGCATAATGCATATGGGGGTTAAAATTATCACAAATAGTCACCCCTATCACCTCCTAACGGGAATACGTCGAATTACCAATAACCCTGTATATTATGCGGTTCTATGTAATCATTAAGAAAGACAATTTTATTATGAAACGTTTGAACACTTTTTGCAAAACAACAAACAGCCATACAAAGTTGTTTTGGTTCCTCATATTGCATCGCATTTGCATAATACATAACATATTGGAAGATTTTATAAATTCGAGTTTCAAATTGATTAACTTTGTGAATTATGTTAGTAGATATTATTTAGTATCTTAAATGGTTTTCAATCACCATTCGTATTAACTATTACGGTTGAATTGCACAAAAGACGGACAAAAACTGAATTAAAAAAATAAAATTAATCTATGATCTTCTTTGAGTTAGAATGTTCTTTTATTTAAGTAATGATTAACTCTTTTAATTGCTTTCGGTACAAAAATCTGTGGATATATCTCGGACGAACCTAATACGGGTTCTGCCAACTATCATGCTTGCGAAAAAAGACTATTAGATTTAGATTTATTCATTTATTTTTCATTATATGGTAATTTGTATATGCTTAATAAACGTTATAAAAAAAATTTATCTACCGCCGTTTCACAATTTTTATAATTTGATCAAGGCAAATTATTATTGAACAAGTGGAGTTGGAGATACATCGCACCAAGCGTTTCTATCGTTCAAGTAGTCATTTATATTAAAGAAAGCTTTATTATTCGTTTGGTCTTTTTCCCGGGCAGTTCGCACAATAGACTGGAAAGGCATTTCAAGGATGGTCCGCTGGTCTAGACCGAGTTAATTCCCGGATACCTGTTCCGGGAGAATGTCACCGCAATGCCGAGTTTTTACAGCACAATAGACCAACGGGGCGCTTATAGCCGGAGCTATTTCTATTTAAGAGAAAGTATGTCTGCATAAGTCTAATCTTAAGTATCTCTGTCTGTCTGTCTGTCTCGCTTTCACGCCAAAACTACTGAACCGATTTAAATGAAATTTGGCACACAGATAGACTAGAGCCTGAGAAAGGACATAGGCTACATTTTAATTGGAAAAAAGTGTTGTAAAGGGTTGAAAAGGGGGATGAAAGGTTGTATGAAAGTATTGTCATTTTCAGAACTAGAAGAAGAAGCATAAGATTTATAGATTTTAGGCTGTTGATTAGATAATTATAAATAAATATGGCATTCAAAGTTTGTAAAAATGTTACCCGTAAGGGTGTAAAATAAACAACATAGGGGATGACACATTTACGGATTCATTACAAATTTGTGGAGCTAAAGTTAACGCGTTAAGAAGAATCTTTTACTATGTCTAATTCCACGCGAGCGAAGCTGCGGGCGTCCACTAGTATAATATATAGATAGTGTGCCGTGTGAGCCTATTGCTACGCAGCGGACACTATTCGGGTCTCGATTGGAAGCCAAAGTTGATATTGCTGCCACATTGCTGCGACGTCCCCACTGGCTGGGCACGGTTCTCCCCATAGACGCAGCTGCGGGAGGTCTAGAGCATACTCCACCACGCTGCTCCAATGCGGATTGGTGGAGGTGTTAGTGGCCAACCCAGTGTCGTATGTTCTCAAACCACCCGACGGTCCTCGACAAGGCTTAACGATGGTTTTCACAATTTTTTGAAAATAACCGGGATCGACGGCTTAACGTGTTCTCCGAAGCATGATAGCGCGGTCACCCATCAACAAACCGACCGCGCCTGTCGTTTATTTATTTATTTAATCTTTATTATAATAAAGATTAAATTAGATATACCTAAAAGCATTGTGGTACAAAAAGCGGACTTAATGCTAAAAGTAATGGTAAAAGTAGTTGCTTGTGACCTACTCGTATTATATTGGTTTACCTTGTTATAGCCAAAGGTGGTAACTCCATACAAAATGTTTAATTAAACGAAATACATGGGTATTCGGCAACGCTGAAATCTGTTTTAGAATAATTGTTATGAATGTAGTTTGGCGACTTCCTGACAATATGCGCCCCGTTGATTTGTTGAGTGCAGCGCCACAGATTATATAGCAGGTTCATTTTGCAGTAGTGCTATTTCTTGAAAGTTGGAAGCAAGAAGAAACTTTGGGTGACAGCAGTATGCCGTCATGGGCTCGGGTTCAATTCTCATCCGTTCTCCTTTACATTTAATGATATGTTCATGATTTTGTTATGACAAGGCTACTTTACGTGCCTTTAAGGACATTGGAGATAACTCTATGATATAGCAGGTTTGTTAAGGAAGATGTTTTCTTTTACATATTGTCTCTGCCACTGAAGTCCACATTTATACAAAGAACTAACAAACGAATTCCTATTAACAACCTTTACTACATTGATAAAGAATCTCAGTCATAATCCGAGTCTTCTAAGTTTATCACTGTTTTCACAGGTAATAATAGTTTGGTGGCTCCGCGTGCTTGTTTAATATCTTACATTTTTTTAAAATCACACTACATTCATGAAAAAGTATATATAGTATGGTACGTACCGAAGTGAGAAGTCAAATTTCAGTGCCTGTGCGACAAAAAAAGAGGTGTAAGTTTTTTTTCATAGTACTTATTCATTGTTCGAAAATGGCACATTTCGTTGACGTTAGAATTTGTAATAAATATCACGTACTGAAGCGAAACTAAGCAAAAGGTGCACTTTAATCAGATTTAGTAAGTGTGCCACTTTCAGAACGTACATGGCAAAATCTCTAGCTATATTGAACACTTTCCACACAGTAGGCATTAAAGTCGCCGTCACACTAAGTTGCTCTATGGCAGCGTGTCCGCAGTAAATCAGCGAAACAGCTCGTGTCGGGTGTCGCGCGCATGCTCTATGAATTAGTGCTTCCGCTGACCGGTGTACTGTTTATCACCTTTCGCTTTATTTATTCCCAGTATTATGTATAACGTGTCCGGCTGCGCTTTGGATACGTTTTGGTGGCGAATCGGTTTTTAATTCGCATTCTCGTGCTGTTTTGCAATGACTTATGATGGAAGATTACCGCTTTGGGAACGCACTAGTCGTGGTCAGCGCTGCAGCGGTTGGATGGGGGTGTGACCGCTAGTGACATTTCTTGACGGCTACCGTACTTCAAGAGTCTTGTACTTGTGCTTGTACATTGCATGGCCGCTCATGGGTCCATAGCCCAATGGTAGCGCCCATAGTCCAATGGCTCGCTTCGATTCAATGCGATCGAAAGAGTTAAGCAACGACAGGCGCGGTCGGTTTGTGGATGGGTGACCTAGTGGCAAAATTTCATGGACGATACCGTGCTTCAGAGGGCACGTAAAGCCTTCGGTCAACCGGGACCGGACGGGGACCGTTTTCAAAGGTGGAAACAATCGTTAAGCCTTGTCGAAGACCTTCGGGTGGCTTGAGAACTCTCGACACTGGGTTAGCCACTAATCCGCATTGGAGCAGCGTGGTGGAGTATGCTCTAGACCTCTCGCAGCTGTGTCTGTGGGGGAGAATCGTGCCCAGCAGTGGGACGTCTATGGGTCGCAGCAGCAGCTCATGGGTCTATTCTGCTGACCGGTACGTATTCATAATTAGAATGGAACCGAGTTCCTACACGTGACGTCATACAAGACTTCGAATTAGATAAATGACGACATTATGAAGGCCATCTTATATTTCGGGTAGGAAAAAACCGCAATTGGCCAGCGTGGTGGACTAATCCCTCCCATTCTGAGAGGAGATCCGCGCCCAACAGTGGGACAAAGAAGTTGTGGTGGTATGGACGCAACATTAAATGACACTCTTTTATTAATTAATTGAACTTTAATTCAGATTATCTTCCCTCAATCTGATTTCTTGCCAAATATCTATTTACCAGTTATTGCGTATAACCCACTGGTCAAATTAATACTTTCAGTGAACCATTGAAAAATTATGGACGAACGGTTATCGTCCCAGTATCATAAAACGGGCAAAGCAGAAACCGCAAATATAAACAGGTAGCTAAGTAATATGAGCCCGTCGACATTTGGCTGTTTTCCAGCCCTGAAACTACCTATTCTGTTCAAATATAAACCTTATTACCTTCACCGTAAGGATACACGTGTACAACTAACGTAGTTAGTATAATGTATACATACGTACTTTATTACGATATTCGATTTTTCGATTTTCAATCTTGATGTGTACAACATAAGGTCTATTACTGTTTTTATTTGTGTTATGCGAATAAATAGACAGTTTACAATATTATTATACCTGATTGTTTATTTCTGCACTATTGTTAGGTGGAATCGTTTATTATGCGTATAGGTACTTGTGTTTTATAGGGAATATGTGATATCCCATTTCCTATACCACAAGCCAGTCAGATTGAATATTAATATTATGAGGCAATGCGTTACGATTTGTTGTTTTGCGCGAAAGATGTTATAAATTGAATGATGAATGAATGAAATGATGAATAAACATTCACAAAACATAGCATCTGTATTTACCACAGAAGGAGATTTACTTTTCACAGAACCTACCTTTTTTTTTTAACGAGGGGGAAATCTTCGCTGGGGGGAGGTCGGGGTATGTGAGATTTTTACTCACTAAAACCCCCTCGGCAGCCTTCCTGCGCATATAGTGAGGCTCCGAGATCTCCTAGGTACGTTTCACATGTTTTCATTTTGACATGCAAAGTTTGGAACTATATTATGTCAAATAACTATATTATATTACGTTATTTCTTGTATACACGTTATGTCATTTGTTTGTTTGGTTGAAGGATATAACATGATCTATGATATCAGAAAACATATACATATTTTCTATTTTTAAAATATGTATTTAATCCAGCGCACTCGTACATTTGAAATTATTCCGACCACTCGAGAGTTCTGAAAACCAAATGTGAGCTTAAACATTCTTAGCTAGAAGACGGTTTCGGCGGTCAAGCCTCAAGAGGCAACCGGAAGTGCCCGGGGACAGGTGGAGACGGAAATGGCGGCGCTTCCGGCCGCGGCCATTACAGCGAGAGGCTTCGAAGGAAACGGATTGGAAATACCGGGGCGTCGAGTGCACCCTCGGCGCATTGTCCGGGAATAAGTTCGATGGATTTATTTGCGGCGAGTTTGGCAACGTTAGTGTTAAGGAGATTGTGATGAAAATATTGAAAGTTCACAGGAGAGCGGAGTTGTGGGTTTGATCCTCGGCGGGGGTAAAAATTAATTTATCTAATCTGAACTGTCTAATGTGAATGTTCCATCTAGGCAGAAATACAAACTGTAATCGATATGTAAAAATATTGTGATTTAGATAATAATAGATTATAAAAATTAGACATAATAATTGAGGTTCTGACAACTGTATAATACCGACCGACAAACTGGCCCACAGTTTGGCGGAAGTGATGTAGAATTATTGTGGAAAAAAATAATTATAAAAAATCTCGGAAAGAAAGTAACATTCTTCTGTATGGGCCTTTGAAGGTGATAGCAAACCTACAAAATTGAGGTAGACGAGAAACGAAGGTAAAAAAATGATTGCGTTTTTTTTATTCCAGGGCGGGTCTTCTACGATCCAATTCGAAGAATAAAAATAGCTTCAGTGGAAGTGGGTGAAATGTTGTTTGCAAGATTCCAGGACATACATACATACGAGTGAAGTTAAATAAAAGCTTTTAATACATACATACATGGATACATATGAGTGAAGTTAAATAAAAGCTTTTAATAAAATAGGTAAAAGCGGTGACAGCCCAGCGGCTATCGAACTCGCCTCTCACTCGAGCGGTCCGGGTTCAAACCCCAGTGGCACGCACCAATGACTTTTCTAAGTTATGTGCGTTTTAAAAAATAAATGTCACTTGCTATAACGGTGAAGGACACATCGTGAGGAAACCTGCATGCCTGAGAGTTCATCATAACGTTCTCGAAGGTATGTGAAGTCTGCCAATCCGCACTTGGCTAGCGTGGTGGACTAAGGCCTAATCCCTCCCATTCTGAGAGGAGACCCGTGCCCAACAGTGGGACGTCTATGGGTCGCAGCGAGAATAAAATAGAGGTAATAAAAGTAAAGGTGGCTCCACACCTGACCGCAAACATTTTCGTCGTCGCTGCCAAACGACGAGCGCTTCCGTCGCAGACGGTGCGCCGACAGATAAATGTAAGTTTATTGCCACTGAAAAAAAAATCTGGATTTCCCTAGCCTAGGCCAACGTTGCCCTAGTGTGCATTCCGATGACAATGAACGAAAATAAAATAAAAAGTTATAAAAAGCGTTTAAAAAAAATTACTTCAGTTTTTCTATCTACTCTATAATGTATCTATATTGTCTGCTAAAAAGTGTGTTCTTTCTTTTACTACCTTAAGATCATATAAAATTCCCCGTACATCCTAAACGGCGTCTTAATGTCCTAAGCGTATCTGCACTGGTGTTTATCGTCCCAACAGCCAACTTAAACGCCCGAATATTTATATCGCGAAAAGAAATCGTGCCGAGCATAAACGGCAGAGTGTAAAACTTATCTAAATTGCGAACACGTGTAATGTACGCAAGGGCAATAAATAAACGCACAGCAGTCTAGACTGTATCTTAATCTAGACTACCTGACTCACTGCGCCGCCCGTCTTGTCTTCGCGTCTGCACACACGATCTAAGAAAACGCTCGGAGTCGGCGTTTTACGATTAAAACAAACTTGACATTTATATTTTGGGCATTCGCACACACGGCCATCTGACCCCAAAGTAGGCGCGAGCCTGTAATATGGATGTCTGAGACTGATATACATACCTACATAGATATTTTAAATACATACATAAATAGATAATATTAACATCCAGAAACAGAACAAATACAAAGAGTTCGTCACACGAATATTTGTCCTGAGTGGGGTTCGAGCCCACGACCCCTGGCGCAACAAACAGGGTCACTACCGATTGCGCCAAAGGGCCTGTCAAACATTTGAATACTGATACTTTGACACTTTGACATTTGACACACCCATCTTCCAACTTACATCTTTTTCCAAAAGTCAATAACCTTTTCGCTTGTTAAATATAGGAATGCAATATCAGCACCGCTCTATCCAGCGGTTTCCACCCATCTTCTTCAATTCTTCAGTTGATGTTTTTTAAGAATAGTTTATTGGGACCTCTAGATTTTACATTCTTAATTTACGTCACTTAATTTTTAATTCATTGGTTTATCTTATTGGGGCCCACTGCTAATTCTTTTCTCAATTTTTTTTCTTCAGATTTATGAACGACATGGAATTGGCCATTTCAACTTGCTGCATTAATTGTGTATGGATTCGTACGTTCACATGGATTCATACAAACGAACTGACCAACTAATGTTCTAATTAACTCTCTCAACTGATTGGACTAACCATCCCAGTCCCTAATTGAGTCTTGTTCAAAGTTAGTCACGGGCGGTCGTCATGGGCGGCAGCGGATGCGTGTTGCTGCAAGCGCGTTTGCTATCTTGTATCCATAAAAAAGGTACTACACCGACTTTTTAACCAGTTTAAAAAAAAGTTTAGTTTGTGTTTAGTGGAATGCCGCATCCATACGATACCATAAGTATATATTCCGCAGTACATTCTGGCCAGCAGATACTAGCGGGCGGGTCATGATGCTCACCTCCGCCACCTCGCGCTACCAAGGCGAGCTTCCGATATAAATCAATGTGATTGTCCGGCGCCCGCAACAGCATTGTTCGAGAAAGTTCTGAACGAAACCGATTCAAACCTGAACTCTTTCTGGGGGAAAACTGTTTCACTTAAACTTTGTTCTTGACCTTGTGAGAATTTAAGTAAGCGCAAGGGGTTGGAACCAATCTATTACAATAAAATACTTGGCCAAGGAAAATGCATTCATTCTTTATTTTTAAAATGCTTTGAAGTGTTGTCATTTTTGATGAAATGAGGGCGGGGGTGGTTTAACTTCAGTACATGCGCATACGCATACAATAGTGATTTAGTCGTTTTGTCACCTATATATTTTTAAATTTAAATTTATTTTAATTTTTGTACCTATATAAGCTAATTATATTATTCAAATATGGAAAACGAATTTCTCGTAAGGATCTCATAGCTGTTTTAGTACATCAAATTATCATGGATATTCTCACAAACGGCAAACTAGGCAGAGCCTAGTGTGGGTATCAGAGGCTGATATTTTTTTTAAGTTAATATTTAAAATTGTATTGTTGCTTGTTTTATTAACCATTGAAGGCTTTCTCTGTGTACATTAGTAAATGTCTTCATATTTATTTTCATTCCGATTTTATTAAATTTAACTAAAAAGGGCCCCAATTTGCATAAGCCTTAAAAACTATACTTAAAATGGATTAACTCTACACTATCACGATGCGTTAACTTGTTATCTCGCGGTTACTAGTACTGCACCCTAAATTAGTTTTCTATGACCCAGTATGGTCGTATACTAGTTGTAACATATCAACTACGAGTGTTACATCCTCTAGATTATACTTTTCTAGAGATTCCCATCGTAAGCGATAACAACTCATCTGTTACCTACTTCAAACAAGACTCTTATGAGTCTTGTTCAAGGTCTGTCATTGTTGTCATGGATGGCAGATGGGTAGCGCTACATGATTTACTATTTCATATCCATAAAAAGAGCTACAGCAACAAAGCAGTAGGTAAGGACAGCAACAATATTTGTATCTAAAAACGGGTGACATTAATCGTTAGGTCATAAATAAGTGGAAATATAAGTGCGACAGTTTTAATAACAGGGGCCCGGGTTCAGATTGCGTTATTTACGGCGCAGGTAGTTTGGCGCCGCTCCAGCGATAGCACAAGATTTTAAAGCTTCTCGCATTTTAGGCCGTCATAAATTTAAAAAACATAATTCAGTGCAAAAAGTGGAAACATTTTTCGTATACATTTCGCTTCATTTTCAGATTCGGCGATATATTTTCGCTATGGAAATGTATTTGTAACTTTGTAACTACTGTAAGGTCGGCTGGCAGTCATGTTGCCGTGAGCGAATTTGTTTTCAAATTCAAATTAAAATAATTTATTTAGCTATGAGGTGATTACACACGCTTAACGAAAGTCTAGGTAACTACAAACTACTTAAAGAGAAGAGATATAATGTTATTCTAAACTGATTAATATAAAGCAAAGGATGAGCTATTGATCCTTGAATGAATAGCTAATCCTACACAGGTGCCTAACCTGCCTTATGGCTAATTTACAATAATACATACCACTAAGTTAAGCTCTAAGTTACGATAGACTATCTATCTGGTCATCGGCTTTAGGAAGAATTTACAATAGTTTGTTTAATGCCCACAGGTTTAATGGACATTTAATTTATTTCGCTCACAGATAATTTGAAAATTTGTAAATTTTTTAGAACACACCATTTTTACATAAGCTTAGCACATTTTGAAGTACGAATTGAAAAGATTGAATTGAATTGAAATTGAATGAATTTCATTGCATTTGTTTGTAATGTTTTCACAAAAGACTGGACCGATTTCAAAAATTCTTTAACCATTGAAACCTGCATCTTCACTGAGTGACATAGGCTCTATAATATTGCTAGGTGTAAACGAAACTATTGTTATGTCTAATTCCACCGGAGCGAAGCTGCGGGGGTCCTCTAATTACCAATATTTTCCCTGTGACTATCGGCATATTATAGTAAATCTGCAGCGTCCACAGTCCATTTTGACTAAAGTTCAACAACATCACCCCAGTATTCACATTGTAACGCGCCAAGGGGTTGTTCTACTACTAATTAACGTTTACTCTCCCACGAAAGGCCTAATGTGTTATGTCCGGGACACACAGGAAACGCCACGAAATTTAACATCCTAACCCGAGTAAAACTCAGTGTTCTATAGTTGTGTCCGACAGTCGGAGTCACTCGCCACAGCGTCGCAGCCGTCAAATAAAACCCAATGTTTATAGCTCAATCTCTTGTAAGGCAGTGGAAGCGCCTGTTTTTAATTCGCTAAACCAGCATCAGGGAGAGGAAAACAAGCCAATTGTTATTTTACAAGCGGGCGGGAGCGTACCTGTTTACGGTACCTGGCGGTTAGCGGGCCATTGCTTCGCGCCCACTTGTTCTGTGCCACTGTTATGCAGGAGGGAGCCAGCCGTACAAGCCGGTTACACTTCTTACATAATACCAATCACGAATAAACATAAAATATCAAAGAGTAGGCAGAGATATGAAACCTAGTTGGTTCCATATAGAGTTCGCCCGGGGCAGTACCACCGCCCGCCACGGTACCTAGTATCATTTCTGCCGTGTAATAATTGTTTTTAAAGCAATTATGGTCCGTTTGGAAAGGTGTGGTTTCCGGTTACACTTCTTTAGAGGCGACCATCTTAGTCCTCAAGGGTAGCAACACATAATGTGACTGACTTAGAACGAGACTCCTACTAACAAGTAGAGGACTGGACTATTACTAACACTAACTAACAGGACTAACTATCACTAACAGTCCCCAGTCCTCATACCTACTAACAAACTAACCAACTAATATTCTAATTAACTCTCTCATCGAATTGGACTAACCATCCCAGTCCCTAATTGAGTCTTTTAAAGTCAGTTACAGTTGTCATGGACGGCAGCAGATGGATGGTGCTGCAAGCTCGTTTGCTATCTTGTATCCATAAAAAAAAGCCATTTGATTTTTATATACAAGCAAACGAAAATCTTTCGGGCCAATTTGTTATATGTGTCTACCTGTCAAGGGCAAAAAAAATATACCTAGAAATGGAAAATGTAGTTTAAGATCAAAATTCTAAGTGTATTTTAGGGGAAGGTGGTGTTCAAATGCAGCTTGACTAAAGCCTTGAGAAAATGCTGCCTAACAAGCAACTAGTCATTTTTTTTATGGATACAAGATAGCAAACGAGCTTGCTGCACCACCCATCCGCTGCCGGCCATGACAACTGTGACTGACTTTGAATAATACTCAATTAGGGACTGGGATGATTAGTCCAATTATCTGAATTTATATTCAAAAGGAAATATGCTGATAATGTAACTGACTTACCTAAGGGAAGTAAGGGTATTTTGTAACAATTTGATAATTTTATTTACAAAAAGCAATAATTGCACACTGTTACATAAAAACATCCACGTCAGACAACAAGCCTACAAGGGCCAATAAAGACACGGGAGGGCGCGTTAAGCCAGTCATCTTGTTTTTGTAAACAACCCTGTCGTAGGCACTGCTACGGCGTAGCGGCCTACGACGGCCAGCGTAGGTCGCCGCGACCTTCGGCCCGTTCTTTAACTACCTTATCTCGAAAACAAGTTGACATTAATAAACAATCAATTACAACTAGATATCTAGAATTATGTATGTATATACGGTATTGTATGGGTTTGTGCGTGCGTTATCGAAAAATGGAAGTTGGTAGACGTACGAGTAGATTCGTTAGTTCTAATAATAACTAAGGAATATTAACTAGGAAATATCTTAGTATATATTTTTCCAGTTAAGTCACAACCCTATTTACAGTGTAAGGTGTATTCTCGCTTACTGTAATAATTATTAAATTCATTAAAAAATAAGAAAACCAAGGTTTACATAATTACACTGCATAACAGATTAAAATGACAATTTTGTAAAAAGTAAAAACACGAACAAGAAAAATCAGCAATGAAAAACTTAGCATAGTATGAATATGTATTTAAATAAATAATCTGTATTATTCATGCACGAGTCTGGGCAGGTTCACGGGGTCGGGACAGACAGACAAATGGCCCTTGCCGCCTCCCACAGGTGGCATTAGGACAATGATTGTGTGTGGACCATTGTTGACAAAAACCTCTGTCTGTACATTTTCGTTTAAGAGCCCTCCGTATAATAATGTATGTATTAGCATTAAAAGAAAGATTGCAACACACTATTATTGCTGACGGGCCCGTTGGCGCAATCGGTAGTGACCCTGGCTGTTGCGTCAGGGGTCGTGGGTTCAAATCCCACTCAGGACATATATTAGTGTGACGAACACTTGTATTTGTTCTGTGTCTGGATGTTAATATTCTCTATTTAAGTATATATTTAAAAATATTTATACAGGGTTATTGGTAATTCGACGTATTCCCGTTAGGAGGTGATAGGGGTGACTATTTGTGATAATTTTAACTCCCATATGCATAACGCAAAAGTGAACCATTTTCGAGTTATCAAGCTTTTCAGCTTTTTTCAAAATAGGTCAGAAATGCAACATCAAAAATTTATTTAAAAAAAAGTATCAATTAAAATCATTTTTTTTCTTCTGATTTATAAAAACGATTAAACAATGGTTATTTATCAACATTGAAACTACGATTATCGGTCCAACTTTAAAAATGCGAGACGATTAACGATATTACTTCAATATTTTTTGAGATTTTTGTCCACTAAAATGCCTTAAAAACAAAAAAAACTTATATCAAACTTGGCTTGCAGATTATTTTAAAAACATAACCGTTTTCCTAGCTTTCCAACAAGGCATAACAACTTTGAACTTATTTCAAAAAAACTGAGAAAAACCGATCACAAAGCAAGCAGGCGGAAATTTGTATTCGAACTAAACTTATGGTCTTTCTTTAAAAATTCAAAAAAAGTAATTAAAAACAATGCCCAATGTAAATAAAACAAAAAATATAAATATTAAATTTAATTTAGAACCAGTAAAAGTTTAGTAATAAGAACAAATAATAATAAGTAACAATTACGACATTTTGTAATTTAGCCTAATTAAAGTTCTTGCTCGAAGGGACTTCTCCTATTGCGTACGCAAAGTCTCATTATTTTTCTGAGGTGTAAGTTAACTACCGAAGTAGTCAAATTATTCTGCATTATGTGCAAGAATTTATCGATGAACCAATTTTGCTCGCTTACGAATTTTTTTAACAAATGAAATGCTTGAAGACGTGCCTTTAGCTATAAGGCAAAACATGATATACTAGCAAGACGGATGTCCTGCAAATGTGATTCGGAATAATTTCAACACTTCGGTAGTTAAGTTACACCTCAGAAAAAGAATGAGACTGCGTACGCAATAGGGGAAGTCCCTTCGAGCAAGAACTTTAATTAGGCTAAATTACAAAATGTCGTAATTGTTACTTATTATTATTTGTTCTTATTTCTAAACTTTTACTGGTTCTAAATTAAATTTTATATTTATATTTTTTGTTTTATTTACATTGGGCATTGTTTTTAATTACTTTTTTTTAATTTTTAAAAAAAGACCATAAGTTTAGTTCGAATACAAATTTCCGCCTGCTTGCTTTGTGATCGGTTTTTCTCAGTTTTTTTGAAATAAGTTCATAGTTGTTATGCCTTGTTGGAAAGCTAAGAAAACGGCTATGTTTTTAAAATAATCTGCAAGCCAAGTTTGATATAAGTTTTTTTTTGTTTTTAAGGCATTTTAGTGGACAAAAATCTCAAAAAATATTGAAGTAATATCGTTAATCGTCTCGCATTTTTAAAGTTGGACCGATAATTGTAGTTTCAATATTGATAAATAACCATTGTTTAATCGTTTTTATAAATCAGAAGAAAAAAATTGATTTTAATTGATACTTTTTTTTAAATAAATTTTTGATGTTGCATTTCTGACCTATTTTGAAAAAAGCTGAAAAGCTTGATAACTCGAAAATGGTTCACTTTTGCATAATGCATATGGGGGTTAAAATTATCACAAATAGTCACCCCTATCACCTCCTAACGGGAATACGTCGAATTACCAATAACCCTGTATATCAGTGTCTGAAACCCATATTACAGGCGCGTATCTATCGGTAATCGGTAATCTACTTTGGGGCCAGATGGCCGTGTGTGAGAATGTCCATGATATTTATTTATTTATTTTTAATGCTCTAGCAAATACTTTTAAGAGATTGGCCGTAGAAAATAAATGTAATGAATAAGCGTAAACAAATATAGTGTGATGAAAATAAATGAATTTTAATCTGGATATAAGATAGCAAAGGAAAATGTACCCTAACGTAGCGGTTCATGACAACTGTGACTTATTACTAACCGTTTGTTACTGAATGTTTCGTGAGTGTCTATAGAAGTAGCTAACCGGCTTAGACACTGAAAAAAGTCGGGAAATCTTTCAAACATTATCAAGACTAAAACTCCTACAGCCCCTTCTCCTTAAATAAAATAAAATTAAACAACCTTTAGGTTAAAAAACCTTATACATAGAAATAGAAATATATTCTACTAGTGGACGCCCGCAGCTTCGCTCGCGTAGAATTAGACCCATTAACGACGTCTACTCGCGTTCGGGTTGCCCACTTGACTTCAAAAACGGCAAAGTTTCATACTAATTTTGCACCCCCGTTTTACCCCCTTAGGGGGTGAATTTTCAAAAATCCTTTCTTAGTGCTCCCCTACGTTATAAAAGGAACCCCTGTGCAAAATTTCAAGTTTCTGGCCCTTCTAGTTTAGGCTCCGCGTTGATATGTCAGTCAGTCAGTCAGTCAGTCAGTCACCTTCTCCTTTTATATATATATAGATTTATATTTCCATGTATAGTGAGCCAGTAGCCATACACTGCGTATATATCAGTTCACCGAGCTAATACATAACAATAAAGAAATAAACCGTCTATCTACCTACCTACTTTGCCAGACTAGTTGAAGAGAGCTCTTCAAACAAGCGTCCTCCAGTAAGCCAATGGTTTACGTTACCTGCCGCGGCAGTAGATCAGTTTCCGAGTTCATTCACTTTATTCCGAGTTCACCTCTCGATCAACGGCTAACTTTTCCAATCTTCGCAGGCCTTGCCAATTCGCCGACGAGTTTATAAACCTAAGAATACCTAGTAATAGAGCAGTTTCATAGCTTCACTTTAGATCTTTCAGTCTAAAACTAATCTATTAGTGACTTTGAAGGAATTTGAATTAGTCTTAGTTCTGTCCTTCCTGGAGGAATTTTAAAAACGCTTTTCTTATAATTGACAATTAGCTCCAACTCATTAGCTGACATTAGCTCATACTCCACCACGCTGTCTCATTGGCGATTGTTGGAGAAGTTGGCGGTCAATCCGATTAAATAAATTTTTATTCTGTCCCAAAGCAGTTTTAAAACTTCTTTAACATACATAACTTCTGTTACTGACTGTTAACTTATAACAACGGGGTACGGTCTGAAATTTCCTCCGAAGTACACAAGCGTTGAAGATATTTTGTGGTCCTATAACTTTATCTGTGCGTATCTGCTACACGTAGCACATGCTTAAGTGGTGTTTATGCGTTTACTTATTTATTTATTGGTGCAATTATTATTATTTTGTTCTCTTGTGATTTTGATAATGGCAAATATAGATTTATTCTATTCTATCCTATTCTATTCAATTGAAACTGGTGCAATTTAAGACACTCGATCGGTTCACAATGTCTCAAGCCGCGTAATCACGAGCGCATCAAGAGAATTTTGAGGGAGTTTCAATTAAATTATGTTTAAAGCATAATTTCATCCACCGCACCTCCGATGCGAGCTCAGTGAGAGGACGTCATAAACTAGGCAGCCTGACAGTTTATTTTTCCGTCGTTAATTATTTCCAGTTAACAAGGTGTTGTCTCTGCGCTTATTTATTGCTCTGGAGCGGTTCGCGGTGTTAGGCTTGCGTCACAGGAAAAGGTTGCAATAAAGCTTTTCTTTAACTTGCAATGTAACATTTTACACATTTGTGTAGGTCCAATGTCATTATTGGTAAGAATGATCTGATGCTACTAATTACTCCAGACGAAGGAACTCCTCAACAATAAAGAGTCACATTAATATTAATAATAATAAATATTAATTTAATTTATTTTAATAAAGCGTTCAAACCTACTGCGTACAAATCTAAGTTTTGTTGTAGAATTTTTAAAAAAACACAAATTTTCGTACCAAGCAAAATTCTCCTTGTTTAAGACAATCAAAATATTGAAATGTATTCCGATTTTCATAATAAATTGATGTACCGCTTCAGCTCAATAACTGATGATTCTAAATGATACTTTATAATTGTGTTTCATTTAGTTCAACAGACAGAAAAGTGATTATATTATAGCGTTGTATGGACGGACGGCCTAAGCCATGTTTTACCAGGAGATTCGAGTCGTTAGTCAGAGCACCTCGCAAAAGAATTAGCCGTTGTATTCTGACGCTTATTACGCGTGCAATATTATTAAATGTTGTTGTATTACTTACATCCAACCAGTTCCATGCCTAACTGTTTAAATAAAGTTTAATATCATGATACATTTTATTCTACAATAACTACGGTATCTGCGGTAACTTATTTAATTCAAAAAAGGAATCAGATTTTCTCTTAATGATAGCGCTTCTTATTTTCGATGTAGCTATAATATCATTTAATAACCAAATGAGCATGCAGCACAAATTATATGCTGCCGCCCATCACTAGAATATAACCATCACCACAACCCTTTGACTGTCCCACTGCTGGGCACGGGTCTCCTCTCAGAATGGGAGGGATTAGGCCTTAGTCCATCACGCTGGCCAAGTGCGGATTGGCAGACTTCACATGCCTTCGAGAGCATTATGAAGAACACTCAGGCATGCAGGTTTCCTCACGATGTGTCCTTCACCGTTACAGCAAGTGACATTTAATTTCTTAAATCGCACATACTCGTAACTTAAAAAAAGTCATTGGTGCGTGCCGCTTGGGTTTGAACCCGGACCGCTCGAGTGAGAGGCGAGTTCGAGAGCCACTGGGCTGTCACCGCTGTGGTAGAATATAACAATGTAATATTATAAACACATTTTGCAGTTGTGGAAACAGGAATAAATCAGAGTATGTAATTTTCCTATTATTTCCAACAGTCACTTTAAACGTAAACCTCCGAGTTTTTATCAATTTCGTATGTAAAATATCTTTTCTTTGCCGTAGATATGCCGCAAACAATGGTTGTTTTTTCCTCATAAATTCATAAGTTTTACGACTCCTGGTGCCCCTTGATCATGCGTGACGTAGGGCCGCTTATTGCGTGTTTATGGGGTCCAGGTGGGGTCCCGTCGATTTATAGAAGGGTCTGCTTGAGAAATGTTTATTATTTTGGCCGGAGTCATCAAAACTTGAGGACATCTTTTTACTACCGGCCCCGAGGGACCACTTGAATCGAGCCGATGACACGGCTGGAAATCTATGAGATTATAACATGTCAGCCATACTTTTTTTTATATAGATTGTAGCCTAACGAACAAGTGGACGGGCTGATGGTAAGTAGTCACCGTCGCCTATGAACATAAGCGACACAAGATGAGTCGCAAATGCGTCGCCGGCCCTGAAGGAGAGCTCTTTTTACGCCTTTTTTGAGGAACCCCATGTCATAGCCTACCGTGAAGACCTCAGAAGGAAGTTCATTCCACAGTTGACAATTGCGCAAACTGTTTAGTATAGGATTGCCAGAAATCCAATCGGAAATCCATTTCTGTTATAATAGCTAAGCTAATGCTTCAACTCATAGGCGTCCCATTATTGGGACGCGTCTTTTCCACTGCCACAGCTGAGGGAGGTCTACAGCATACTCCACGCACATAACTTAGAAAAGTAATTGGAGCGTGCCGTTTGTGTTTGAACCCGGACCGCTCGAGTGAGAGGCGAGTTCGTTAGCCACTGGGCTGTCACCGCTTTCGACGCGTTAGATAAGTCAAAAATGTCGACTAGAGAGTTATTTCCACTGCACGCCTAGTCTGTGGCAGATCGGAGGGCGCCGCGGCGCGTGACGCGTCAAAGACGAAGTTCCTTTTGTATTACCGCTGCTGTAACGTAACGATGCCTCACTTTGTCGCCGACGATATGCGCAGCGACGGTAATGATGGCAGCTGTCGTAGCTGCTCTCGTATACGACAAACGCACGTTTCCTAAAACATCTTTCCCCTTGTGGCACCGAGATATATTTTGAATCAGTTAGTTCCAGTCACCAGAGCTGAGTGAATATGAAGTTATTCCTCCTCTACAAACTGGACTTCCCATCCTACCATCCATACTTGTGCTTATAAGAGTCTAATTCAGGGGTCGGTAACCTTTTGAGTCGGAAGAGTTAAAAATTACAATTTACAAAATTTCAAAGTTTTTAAAAAGTCACAATATTTTTTCTTGCCAACAATAAATAGTACTTGCATATATAAAGATTTTTGATAAAAAAACCAAAATATTTATTCATATAATTATTTCAAAACAAATAAGTACTTATTATTTACGACAGTGACGACAACTGACTGAGATATAGAAATGGTGCCTAATCCTCGTTAATCGATTCAGATTCGATTTATAAATGTTTGAAAAAAAAAAACTTGGATGGCAATACTAAAGAGCCGCAGATTCACATCCAAAGTAATGTAACGTAATTATGGGTGGACGTGAACATCTGCAACTCAGTTTTTACCTTAACAGCTGGATACGAACATATTTCTGTTTCAATTTTTTTTATCATTGTTTTTATGTCTGACCCTGAAGTGCTTTTGACCAATATTGAAAGGATATCAACTATTCTATCCACCCATCCATCAGCCATTTGAGGTCCATTGCTGGAAATAGACATCTCAAACGACACCACTCCAACCGGTCCTATGGTCTATACCTGTATTCTGAATCCATCGGGTTCCTGCCGCCTCAACTTTTAGAACGTATAAAATCGAGAATACAAGCAATTTGCATGTATATGTTGCGTGTATAGAACATACGCATTCACTGTTAGCTATTAACATTGTAATGGACTTTATGAATCAACTGAGGCTTCTCGTTTGCGTCGCAGGCCAATGATGAAATCTGGAATTTTATTAAACATCTAATACCTGGTTGCGATTATTGTCTACTAAGTTAAAAGTTAAAGTTTAAAGTTAACTAAAAGTTAAGTTAAAAGTTAACTAAGTTAAAAGTTAGTAAGTTATGACGGAAACGACTCGCGCTCAGTTGACTCGGCTGTCTTGCGCGGTCTTTATTTTAGTACTGTTTATTAGGTAAGTAATAATGACTCAGCGTAATGTGGTAGTGTTAAATGTACGGATCCGTACATATTTCTAACCTAGGTACTACAACTAAATGATGCCTATCGACTAAGTTGGAGTTAGATACTTATATTTATTTACTTATAATATCAATATCCGAAATAAAAAACTATTATTATTATTATTATTATATTAAGTATTGTGATTATTTATAATAATGAACATTAACTTAAGAATAATAATAATTCGTAATTAATTAAAAACTCAGATTCATTTATTCCATTATGTGGTATTTGAACCTCATAACATTTTTTTTATCTACCAGTTCAGAAAATTGCCACTAGTGCCAATGGGATATCCATTATAAACTTATGCCGGTCTCGTCAATGACTCGCAGGTATTAGGAAAATGAAAAATCGGCAAATTGTATTAATGTATTATTTTTAGTATTATATAAAGATTTACACGTAATATTCTATTCAGAGAACGGCGACTAAAAATTTGTTTGAAATAATTACAAAATAACATCAGTTTTTTAAAAAAATATCAATTAATAAATGATATTGTTCGGTAATTGACGAAAAGCCGTATTTCACGACAAAACAGCCACATAATTAGCGGCGTCGTGCACGAGTCTAGATTGGAGCCCTCGGCGTCGCGGCCGGGACCAAAGGGCACGTTGTGACTAATACCACTATAGAGTACCATCACCAACTTACTATTCATATACCTTTTATAAAGTCAGGCCAATTCTCTTGTTGATCTATACTAATATTATAAAGAGGAAAGATATGTTTGTAATGTTTTCACACAAAAACTACAGGACCGATTACAAAAATTCTTTCGCCATTAGAAAGCTTCACTCGCCTGGAATTAGACATAACAATAGTTTCCACCTAGCAATATTACCTACTCGTAGGTATATAGCTTATGACACTCAGTGAAGATACTGATGTACTAATTTTTGAAATCGGTCCAGTAGTTTTTTTGTGAAAACATTACAAACAAATGTTTCCTCTGTATAATATTAGTATAGATTATTACGCCAGCAAGAACTCAAAACTCGTTAATCGTTAATTGCACTCGACCCCTGGTTGTTGCCAATTTGTTAACTTTTTCTACCATCGAGACCTGTAATTATGGTAATAATAGTTTGTTCTTAAACTACAAATGATGATTCTTGTTTGAAATCAATAGACTGATTCACTGCATAATGGCGTTTGGGCGTGGTATTATGTAGAGTCGACTTTAGTATTTACTACTAGTAGTAGTATAGTAGTTAGTAGAGTGTAGCCGACAACCGGACTGTTCAACTAGCCGCGCAACTTTTAAAAACAGTTGGTTGGACACAACCAACCAATCAGTCATAACCTCATAGCAAACGAGCTTGCAGCACCACCCATCCGCTGCCGCCCGTGACAACTGTGACTGACGATAGAACTGATCTTTCAAAACTTTAAACGGACCAGAATACACATACAGTAGTAATACGTCACGTCACTGACGCGAAACTAATAATAACACGAACAAATATATTCATATTTAGTGTGCAACTTTCAAAATGTATATAAAATACTCTTATCTATCTTTTTTACTCTTCATATACGTATCGATGTTGCTTAACATGACTTCGGAAAGCTAAACATATAAGTAGGTAAGCGATCACAAATAGAAAAATTCGGTTGCCGCACGTTAATATTTGTTAACGGCAAACGTCACGAGACATAGGCGAGTTTTATAACGCAGTGTACTCATTACGAGAGCGACAGCGGCACAACGGCACTAAGACTTGTTACCAAATAAAATGACGGACCAACAAACAATATTAATTTCAACCCACGTCGACGGTAAATTACTCAAAACTCGTCTCTGTGGCATACAATTAAGCCATATATTACAACGTGGGAGGGTTGCCAAATCGACTTTAAATCGGTCATAAGTTAATAGACTTTATTTGTTAAATAAGATTCGACGCAACGCACCTCGAGTAAGTGAATATTTCCAAGATTCCAAGACTTGTGAGTATTTTAAGTGAATAATCTATGTAAGATATAAACTTAGTAGGTAGCATCTACCTTTAAAGTAACACCGTGACAACTGTGACAAACGTCGAACGGGAGGCTGGGTATACTAGACCGGTTATTAAAAGATTTTACTGAAAATATAAAGACTAATCCGTGTGAGTTATGTAGTGAGATTAAAAAATTCACCACCACAACACTTTCACTGTCCCACTGTTGGGCACGGGTCCTCTCTCGTAATGGAAATAAGAAATACGTAGTAATTAACTGTAAGTAAAATATCCGATACTTTACAACTCCTAGTTTGCTTTGCTTTAAAAACAAATTTCACACAACAAAAGTTTATTTAATTTCGGAGGAAGACATTCGGTAGCAATTTGTAAATATTACTATCGAACCGATTACAGTCTGCTACTCAAAAGTATAATTTTCATGTAAACGATGTTCTTAGCGAGTCAAAAAAATTATGTTGTCTACAAACAAGCTTCCTACATTTTATGGTGCTACAGAACTTATAGTTCAACTAACATGGCACTGTTTATTATTGTCATCAACCTTTTTAAACACATATTTAAAATACTATGTATTTTTTATACGCTGTTTTTACTATATTGAAGTCTTGAATGAAAGTTTATGGAAGTAATCAAATGCCGAAGTGTCAAGTGTGACGCCTATTTACAGATCACGATTTTAATGTAATCAATGAATTATTGGTGTCTTTTTTAATCGTAGTGCTGTTGCTTGTTGAGTTCTGGTTTTTGTAGTCTAACAACTTGTTTGGACAGCGTAGAAATTTGTTGCTTTGAACTTGATTATTTAATTCGAGATGAGCCGCGTTTAGCAGTTGGTCTGGTCAGTAATTAACTGCAACCGATTAGCAGCCGATGGCAGGTCACGGGTCTCTTCTCACAACTGAGAAAGGCTGGGCATGCTCTACGACGCAGCTCCAGTGCGGTTGGAGGGGTCTGTGCGCAACACGATCGTCGAAAACTATAACGTCACCCGAGCTTAAATACTGCTGTTATCTGAAGATTACAACAGGAACTACGTGCCCTCTGAAGCATGGAATGGCTGAATAAATATAGGTCGCTGATTGATGATGTCTGCTAGGCTCATTTATGCCTTCATCAAGAGGCATGGGGCAAAGTGTGACCAGGATAGGAGTAGACCACCAGTTATCACGCGATTGTCAAGTGGCAGTAAAACGCAAGCGGTAATACCGGACACCAGCGCGAGACGAGTCAAATGGGACTCGTTTCCACTGAACCACGGCACTCTCTCTCACGGCACAGTGTTCTCGTTATATCAGGGATATCTCAATCATTCATTTAAATATTTAATCGACTACTTCTACAGTTCTCAGGGACTCACCGATATATTTCGTTATTTACCGATAAGTTTTTTAGTTTTCAATATAATGTAATAATAACTTGACAATAAGCAGCGCCTTCCTCTTTTCTATTCCAATTACAAGTATAACTACTGTGCCCTACAAGGTTGATGTTTAAAAATTAGCATGTTAATCTTGACTGCAATGATTGAATATGAACAAGTTTAGTAATTTTGCACAAAAAATATGCTATTTATCGTACTTACTCAAGTATCGTCTATTTACTAATTATAATTTAAAATTTTAGTTCTTAACTAAAATTGCCTTTCGAAAAATAATTTCACCAACCACAAAAAATATAAAACAAAAAAATAACTAACCTCTACAAAATTTAAGCTATGTTATAAAATTAGCCAATTTATTAACACTTCCATTGAAAATTGAAAAATTTTCAATTCGAGGGAGACTTATATCGTGCCATGTCAGATGCAGCAATGGGCACATCACAATCACGCGACCGGTGAATGGTCGCGCAGCCTCCTCACTCAGATATAGTTTTTTTATTACCTGTATTCTCTAATTATGCAAATGGCGCGACATTCGCGCCGTGTCAAGGTGAGCCGCTCCGGGCGCTATAAGTCATGGTAGATAGGTACAATCATCTTCGCCCGTTTTAGTTACATCAGCCATAACTTTAGCTACTTTCTTTTAATTTTACTTAACGAACGTAAAGAAATTTAAGTGTTTTGTAGTATCGTTTTGTAAGTCTGTACTAATATTATAGAGAGGAAAGATTTGTTTGTAATGTTTTCACACAAAAACTACTGGACCGATTTCAAAAATTCTTTCACCATTAGAAAGCTGCATCTTCACTGAGTTACATAGGCTATATAATATTACTAGGTGTAAACGAAACTAAAATTCCACGCGAACGAAGCGGGCGTCCACTAATACTCGTATGTAATACGCTCATCGGCTTAGATTTAGTACATTTGATTTATGTTTAAACTATAATACGTAAAGAGCTGCTCGTGGTTACATGGTTTAAGACAATCGATCGATGGTGTTAGATTAAACTGCACCGGATGCACTGCGCTAGGCGCTAATGGGCGGTAGCTTAGTTTTGTTTATTTTTAAGTCGATATTGTTTTATTTTTTAACGAATAAATTCCAAAATGTCAGAAGTTCGGTGCCTCATATTTTTGTATTATTTTCCTCCTATTACTTTTCCTATATCATTCCCTACTGCAAACTCATAAGGATACAAATATTTATACAATTAATGAGTCGATTATCTTAGTAAACCGATATTTTATTTGCAGATTGAGCTTAAAGTGATACAATTGCGAATGACACTCATTAACAAATCCGCGAGATCTGCATCTTACTGCCGTCAGCAATATTGTGATCATTAGATCAATGGCAGGAATGACGGAATTGCTGATGTCAGCAATATGATCAAAATGATGAAATTCAAGGCCGACTATGGTCAGGGCTGTTCCGTGACTTTTAATGATAAAATATGAGCATATCGAGAGGTGGTAGAGCCTATAGGGAACCAAATAGGTTTTATATGAAAGCTAATTGGTTCCATATAGAGTTCGCCCGGGGCAGTACCACCGCCCGCCACGGTACCTAGTACCATTTCTGCCGTGTAATAATTGTTTTTAAAGCAATTGTGGTCCGGTTGGAAAGGTGTGGATTCCGGTTACACTTCTTTAGAGGCGACCATCTTAGTCCTCAAGGGTAGCAACACATCTGTGACTGACTTAGAACGAGACACCTACTAACAAGTACTAACTGGACTATTACTAACACCAACTAACAGGACTAACTATCACTAACAGTCCCCAGTCCTCATACCTACTAACGAACTGACCAACTAATGTTCTAATTAACTCTCTCAACTAATTGGACTAACCATCCCAGTCCCTAATTGAGTCTTGTTCAAAGTCAGTCACAGTTGTCATGGGCGGCAGCGGATGGGTGGTGCTGCAAGCTCGTTTGCTATCTTTTTTCCATAAAAAAAAAAAAAAAATATCGGAAACTTAAAAAGTTACTTTAATGATATTTGATATATTTAAAAATCTATCAAAGTTCACGAAAGATTTTTTTGATGGCCACAATTTATTTCAATGACTGGGCTTAATATGTTGCCACTTAATTGTGCATTTCCGACATTATTATCGTAATTATATAGATCTCGAGGTATATGACGAACCGAAATACATGTTTTTATTTGACCCTCAATAACGTTAAAATAACAAACATGTTTTCAGAATGGATGCAAGGAGTTTAAATTTTATTTAAATCGGGTAAAATTTTAACCACGTGGGTAAATTTACCCCGTGATACAACCAGTTGTATATCCAGTCGAACAAAGCAGTTGTAGGCTGGCAAGAAAATTGGAATGATTCGTGAGTGTCTATATACGAGTATGTGTTACAGTTGAAATTAGCGGTATATTCACGTGTGATTTAAGTCGGAAATAGGCCGACTAGTTTCGGTCGATTACGAACTAGTCGGCCTATTTCCGACGGGAAAAATTTAATGCGAACGAAACACTCAGAAACTGATGCTTATCTGTCTGATTATCTCTTATGAATTTAAGACGAGCATATCTGATCAGAGACACACAGAGATCACAGCCGTGACAGCCCCGTGGCTATCGAACTCGCCTCTCACTCGAGCTTTCCGGGTTTTTTTGCCAATCCGCACTTGGCCAGCGTAGCGGACTAAGGCCTAATCCCTCCCGTTCTGAGAGGTGACCCGTGCCCAACAGTGGGACAGAGAAAGGGTTGTGATGATGATGATGATGATATCTGATCTCCAAACTCATGACGTCACATCCGTGGTAAACGTCTTGTGGTAATTCTATTGGTCCTGTTAGTTCGAAGCTGATCGCAGATGCGTCACTACTGCTCTTCTAGCAGCTCGTATCATATGTTCGGTATCATTGATGTTTGATCGGATTGGACGCGTAACGGAAATGTCACGAGGCAGAGCCCCGACCGGTTAGTCGCGTGATTCGAGCGTGCGTTGGGAAATACTCGTACAATAATGATTCCAATAACTGCGTCTACAGTTCTTCAAAAATTTTTTGTATGGACCCATCTTATTACATCACTGAGTACACATTTCACTTATTTCTTGCTTTTGGTGCAACAGGTTGACTGGCCCGTTGGCGCAAACGGTAGTGACCCAGCCTGTTACATCGGGGTCGTGGGTTCGAATCTGTGTAGTAGTCTGCTGTGTTGGACTTCAAAAGCCACCAAAATGTCAATTTTTGAGTTCGACTATTGACTACCATTTCTTAGCGAAAAGCGTTGTTCCTCCAAGGATAAATCATAACGTTCATAGCATTTAATTCATACGTTCAGAAATCAATAAAATATTGAAGATTTTATATAAATACGAGTATAGTGACTTAACACAATCATCGATTTAAATAACAGTAGGCAGTTAATTTCAAGGAATGCTGTCGATTTTAAATCGCTCAAGAGTTGAAAGGTCAACGTTTTTTTGATACTAACTGTTTTTTTATTACATCGCTTGCAATATTCATGAGGGTCATAAACTGATTGGAATTATTATTGGCTTGGGTCTGCCAATCAGCAGTCGACCAGCGTGTCAGCCTAACGGCCTAGCACAACAGTGGAAGTAAAAGTTTTCTTTTTATTGCATATCGTAATAAACTTAGGTGTACATACATACAAAAAAATATTATATCCCTATCCCATTCTGAGAGGAGACCCGTGCCCAACAGTGGACAAAGAAAGGTTGTGATGATGATGATGATGATGTATGAAAACAACAAAATCCTCCTCTGAAGATATCTTTCATTGTTTGCTGACAATACATCATCGGCCTGCCCTTATATTCACAAGAGTATAATTACTGTGCCTTATCTTAATTGTCTGTCATTGTGTGGCTTTTAATACTAATTTTCTTAAAACAGCAAATGACAACAATGAAAGACTCGAGACCTAGCAATATGAAGAGGACTAGGAAATATTGGTAACAGTGCTTTCGACTGTATTTTACTAGATGTAATAGGGGCGCCAACAATCTGCATTGGAGTAGCGTGGTGGAGTAAGCTCTAGACGTCCCGCAGCACTGTCTGTGGGGGAGACCCGTGCCCAGCAGTGGGACGTCTATGGGTCGCAGCGAATAGGGGCGGCTGCAACAAGCTGGAGATAAATTCAGTCAGCGTGAACATAATTGTGCCGTGCTTCGGAGGGCACGTAAAGCCGTCGGTCCCGGTTGTTTTCAATGCTGGAAACAGTCGTCAAGCCTTGTCGAAGACCTTCGGGTGGCTTGAGAACATTCGACACTGGGTTGGCCACTAACCCCTCCACCAATCCGCATTGGAGCAGCGTGGTGGAGTATGCTCTAGACCTCTCGCAGCAGTGTCTGTGGGGGAGACCCGTGCCCAGCAGTGGGACGTCTATGGGTCGCAGCGAATGGGGGCGGCTGCAACAAGCTGGAGATAAATTCAGTCAGCGTGAACATAATTGATTTAGGGAAATCATTGAATTTGAACCCAGACCTCTGTCTGTGGACGCATGTCATGACGCGTGGCAGCCTGGCAGCCCTAGCTGCAGGTGTTTTCGACATCTGCCTGTTGAGACACCGCGGCGTGCCGTGGCATTTGGGATGCGTCAAGAGCGAAGATGCTTTCACGACGAGTTATGTGGGTAAGGCGGGCTGCACACTCGCGCGACCTTTGACCGGAGTCGCCGAGGCTTAGTTTGGATATTAGCGAAGACTAAGTGAAGACGCGTTATCCCAATCAGGGCATGTAGTTATTTATTATGAATATAAATATTTCTAAGTTATTATATAAATATTTCATGGTATTTTACTTTCCCTGCTCTATGATTATGGTGTCTAGTTCCTCTAGTTCTAGTTCCTAGCCTCAAAAGACTGGTGGATGGATGGATTGACATAATAACATAGTATGTATTGATGCCTTGTGCCTCTTTGTATGTATTTAGTTCGCATTTCATCATCGTCCGAACTATGCGACAAAACGAGCACACTGAAAATCAGCGCTGCAGCTTAACCGCTGCGTCACATGCTGAGTGTGTTGCGTTTTTCGCCTAAACTACAACGCGATGAATGTTTTTCTTCATGTGTTTGACTTTTTTATTTATTTTTATTTTTGCATGTTACGTTGTAGTTAAGAGCGAAATAAAATTTCATTTTCATTTTCATTTTCATATTTTTTTATGTGTTATATTTGGCGGGCAAACTGTTCGGCTATACTATACATTTAGGATAGTTAACATTGGTCTGTCTAAAACATAGCTGAATACGAACCCAGGACCTCCGCGTCCGTCATCCGTCCGATTAAACGTCAATGAAAAGCGTACCGAAGCCGTCAACATTACGAGTGCAAAGTACTATGGTGAACAAAACAGCATTCTATAATTGAATGGCTCAGTGTAGAATGGGCTTTATGCAGCTATCATAAAGGCTTTGTTCATTGATTAGTCGGCGTGTGTCAACGGCCTAAGGGCGCGTGATTTATCGATACGGATCTGAAATTGTTCAACGCTATCGATACCAGTGTGACATAGTCATGATAGCGAAGCTGCGGGCGTCCACTAGTGTGTTATAACACAACCTCCCATACAGTCTTACGTCGGCTGTATGGGAGGTTGTGTTATAACACACTAGTGGACGCCCGCAGCTTCGCTCGCGTGGAAAGACATTCACTAACTTCAAAAACGGCAATGTTTCATACTAACTTGGCACCCCCGTTTAAGCCCCTTAGGGGGCGAATTTTCAAAAATCCTTTCTTAGTGCTCCCCTACGTTATAAAAGGAACCCCTGTGCAAAATTTCAAGTTTCTAACCCTTATAGTTTAGGCCCTGCGTTGATATGTCAGTCAGTCAGTCAGTCAGTTAATCAGCCAGTCAGTCAGTCACCTTCTCCTTTTATATATATAGATTTAGACTTGAATAAATCGATGGAAATAAAGGAACAATATACAAGACGTATTGTATATATTATGTATACGAGAGAATAATGAACACAGAAACCTCGACGTTGGCGCAATCGGTAGTGACCCTGCCTGTTGCGCCAGTGGTTGTGGGTTCGATGAATTAGACGTAACATAACCTAAATACAAAATTTAATTGAAATAATGTAGGTATATACGAAAAACTTTTCTACCTACTAACTTTGCACCCCCCTTTTACCCCCCCTTAAGAGATGATTTTCGAAACTCAATGAAAAACCTTCATAGGTACTGAATTTCATTCGAATAACATCAAACACGGCAAAGTTTCATACTAACTTTGCACCCCCGTTTTACCCCCTTAGGGGGTGAATTTTCAAAAATCTTTTCATAGTGCTCCCCTACGTTATAAAAGGAACCCTTGTGCAAAATTTCAAGTTTCCAGCCCTTACAGTTTAGACCCTGCGTTGATATGTCAGTCAGTCAGTCAGTCAGTCAGTCAGTCAGTCAGTCACCTTCTCCTTTTATATATATAGATTTAGACTTGAATAAATCGATGGAAATAAAGGAACAATATACAAGACGTATTGTATATATTATGTATAGGTACGAGAGAATAATGAACACAGAAACCTCGACGTTGGCGCAATCGGTAGTGAACCTGCCTGTTGCGCCAGTGGTTGTGGGTTCGAATCCCACTCAGGACAAACATTCGTGTGACGAACACTTGTATTTGTTCTGTGTCTGGATTCTGGATGTTAATATTATCTATTTAAGTATGTATTTAAAAAATATTATGTATGTTTAACTGACACCTATACGCGCCTAATTTGGGGTCAGATGGCCGTGTGTAAGAATATCCAAGATATTTAATTATTTATTTAAACCTATCATGTACCTATTTTATAAGAATTTCAGTCAACTGTTCTACGCTATACTAAACTACAATCAACTAAACACCAGCTGAGACAAATGTTACTATTAATGTGAAGTTATGTTGTGGCTGTTGCTCTGATAATCTTTTTTTTTATTACAGTAAAATAATTAGATTTAAGTCGTTAAATATATTAATTATAGAATGTATTTGAATTTGATTCAGAAGCGTTTCTAATAATATTGTAATCAAATCAAGTATGCAGTAAAATACCACCATGCTCACATTTTCTAACCGCGACCCTCAGACATATTATTTATCAATTTGCAGTCATAAATATTTGATTGAATAAACATTGTGAATTAACATTTTGATTGATTAATTATTTTTAGATTAATTTATGTGTAGAAAAGTCAGAGGCAACAGTGAGTTGTAATTGAATTCAAACCTCCATGACTTCGCCAACTACTATTGCGCTAGGCTGTGACAGTGAAATATCTAACAATGAGCAATAACATTAGTTCTAGTACCCGGGATGTCTAATTTATTATTTAGATGAAGTACATAAAAATCTCCTTAACTTAGAGAGACCTCAAACCACAAAGTCGGTATGTATTGACGCACAGACAAACGCTCGAACAGCCTATCAATCAAGTCTGGGTAAATCTAATTAAAAATAGGAAGACACTGTGAAATGAGCTTCTAAAGCCTTCTATTGGTATATGACATGGAGTTTCCAAAGAGTATTATTGATCGAAGCTCTTGTGAAACAAAAAATAGGTTGAATGAATACATCTATACTTCTATACTAATATTATAAAGAGGAAAGATTTGTTTGTAATGTTTTCACACAAAAACTACTGGACCGATTTCAAAAATTCTTTCACCATTAGAAAGCTGCATCTTCACTGAGTGACATAGGCTATATAATATTACTAGATGTAAACGAAACTATTGTTACGTCTAATTCCACGTGAGCGAAGCTGCGCGTCCACTAGTTTATGGTAAAGTTTTCAGGGCATAGCAAACAAGCAACACACGCTGCTTGTCGTTTAAACCTTGTACCCGTAACACATTTATTCCTCTGGGACAGTCCTGTAAAGCACCAAAGGATTCATTTTGTGTAAATAAGCTTAACAGTTAAGTTACTCTGTACAGAAATTATCTTTCATACAATCTGTGGTCACGCCACGTCGATCTGCGGTCTGTGACTTTGTGCAATCACAGAAATCAGTAGGTATGTATCTAACATTGATTGTCAGTTAAATGTCAATAATTTTATACAGAAGATGTTCAAGTTTGGCTATGTTTTAATTAAACTTTTAAAATATCAGCAGTTTTATAATTATTTTTTCAAGCCTTTCAAATAAATGGCTTACGAATAGGTATACTCAATCAGTCGACGAGGATTATGAAACATTCAAATATCATGAAATCATATTATAATTTTAAGATCTGTGACCAATCCTAAGATGAATTCTTAGACTGTGTGGAATAATGCCACGGTATGTGTCTGTATTAGTGGGGCTTAAAGAAGGTTGAAATCGACTAGCTTCGGACGCTTGTTTTGAATTTTGTTTTGTCTTAGACTTTGATAGAACTTTGAAGGACCTCGATGTAGGGGTAGGCAGAGGTATGTAGCAGTTTTCACCCATTTCCATGTAACCGCCGGTGATCCTATACCCGTTGTAGGGACCCGGATAAATAAAACACGCCTTTGATCACTCAATAGGTGGAGTAGGTAATGCGTCCCGCGCACGTCCGAACTTGCTCACAGCTAGCGCGTGACTGTGACTGTCCGGCCGTTGCCCGTTACCCACATACACTACACCCATACTCCAAGCTTCTACTGGAAATACCTATTAAGAAAAACACAATAATACGAAAATAAACGAAATTCATCATCATCGCAACTCTTTGTCCCACTGTTGGGCTCTGATCTCCTCCCAGAATGGGAGGTATTTGGCATAAGTCCACCACGCTGGCCAAGTGCGGATCAGCAGACTACACATGCTTTCGAGAACATTATGATGAACTCTCAGGCATTCAGGTTTCTTATCGATATGCCCTTCACCGTTATAGCAAGTGACATTTAATTTCTTAAATCGCACATAACTTATAAGTCATCGGTGCGTGCGGCACGGGTTTGAACCCGGACCGCTCGAGTGAGAGGCGAGTTCGATAGCCACTGGGCTGTCACGGCTGTGACGATACGACACACGATATTACACGATAAACGATATTACACATTTCCTATATAAGAGGTTTTGATGTTTTTATTTATTATTTTATCCTATTTTATCTGAAAAGTTATATAAATTAAATTAATATGTAGATTGCATTAAGTAGGTAGAACTTAATAATTCTTAATAATACATAACTCTTACTTAACTCTAAACTAATCAATTCTGCATTTGTGCGACTGTTGCACAAGCCTGTAATTGGTGTTCATATCTATGCTATACCTCTGCTATGTTTTTTGTAAATGCCACGTATGCTGGCGTGTCTAATAAAATAAAATAAAATAATTACTTTACCAGGGAATCAAACCTACTGGCAAGATCATTAGAGCTAGAGAACAAGGCAGCAATTAAACGTTAAAATGTTTATTAGCAGCGAACTCTAATGATCGACTCAATAATTCAAATTGAGATACAACTGTGACCTTGATACAGCTGCCTTATTTATCACGAATGGCGTCTGAAGGAAGTTTCCTTTGATTTACGGCTTAATAGACCGCTTGGTTCATTAAAACTTAATGGTCATGTGGGGTCATCGATACCTGTCCTTATTGTTTTGGTTTATTGATGGGGATGCATATGATGAATAAATAAGCAGCCCCCGCGATAGGCTGTGGACCACACAGAAATCCCGAGAACAAAATATATCGGCGAAATAAATATCAGCCACGGCCGGGATTCAAACACGGGACTCGCCGTTACGCAGTCAGGATCACTCACTGTGTCTGTGAGTTAAGTGTTACGAAAGATATTTAAGTGCCGCCTTTTTCATATAAAAACTGCAGTAAATAAATAAACTCGTATAACTCGACAAAAGTCTTTGGTGCGTGCCACTTGGATTTGAACCCGGACCTTCTCCAGTGAGAAGCCTAGTTTTCAATATATACAAAAAATACTGGACTCATAAGACCATAGATTTAACTAGATAAATCTATGCATAAGACAAAGATAAGACACATTTTGAGAAAATACTGGACTGATAAGACTACCACATTGAGTGGGCCTAGGAACTGGTCTGTGAATAGATAAGTACTAATCATTAAAACTGGATGGGTATATAACAAAGGTTGAATGTTAAAAGATTCAAAATTCCTACGTATATTATAATGTCTCATTCAGATTTATTCAAATTTCCATATAAAGGTGCGTGCACACCGACGTTGAGAGACCCGTGTGACAGATTCGATTGATTTACGACGATAGTATCTACGAACCTGGAACCTATTGGCATTCTAATGCAGGCTAAGAGTTGATGCCAGTAACTTCGTCACGCTCCAGTGCAGATTGGCGGAGGAGTTACTGGCCAATTCGACTGTCGGAAATTTTTAGGTCATTGCTCCACTGAACAACACAAGGCTTGGCTACAACCCATAGACGTCCCACTGTTAGATACGGGTGTCGGAGAGAGCATACTCTACCACGCTGCTCCAGTGGTCAACCCAGTGTCGAATGTTATCAAACAACCACTTCATCGATAAGTTTTAACGATTAACCACTGACCACACAACTGGGACCGATGGCTTAACGCACCCTTCGATGCACAGAAATACCCATGAGATTTTGCCACTAGCGGTCACCCATCTACTCAAGCCACCCGGAGGTCTTCGACAAGGCTTAAAGATTGTTTTCACCATTGAAACAACCGGGAACGACAGCTTAACATGCCCTCCGAAGCACAGTAGCGCCAATGAAATGTTGCCATTAGCGGTCACCTATCCTCAAGCAGACTGCGCCCGTCGTTGCCTAACTCTGTCGATCACATTGGTCTACGGACGCTACTCAGCTTAACGCTTCGAGCTTGTGAATGGTGGGAAACAACACCCGTTTAGGCCTCAAGAAACAATTACTTGAAATACAATATTCATAACACGATGCAAATAATTCAACGGGCGATTTGTCTGAAAGTTCAAGTCATACTTGATTGCGAGTCGTGTATAAGTCGTGCGCTTCTTGTTACGTTGTATGTCAAACGTGGCCAGCATCGATTGCCTGCAGTGTCTACCAAGCGTGTTTTCTATGGATATAAGATAGCAAACGAGCTTGCAGCACCACCCATCCGCTGCCGCCTATGGCAACTGTGACAGACTTTGAACAAGACTCAAATAGGACTTGGATGGTTAGTCCGGTTAGCTGAGAGAGTTAATTAGAACCTTAGTTGGTCAGTTCGTTAGTGGGTATGAGGACAGGGGACTGTAAGTTGGTGTTAGTAATAGTCCAGTTAGTAATTGTTAGTAAGAGTCTCGTTCTAAGTCAGTCAAAAATGTGTTGCTACTCTTGAGGACTAAGATGGTCGCCTCTAAAGAAGTGTAACCGGAAACCACATCTTTCCAACCGGACCACAATTGTTTTAAAGACAATTACTATCCGGTAGAAATTGTACTAGGTATCGTGGCGGGCAGTGGTGGCCCCGGGCGAACTCTATATGTAACAAAATAGGTTTAATGTAAAACCTATTTGGTTGGTAGAGGTAGATTATTATTGAATTCAATTCATTGTATTGTGGGCACCCCCTTAGTTTTTGATATTCTAAAATAATGTGGTCAAGTGTTTGAAAAATTGCTATTATTCTATTAAAATTTATCTAAATCGATATAATCTTTTACGTTTATATGTAAATTGAACTTTTAGAGCGTCGACTACAAATTAGCATGTTTCTTTTTTTCTAAATCTGCATCCTGCATTCTAGTAATGGTGGATTCAGTTATTCTAGCTAAACCTTGAGCGATTTTTGAAACGATATACTAAATATTTATTTCTCGAAGAAATGCAAATTTCTTCGGAGCGAATGAGAGAAAGCAGGAGACCCGGAGGAAGGAGACGGCGCTATGCGTTTCTTCTCCCTCCGTCGTGCAGGTGTAGAAGCTCGTGCGTCACGGTAGTATTGCTCATGCGGTCCCGCAGCATCTCATGATGCCACTGAAGGTGCCGCTGCTTTTCAGTGGGTATTCCGTTCAAGCCGGTAATTCCACATACCTGCTTCTGTCTATAAGCCGGACAGGATGTTTTCCGTAAATGCATTTCCCAGCGATAAAAAAATGGGATTTATAGTGTCAAAGAATTTTTAAGTTGCAATGAAATTAAAAGATGTTTTTAGAATTTGATTGTAATGATTATTGACACTTATTTAATTGACATGTTCTTTTTATTGTATTTTAGCCACATTTTAAATTTAGATCACATATTTTAAATTATTTCCATAACATACATATTATATATTTGACATTTGAATGCCTACAGAGGCAGAACATTATGTAAAGCATCAACTGTTATAAATCGTATGTTATTCATTGTAATTAAATTATTAATGCTCATAAAATTAAATGTAGTCTCGTTCGACAGAGAAGAATAAAAATGAGAACACCGACGCTGCTTCATAAATAATGTGTCGGTAACAAACACCTGAGCGAACAATTTATTTAAGATTTATAATAATAATAATTGGATGGAGGTCAGAACTTGGTCGGATTAATGAGAGGTCGGTCTGAGTTTCATCAGACGACGCGCCGCGCAAATCTATAGCCGGTGTGAACTCACACTTACTTACACGTAGGCAGGTACGTACGTACAATGTTTACGTTAACTATTTAGATGGTAGACAATGCTTACCGGTGACGTTGATGAAAGCACCAACTGGGATCCGGAGTTCAATGTTATATGAAATCTTATTTACGTTCTGTATCAGGCTACCAGTGGACGCCCGCAGCTTCGCTCTCGTGGAATTAGACATAACAATAGTTTCGTTTACACCTAGTAATATTATATAGCCTATGTCACTCAGTTAAGATGCAGCTTTCTAATGGTGAAAGAATTTTTGAAATCGGTCCAGTAGTTTTTGTGTGAAAACATTACAAACAAATCTTTCCTCTTTATAATATTAGTATAGATGGCAAATGTTTATAAAAAACTCTTCGCGTTTCTTAGTAAAAACTCGAAATGTAGTAAGGTTTAGTAGTGTAGCTAGGTTTAGTAATCTCGAAATGACCGTACCTAATAATATAGTTGATGTTTATTCGCTTGTAATAAATAGTATGAAATTATCGACCTAACTACTATGGTATTGTGGACAAAAAATAGCCCATCGACATATTTTTTAATTTTTAAATCTTCACACGGGTCAAAGTGCGTTCAAAGACTCGACATTTGGTATGATATACTTGAAGTCAATGTACGATGTAAATGCAACAACGTTGTAAAAGCCTTCAGTTGACTGTGTTTAATCAAATTTAAACTTTAACTCATTACAGTACGAACGCCTTCTCGAAATCAGCGGCGAAATTGAATATGGCTTTAAAGTATGAGGATATTTCTAAAATGGTCGACGGACAAAGATGCGTGTATATGATAATGACTTAATGGTGTATTTATGGCGTTAGACTGTAATGACTCGTATGGACATTATGGCTTGTGTACACCCGACGTAACATACGAAGAGGCAATTAATTATGTAAATGATGTCGTCGCCAATTTTCTTTTCAACCAAAACGCGCGTGCTTTTTATGTAGAGACTATACGCTCGCTCGCTCGCTGCGACCCATAGACGTTCCACTGCTGGGCACGGGTCACCCCCACATACGCAGCTGCGGGAGGTCTAGAGCATACTGGAGTATGTTCCAATGCGGATTGGTGGAGGGGTTAGTGGCCAACCCAGTGTCGAATGTTCTCAAGCCACCCGAAGGTCTTCGACAAGGCTTAACGACTGTTTCCAACATTGAAAACAACCGGGACCGACGGCTTTACGTGCCCTCCGAAGCACGGTAGCGTCCATGAAATTTTGCCACTAGCGGTCACCCATCCACAAACCGACCGCGCCCGTCGTTGCTTAACTCTTTCGATCACATTGAATCGACGCGAGCCATTGGGCTATGGATGATGCAATAACACTGACGCATTTATTATTTCAGTACTAAGTCTAGGAAGTACGCAGTATTAATTAAATGGCTACTAAATTAGCACTAGAAACATCCTCATTACACGTGAATTACAAGTTTCCTTATTGATTACAACTGAACTATCACAGCTAACTCATATATATTGGAGCTTGTTAACCGCACATCAATTAACATGTCACTTGTCAGATTACAAGCTGTGTGATCCCCATTCGCTGTTACAAAACCGTAGTTTAGTTTGCTCAGCTGTTGTAAGGCTTGTGAGCCTATGCAAAGCTATAAAATAAAACTATAATTCATTTAATGGTTCTGCTGTCTTAAAATCAATGAGATGCTGAAGTTCTGAGGTCTGTAGGTCTGAGTCAGTTCTGTAAAATATTTATATTACTATTGAAGATGTTTTAAGTACTTATAATAGAATTATTTATTTATGTTTTTATAAAGAGGAAAGATTTGTTTGTAACGTTTAACGTTTTCACAGAAAAACTACTGGACCGATTCACTGACTCAAAAATTCTTTCACCATTAGAAAGCTGCATCTTCACTGGTAACATAGGCTATATATAATATAACTAGGTGTAAACGAAACTATTGTTATGTCTAATTCCACGCAAGCGAAGCTGCGGGCGTCCAATATTACTGGTGGGACTATGGTACCTCTCTAAAATATGTTTTTATTGTAGGTATCACCTAAAATTTCCCTGTATGCGGAAGTTTAACCAGATAAAGATGTTACAACAAGTAGGCACTGGTTGGCGACAACTGAATAGTTTTACCACACACATCATTTTAGCAATAATAATTGGGTAATATTCGAGTTACATTCAGGTTAATATTCGGGTAGGTAAATCTTGCTAATCAACACCCTATTTTTCTAAGAGAAAGCAAGGACATGATTGATGGTAACGTCATGATTATTATAGTAGTGTATATTCAGTAGCGCTCGATTTTAGCTTAGCTTTGGATGTAATGCAAGGCTTAAGAAGAGGTCACAGCCTGGCAGCGTGATATTTATATATGTTAATTCCACGGCATACCTAAAGTTTTATGATATTTAGAATGAAGTTTTTACCGATTACGCGTACAAGATTATTTGTGTAAATTCATATTAGTCGTAAACACATTAAGGTCAAGATGATACGTGTGCTTATAATATTAAATGAGCCTTGAAGTCCTGTTCCTTATAACCACAAAATATTAAAATTGGGTAGAATTCCAATACTTAACGATTATTAAAGTACTTCCAAATATGCTATTTTGATCGATCGAGGTGATTTGTAGTTAGTCGTATTTTCGGTAAGATCGGGAATTTCAGGATTAAGCCACCTGGTAAACAAAGTCATATATGTTTATACAATCTAGTCATATACTTATACAATCTCCTCAATCCAAATATCTTCTTTTTAGCGCATTAGTACTTACTGTAGTGTGCTTTTATATGAATCTATCTATGAAGAGTAACAACATCAAGTTGATATAGGGCAATGGGCTAGGGAGTACCTGTGTGTTTCATGTTTATTAAATTACTATAGCTATTTTTAATGGCATTATTCTTATTTATATAATGACATTATTTAATGACATTATTCTATTTCATTATATAATTGCTCTACCGAGCAATACAACGTAGAAAATAAAATACGTGAATAAAATAATATGTAACTTATACCTTTTTATTTTATAGTCTGTAGATTAGCTCGTTCAGTTTACTTATTAATCGGTGAATATAAATTAAATTTAAAATACGTGAATTTAGATAGAGGGACAGGTGTCGCCCATTGCGGAATGTTGCCGGCCCTGAAGTGAGTATACACATAGGTATACAATGTACTAAAAGAATATTCCTTGAAAGGCATTATGCAAAACGGATTCATTTGGTTTGTATGAGAAATGAATCAGTAGGGAGTGTGGAAACCGCACCATCTTAGATCACAATGCGTATGATTGCGCGCGTGGGTGTCAACCGAATGACATGTTGCATAACGCCGTCCCATCCCAACCTGCTGATAATAGGGTTTTCCTCGTGTCGACATCGAGAAAGCAATGAGATGCCACTCATCTGAGCGTGAGCACTTCACATTATTTCGTTACACTGTGACAAAGTTATTGCAATTTTGTTTTTATTGACATCGCATCGAGTGTGTCAGGGTCATATTTAACGATCTGTACTTTCAATCTATCAAAAGCGCTTCGTATACCTGTGACATGTGTATTTACGTACGTACCTCAAACGTTACTGGTTTCAAAGATTGTTTATGGTTATAAGATATCAAACGAGAAAACAGCTGCTCCCCAACCCATCAGCTACTGTCAATGACATTTGTAGACCATGAAGTCACTGGTGCGGCTTAACTTGCTTCCCTGGAGGACTGAGATAGTCGCCTCTAGAAAAGTGTAACCGGACACCGTAGCTTTATAACTGGAACGTGTTTATATGAATTTAAACAATTATTTCACGGCAGTTTTACTTGAGCTCTACATACAACGAATGTAATTCCATGGTAACATACATAGGTTCATATATAAACATATTGGTTTGTGTTTGTAATCTAACACATAATGTATGGAATTAAAAAATTATCTATATCGGTAAATTCAGATTAATTTATTTTCATTATATCGTATTTGTATTATTTTTTAAACGCATAATGAACGTCATTACATTTTTATCTACCGCTGGTCCACAAAGTTGATGCTACTGGCAAGAAAATCGGTAGTTACCACCAAAGTAATGCTCATCAACTTCTTGTATCAGTTTGTAGGTTTATGTCACCTGCATGCTGCCATTTTACTGAATGTAACCGTTTAAATTAACGGTTTACATAAACAGAATTCGTGGTAATTCGGAATACGAATTAAATAAGTTTCTTTATGGATGTAAGATAGCAAACGAACATGCAGCACCACCGTTCATGACATCTGTGACCTCAAAAAACAGAACAGAAAGAAAAGAGTACTAGGCTCAGTAAGACGCTTACTTTACCACATTAATTGAAATTTAATTAATTTTAACTCTCTCACCCCCGCACAACGATTCCCAGTGTTGGGTGACACAGAGAAACAACACAAATCCATGACCACAGTACAAATATTTTTCTGCGAAATAAATGTCTGCCCCGTCTGCAGATTCGAACCCTCCACCCGCGTTCAAGATAACTCACCGCCTCGCCACTGAGTCGTCAAATCATCAAAAATCACATAGGTAAATTGGCGGTTCAAATGTAGTGAACATAATACGCTTCCAAATTTAACAAATATACATATTAGGTTTTCAACTTCTGACTGTTTCCTACCAAGGTCGATGAGTGAATAAATTGTCACAAAACTAATTCTATTGATCACAAATTAATAGATAGTCTCCAAAAATACGAACCACTACCAAAATTGAACCGGTTTGACGTGTTGCATCCACCTACAAAGGTATATTGTATAATAATAAATAGTAATATATGAATAACTGTACAAAAGTGATATAGATTCATCCACAGGTGATGCAACTCTTATGAAGGTTAGCTGATGGTAATGAGCGAGAGAGAACTGCCGGGTCCAGCTCGGTGGGCGGAACCGTGCGTTTTTAATAAAAAAAGAATAAATATAGTATAAAACATATCAAAGCAGCAAGCAAAAAAAAGAAATAAAAAAAAAAAACTTAATCTTAATATATATATTTCTTGTGTACGTGTGTATGACAGTGAACTCCTCCTAAACGGCTGGATAGATGTTGATGAAATTTTTTGTGTGTGTTCAATGAGATTCGAGAATGGTTTATATTCACAATTTGGTCCACTGGAAAATGTTTATTAAACATGATTTTAGTCGATTTTAGTATTTTTTTACGTGAACTCATTTACATGAATGTCGCGTTACTTTGACATTTCATATGGCAGAAAAATTCATGATTTTTGCTTATGGTTGTAACTTAGTTTATGATGGTTTAGAGATGCAGGCTAGCAGGTAATATGCAAATGAACTAAAGCCAAACATGCAGAAACAAATTAGTTAACGTGTCAATTAACAACTCAATCGGCAAGCTCCTGAGTTATTTACAAGTTGGCATTGAACTTGTTGGAATTGTGCGAAAAATGCAGGTTTTACATAAAACTACATTAAATTATGACCCTAGATCTTAAGTCGACATTGTTTCCATGGAAATATAGGACTTGGTTGTTTACAAATAAGGTTTATATTTGATCGGAGAAAGTTTTAATTATGCCCAATCTTTACTGTGGTGTGTGTGGGTGGCCTTTTGACCCAAAATAAACGTTTATTATGACAGTAATGCAGTTGTTTTTCTTAAAGTGTCCGTGCTTGCAGTTTGCAGCGGGCTTTATGACGGTATCACACGATTATGTGTTTTGTAATTAGGTACTTGAGCAGCGCAGAATTCAATAGAAAGAGGAAAAGAAAGAATGTAAAATTAAACAGTTACATCTAATGATGGATGATGATATAAACTCTTGATGGATTTACAATTACAAAAGATTTAGGAAAGCACTTACAGTCTTTTATGTGACCGGATATAATTAAATGTCCGTTTCATACATGAAGAAGTCTTCCAGGGTAAGTTTCCAGGGATGAGATTAGCCTCTTTGTTCACTCCTCAGGAATGATACGTCATTCCAATACGGAAAAAAGTTTTCAACATTTGAAAATATCAAAGAAATTGAAATTCCGCGATCAATATATAACGTTTTAGCGTTACTTTTCTTGAATCCATTCTTCCAGGTTAACAAGCAAAGGTTGACTATAACTGATTAACAGATCTTAGTTCTTTTATATTAATAAATAACAGGTTAGTACTGTTAGCCAGTTCGAGCTACTTTCACCTAAACAGGCTGTACTGAAAATCAGCGTTGCGGTGTTATGTCGCAACTGGGCTGAGTGCAGACCCATTTGCTATTATTTTATTTTTTTTAGCAAATTTTTTCTTTCTTTCTTTATGTCACCTATCTACACCATAGAAAATGGTACGTTGTTCCTTCACAGATATAACAATACAACTGAGACATTAATTGAGTACGTACTTAACTTAAAAAATAATAGCGCACGCGCTAAGATTTTAACATGGATTCCCGGAAGGTCCCGTCATCATATGGGACGCTTGAGGTTTGTTGTCTCAGAGACAACTGTAGGCTACACTGAACTATCATTTCGAGTGATAGGTTTCACATCCTTCATCGCAGAGTTGCATTGCACCTCACGGCACACGGCGCAGCTTAAAGACAATTGCTTCGAAGTAGGAACGCATTGGCGGTACCTACATTCTATTCGTATGCGTCTAAATGCTAGCGTTAATAATAATACCGGTGATGTCACTCCAGTCACGTTTCGGTTGGTTCTGAGGATTCGGTTCGAACTAGATCTGGATGGGTGTGACTTTCCTCAATGCGTATGCGCAGGTGCTGTGAGGGTTTTACCCAAAATTTGCATTATCATCGTTCGTTCTCACTCGTTCAGTTACTGTAGTGTGTAGTGCGATGGAACTACATTGGTATGGAATTCCATTGGAACTGCCTATGAGCTATATTCATGTTTGACGAAATAAATGCCAATTCTATACCAATACCACAGACACTATCACCAACACCAATATTACTCGTTGCATTCACTCATGCAGTACTTAGTCTTGTTAATGTTTACCTCCTGTCTTTGGTAGCAGATGGGTGGTATACTATTAACCATACTTCACATAGGACGGTTAACGCCAGGCCTCGTCAGCCGTCTTAATAACGATAAATCGGTATTGACGTTTTTTACCGTCAGCCTCAATCACCAGCTCAAGGTCGATCACGGGCATGCAGCAAGAATCCCCTGATGGATATCGTCTAGTTCTGATATAGATCCGATAGATTTGATTTTGTTTGGGATGCTTGCAATTGGTTAGCTAAATAATATTATTTATGTACAGCAACAGTTTGTAACATAAATAATCCATACTAATATTATAAATGCGAAAGTAACTCTGTCTGTCCCGCTTTCACGCCAAAACTACTGAACCGATTTAAATGAAATTTGGTACACAGTTAATCTAGACTAGAGCCCGAGGAAGGACATAGGCTACTTTTTAATCTATTATTATGTCTAATTCCACGCGAGCGAAGCTCGGGGGAGCTCGAACCGTCCATCTTGTGACCCCGGGAAAGACGACGCTGTTTGTGGCTACACAGCGTTGTGTAAACCGGGAAGAGCCCGTCTTGGGCGCAGCGCTGGAGTCCACCGGCGCGTTCTACAAGAGATCCCGGAGCCCTCCTGTAGCGCCGGAATAGGCCACCGAGTGGGTTTTAATGAGTAAAATCCCACATAACCCGGCGTCGCTCCCACGACGTTCGGGTACCTTTTCAAGGTTTCCCATTCGTAAAACAAAAAAAAAGGTGGTACATTTAGTAGATCCAGCTCTCAAGCATACTAAAGGTCAATTGATATAAAACAGATAGTTAATTGTTTGAAGATGATTTCGTCCGCCGCCACGCCGACACTCGCGTCTGAACCGGCAATTAAAGTGTCACAACTGCACGCGCTCGCTTTAATCAAGTTTGTTAGATTCGACCGCCCGATGACCTGAAGACCGGCGTGACCCGGGTTCGAGACCCGGTATTAGTAGTTTCTGAACCGATGTTCTGAAATAGCTAACTTATATTTATGATATTCTAATAAAGACGGTGCGGTGACAGCGCAGTGGCTATCGAACTCGCCTCTCACTCGAGCGGTCCGGGCTCAAACCCTAGCGGCACGCACCGATGACATTTCTAAGTTATGTGCGATTTAAGAAATTAAATGTCACTTGCTATAACCGTAGAGTATGTGTGTAGTCCGTGCTATAACGGTGAAGGACAGATCGTGAGGAAACCTGCATGCCTGAGAGTTCTTCATAATTTTCTCGAAGGCATGTGAAGTCTGCCAACCCGCACTTGGCCAGCGTGGTGGACTAAGGCCTAATCCCTTCCATTATGAGAGGAGACCCGTGCTCAGCAGTGGGACAAAGAAAGGGTTGTGATGAATAAAGTAAACATAATTCCTACATAAAGAGGCATATTTTTAAGCGATTAAAAGTTAAGCTACACGGCTCTCGGCTTGCAGTTGGTTGATTTTCCCGGGATGTACCTTCACCAATACATTGGTATCTCGAGTGGGAGGTCAAAGACATCACCACTTATATATCACACAGTATAAATACTCACATTCCTCCTCAATCTCCTTTCTTCTCTATCTCTTCAATCTCCTATTAACATGGATACAAAAGGGCTACTATTAAAAGTACAGTCTCGTACGTTTCAACTTTTTTATGTTTATATGATAGCAAACGAACATGCAGCACCATCCATTTGTTGTCGTCCATGACAACTGTGACAGACATCGATAAGACCCAAGTAGGGGCTGGGTTGTTTGTTGTTAGATCAGGGTATTAATAACAAAATTAGTTGGTCAGTTCGTAAATAGAGTCGCGTTCTAAGTCGGTCACATATGCGTTTCTACACTGAGGACTACGATAAGACACCTCTAAAAAATTTAACCTGAAATTTGAATCCTCATGTTTCTAGCCGAAACAAAATTGCTTTAAAATCAATTATTACAGAGCAAAAGTACAGTGGAGGGCGGTGGTACTACCCAGGGCGAACTCTTAATAGAACCTATTGCCAAAAGTTCTCTTTAAGATATACTTATTTAACATTCACTTTGTATAAATGAAGCTTAAAAAATATTCCTACGTAACGCTCTTAGCTCAAATAATAATGTTAAGTTCACGAAATAATTCTAACCGACTTACAAATTCCTTTGCGATTTCAAATACCAAGCGGCTTCCATCTTGAACTTTGAGCAACCTGACACTTCCCAGTTTATTAAAAAGCCAGTTAGGCAGTAAACAATAATATTTAAGTAATCAATGCTCAATCCGGACATATCACAGGATTAGTTAAGAAGAAGATCGACCGGAGATCTAAGTTCAAATGTCACAACGCGTCCTTGCCTCGCGCGACCCCAGGTATAAATACTCAGCGCATCCACTGAAGAGCATCATTCGCTCAGTCGCCTTTCGATTACAAGCACCAAAACAACAACTTATCAAAAATGAAATCGGTAGGTGGCAAATTCACGCTTTCAAATTCATACGGAGTTATCAAGCGAAGTCCCATTACTCGGTGAACTCCTCGGTGAACCTCTGGATTATTGCGTCTCAAGCGGTGAACATGGACACCGAGACGACTTGGATTCATCGTGCACTAATCTAAATTTTAGTTTGTCCATTTGCATATTTCTTTTCAATGTGATTAGGGTGTGCTTAGGGAGGGGGGTGAGTTTGTAGTTTCACAGCTACACGGTCCAGTGCAAGACTTGGAAGTTCTATGCTCAGTGACAGTTTTCGAACCAGCACTATTAAAGGTATCCTTATCCTGAACCGATAAGGACCTTATTGTTGTCACTTTCCGGAACTTTCTCCTTGCATTCCTTGTTTGTATCTATAGTGTGTAACCGTCCATATGTTTCTCTACCTCAAGTTGTGTATAATATATAACTTATAAGTGACCATAACTATCTTCAAAGCAGGTTCTATTCTTCTCACTGTCCGTGTCTGTCCACAGTTCATCGTATTTGTCGCCATCGTCGCCGCCGCACTCGCCGCCCCGGCCAGCCCAGATGCTGATGCGCAAATCGTCAAACAGGAAACCGACAACATCGGCGTTGACGGCTACAGATATTTGTGAGTAACCACCACCACCCTATCACTGTCCCACTGTTGGGCACGGCTCGCTTGTCGGAATGGGAGGGGGAGGGCATCGGGCATAGTCCAACACGCTGGGTGACTTCACATCATATCGAGTACATGGTATGGAGAATTCGTATGCACGTTTCCTCGTCATGTTTTTCGCAATAAAGCAGGTGAAATTTAATTTCTTAAATGTTGAGTGCTGCTTGGATTTGAACTCGGACCCTTCAAGTGAGAGGCGTGTTCGACTCTTCGCGATTTTTTTTATACAATTCGCACTAACTTTCAACTTGTCAACAGTTCGGAGACCAGCAACGGCATCAAGCAGCAGGAAGAGGGTCAGCTGAACAACGTCGGCACTGACAACGAGGCCATGAGCGTGCGCGGCCAGTTCTCCTACACCGGCAACGACGGCGTCCTCTACACTGTCGAGTACACCGCTGGCGTCGACGGATTCCAGGCCAGGGGCGCCCACATTCCCCAAGCCCCCTAAATCAACCCTTAACTAAACCCCCCCTCTAGTCCAAAAATACTCATCCCTCAAACCCCCTTTTTTATTAGAATTGTCCGAGCGATTCTGTGATACGATTCCGATTTGTACATTGTTAATAAAAGATTATGTTAAATTACCAGCATCTTTCTATTGCATTTCCTTGAATTTTTTTTGAGTATGAATGCCAAATGTGAAAATGATAAAAAAATATGTTATGAAGTGACAAAATAATTGAATAATTGTTGAAATAATGACAATAAGTTTTATTATATTTGTTTGTGTTTAAATACACAAAATATTCCATGTAGTACGCAATTAAGTTAAATTAATAATTAATATCTTTGAAGAGCTTGACAAACCCAAAACTTATATCATTGCTTCACATATTGCTAATAATAGAACTATGTGATTTCCTAAGGCAAAGGTGAATGCTAAGTCCTCGGTTATACCAGCTAAGAGGTAATACTTAAGTGGTATTAAGATCTTGCTAGCATCAACTTCGTGAACCAGTGGTAGGTAAAAAATGGTATGACGTTCATTAAGCGTATAACATATTTATTATTATAAAGAAAAATAAATGAATCCGAATCTTCAGCTGAATCTTAGACATGAGTTCGGGAGTATATTGGGAACATCAAAGAATATATTACTTATAATTGTAGTTTCTGTAATTAAATAAGCTATGACGGCATTTAAGTCTCAATGTATTATTATGTATTATATTACACAATGTATTAATATGTATTGTATGTATTATATTTATATGAAGAGTTTCTTGACATCATCTTTTGATTAGTCTGTAGCTTTTTGGTAAGACGGTACATAAAAATATTAAGAAGTTTATCAACATGGCTTTTCAATAGATGAAAAAAATAATTGGTCGTGAATTCTGCAGAAGTTTTATATTGTGTGAAGATCATTATGGCATCGTTATATACACAAATGTATAACAAAGCATAATTATAATGTAGACAAAAGCGTCTTATAACCATCTTATAACAGTCATTAAAATATCAATCACGTACTCCGTTAAAAGTTTTTTATTTTTTTATTTATCGATATATTTCTTAATGATTTTGAACTATATGTACGAAACGAATCGTCTTACGTTACCAATGAACACTTTACATTTTGAGTTAGGAGCTGTAAAATTTTGTCAAAATCTGGTACCCTCAGTAAAATTTTACAGCTTTTTTATTACGCATTTTTTACATAGGTTCCTCGCTTATCTGCTTCTAGTGCGACGCGAGCACGGCACACATACGGCAGGTGAGTATGGTAATCCGGCTGACCTTCCGAGCCAAATGCCGGTTCATCGGCAATCTCATTACAATTTTAATGTTCTTATCCTTGGAATCCTAAATTTTGTCATTTGCCTATTAAAGAAGCGCTGCCTCATCTGTTTGTGTGTCTACGATGTATGGCATTGTACAAGAAGGCTAATACGCTTCACACTCACACTATCAAGACTGGAATATTGATTGAGTTCAGTTGTCTTGTTTAAATTTGAGGAAACGCGTTTTGTTCTGTTTGAGGTAAGCAAGCACGTGGCGTAGGCCTGATTTGAAGACATAAATTATTCTATATACATTTCAATAATGATAAATAGGCGTGACCCTGACCGCCGAAGTGGGTCTCGGGTTCAAAACCTGGTCGAGGCAGGTGTTTATCTCGCTCCATTGAGTGGCGAGTTCGATAGTTGTCTGTCACCGCTCATCGCCATCAATCGTAATTGGGCGTAACCAGACGGCTTTTACGACAGAACAAACGTTTGATATGTCGGTTTTTTTTCTATTCGCATTTTTATTATCATGTTTTTTTATTATTTTTATTTTAGATTTAAGTTTTATTTCATTTTTCTTTGTAAATTCAAATTCAAATTCAAATAATTTATTTCGCTATGAGGTGATTACACACGCTTAACGAAAGTCTAGGTAGGTAACTACAAACTATTTAAAGAGAAGAGATATAATGCTATCTAAACTGATTAATATAAAGCTATACACACATGTGCGTAACCTGCCTTATGGCTAATCTTATATAATAAAAATGAATCGCAAAATGTGTTGGTAAGCGCATAACTCAACAACGCCTGGACCGATTTGGACAATTCTTTTTTTAAAATGTTCTTTGAAGTTCAAGGATGGTTTTTACGGTGAGAAAAATTTGAAAATTCATCCCCTAAGGGGGTAAAACGGGGGTGCAAAGTTAGTATGAAGCTTTGCCGTTTTTGAAGTTTGTGAATGTGTAACGCGAGCGAAGCTGCGGGCGTCCACTAGTCTATATTATAAAAATGAATCGCAAAATGTGTTGGTAAGCGCATAACTCAACAACGCCTGGACCAATTTGGCCAATTCTTTTTTTTTAATGTTCGTTGAAGTTCAAGGATGGTTTTTACGGCGAGAAAAATTTGAAAATTCATCCCCTAAGGGGGTAAAACGGGGGTGCAAAGTTAGTATGAAGCTTTGCCGTTTTTGAAGTTAGTGAATGTGTAACGCGAGCGAAGCTGCGGGCGTCCACTAGTTTACAATAATTACCTACCACTAAGCTAAGCTCTAAGTCACGATAGACTATCTATCTGGTCATCGGCTTTAGGAAGAATTTACAATATTCTTATCCTATGCCCTAGTGTAGGCCGAGAGAGAACAAAGCCGGAGGAAAAAACTCTCGGTAGCTACTCTTTTAAAATTCAAATTAATTTGTACAGAAAAATGTACAGTATGACGAGACAGCTAATCGTGTATGCCAAGAATCACCCCATATGCCATTGCCATTGAATTGCTGGTCACTGGTGCAAATAAAAGCTATTCTAATATATTTTCTTAGTCAGTATTATAAGCTTCTTGATCCGGGAATTCGAAGCAATACCTAGGTATTAATTTTTTAGCATATTTTATTAATAACGTAAAGGAACCAAAGTTATAAATACTCGTACTTCAGAGTTATGCAGACAGGCGTTACCTGCGAATCGAAGTTTAACCTTTGCAGTGACCCCGCGGCCTTAACCTTGTTGCGCAACCAAGCCACACCAAGCTCTGTGGGTAATGCCGGCGTTACACTCTATGTTACTTGCACGCGTCACTCACACTCTTACATTCTCCACACAAAGTGATAGAGTTCGTATCCCGGTATGAATCGTGAGAAATTGTAAAGGCTATGTAACATTAGCCTGCATTTCTAAGCTATGCTTAAATATTGGTTAATATTATACAAGTCGTGATGATGACTTTTTATTTCGCAGAATGGCTAGTAGGTATGTACAGACTGAAATAAATATATAAATGCAATAGGTAGGAGATTTACCTGTAATATTTATATATACTTGTATTATTATGAATAAACTGAATAAACTGAATAAACATTATGAAGAACTCTCAGGCATGCAGGTATCCTCACTATGTGTCTCTCACCGTTACAGCAAGTGACATTTAATTTCTTAAATCGCACATAACATAGAAAAGTCATTGGTGCGTGCCGCTGGGGTTTGAACCCGGACCGCTCGAATGAGAGGCGAGTTCGATAGCCACGGGGCTGTCACCGCTTCTGCAGGAGCAGATATAACTCGATGGTGACCAATTAACATTAGGTAGACTGCTTGTTTGATTGGCTAAAATCGGCGTTAACTACAAATGGAAAGCCGGATTATTGGCTGTTACTCTCATCTTTTGTTGACAAATCGCCGAAAGAGAGACAGCTCGTTTCGTTCCAAACATCTATGTAGCAAAATGTCACTTGAGACACGACACCGCACCACTATGTACCACACAATGCCTTTCTTCGTACCAGTGACTTCTCCCACTGATACCATATAAACTACAAGCGAGTACAGTTTTTCAACGATTTCACAGTTTGACGGTCAGTGCAGTGTTCCTGACGAGCCCCGCGCCCTGGATTTTAATCCCGGCACATATTATATTTATTTAATTAATTAATTTAAATTAGGCACAAAATAAAAACAGTATAAATAAATCTTGCAGTCGTGTACATACGACATTCACATTGTTACGCTCAGTTACAATTTTGAATTTTACATATTAGTTACAAAGGCCAGAATAGTAATAAATTATTTGGTAAATAAATAATATTATTTATATATGTTATATTACTATTATGTGTTAAATCAGAAGGAATTCAGTGGAGGTAGTGCGGGAATTTATTAAGTTGGTACCGTATTCATATTCAACTTGTAAATGTTTGATTGCACATGATTCGGAGGGCGGATAGCGTCTGTTAAGAATATAGATACTCAGGAATAATTCCGTAAAAAAACTCCTTAATACATCTTCCTTGACAGAGAATCGAATCTGAAGCCCATCTCAGTAATCAGCAATGTCTGCAAAATTGTTCTCGAACGTTTCATTGTTCGCTATTCGTTAATAGCCTGACGTATGTAGTTGGGATGCCTTACTAGCAGATCTGCAAGAGTATTGCGGTTCGTGTCAAACCAATAAATCAAAGCTAGTATCTGTTATGCATTAGAGGAGCTTATTATAATGCGCTTACATAACGCTTACATCTATTGACGTAAAGGGCATTATAATAAACACACATATTAAAGAAGGTAAGTACGCTTGATCGCATAATCCTTTACAGAAAGGCCATGTTTCAAAATGTATGAAGGCGATATTACACATGGTTAGCGTGGAATTAAAAGGGTTTAAGAATAAACAGTAGGTAGTTTAATATTCTTCCCTGTAGCTCGGAACCAGAATAGTGCTACGGTAGCCCCTGCCTGTCGTAAAAGGCGACTAAAAGGGGACTTCTGGGGTTGCGGGCGGTGAGAGTGGGAGCTCGAATCGTCCATCATGTGACCCCGGGAAAGACGACACTGTTTGTGGCTACACAGCGTTGTGTAAACCGGCAAGAGCCCATCATGGGCGCAGCGCCGGAGGTGACCGGCACGTTCTACAAGAGATCCCGGAGCCCTCCTGTAGCGCCGGAGTAGGCCACCGAGCGGGTTTTAGTGGGTGAAAGACCCACATAACCCGGCGTCGCTCCCACGTTCGGGTACTTGATCGACAGACTTCACATGCCTTCGAGAACACAATGAAGAACTCTCAGGCGTGCAGGTTTCCTCACGATTTGTCCTTCACCGTTACATCAAGTGACATTTGATTTCTTAAATCGCACATAACTTAGAAAATTGATCGGTGCGTGCCGCTGGGGTTTGAACCCGGACCGCTCGAATGAGAGGCGAGTTCGATAGCCACTGGGCTGTCACCGCTATAGGCAGAGGTACCGAAGTAACTATTTTGTAGGTAGTAGTTCTAAGCATATTGAAGTTAGTTCAGCATATATAAAAAGCGGCCAATTAGTGGTCTAAAGCGGTCTCAGGTTTAAACCCAAACATTATTCTAAGCTATTGTTACGAAGGCACAGGGAAGCTAGCGCCATCTAGCGCCGCTGGTGGAACCACTCAGTGAACGCATAGACAACGTGATATCCCGACTCGATACTAGATGGCGTTAGTGGGCCTGTATTCTCGCGTGTTCGGGAACACGCGGTATCTTTCCAGAATCGTCTAGTACTCGCGACGGCACGTATAAATAGTCGCGGGGAGGGCCGTGAGTTTAGTTCAGTTCGAGCTTTCGAGGCGACTTCGAAGTGAAAACTAGTGATACCGGAGTGAAACAAGTGAAACCTACGACTTGGCTTACGACCTAGGACATCGTTAGTGCTTAGTGTTTGGACCTAGTGCTTTGTGTTGGACCTAGTGTTTTGTGTTGGACCTAGTGTTTAGTGTTTGAACCTAGTGCTTTGTGTTAGTGCTAGTGAATAAAGTCTTCATTGAGTCAGCAGGTCTTTCTCTCCAAATCCTTCGAACCCTAACACGTAACAACTGGTGTCGGAAGTGAGATTTGGAGATGCCATTGACTCCGAGAGAGGACTTACAGGAGGGCGTCAGGACAAGGGCACAACGAGCTGCGGAGGCCACAACTGGGGACCAAGCTCCGCCCACTGTGGGCCAAGCCACGCCCACTAGCCCCGCCCACCAGGCCACGCCCGCTCGCCCAGCTCACCTGGCCACGCCTACCAGACAGGCCACGCCCACCAGACCAGCCACACCCACCAGCGGCACTGTAGCTTCTACAGCCCCTCAAGTGGCTCTTCAATTAGGAAGTTTAATTGAATTAATGGAGCTGCAACGGGCTGAAATTCAGGCAATGAAGGAGTCACAAGAACGCAAGCTCGGTGCTTTGCAAGAGTCACAAGAGCAACAAAAAGACCTCCAAGAAAAAGCGCTTTGGGCTATAAAAGATGTTAGTGACACGGTGATTAAGCTTCGAAAAGATGTCGACGTAGTGGAGGAACGGGTTACCGGGTTGGGATTGGATGTGGAAAATGTGAAAACCGGCCTCACTGAACTACAGAAGAAAGTAGTGCGCCTTGAAACCACGGGAGTTGCGATGTCTAGTGGAACTACCGTAGTGGCGCAAGGACCAAGAGTGAAAGTGCCACCATACGACGGCACTACTTCTTGGAACGCTTATCGTCAGCAATTCCAGACTGTCGCTACTGCCAACGGATGGACGGAAGAACAATGCCTGACCGCTCTCACTGTTGCGCTCAGAGGGCAAGCTCTATCGGTCCTGGAAGCACATACAGGAAATGGGTTCCAAGACCTTATGGAGGCACTTGAATCCAGATACGGGGAGCGACACCTGGAGCACGTGTTCCGTGCCCAACTGCGTGACAGAGTCCAACGCTCAGGAGAAGGACTACAACAATGGGCGTTGGAAATTGAAAAACTAGTCAGGAAGGCACATCCAGGAGCCGATACCAAGATGGTGGACACGAATATTGTTCAAGCATTTGTCGACGGTATAAAAGACCTGGAGGTCAGAGCTGCAGTGAGGCTTCGTCACCATACCTCGCTAAAGGAAGCATTAGCGCATGCCTTGGAGGTCGAGGCGGTTCGCCATGATATACGGCAGACCCATAAGATCCGCGAGGTCTCTGAGGAAGTCAAGGAGGTTAAGGCTCCTACGAAGAAAGCTTTTGGAGCCATGTGCTACAGGTGCGCCGAGAGGGGCCATCTTCAACTCAACTGCCCGCAGAAGGAGACCCAGATGGCATGGAAGAAAAGGATGGAGGAACAAATAGAGGAGCTGAAGAAGCAAGGGGCTTCGTCCCCTGCCCGGGATCAGGGAAACGAATAAAAGCCAGGACTAAGGGGCGAGTGCTGGCTGACGCGGAGGAAGCCCCGATAACTGTTATCTCCCAGGCATGCAACGGGAATAGTCTTGTGATTCAGGGGACTATTAACGGGACGGATTGCAAAATGACTCTAGACACAGGAGCCTCTAGAACAATAGTGAACCCAAATCTGGTAAAAGCCGCAAGGGGACACAAGAGGAGAATTAACTGTCGGCTTCTTACTGCCTCCGGTCAGCCAATACCCGTCCTGGGAGAAATGTCAGTCACGATGTATGTAGGGGAGTCCTCGTACTCTCATAACGTTATCGTGGCTGAGATTATGGATGATTGCATCTTGGGTTTGGATTTCATGAAGAAACACAAATGCAGAATTAATGTCGCTGACGGAGTTTTCAAGTGTGGTGAAGAAGAAATCTTCATTCTTGGAGGCGCCTGCGGGAAAGTCGCATGTGTGAAGAAAGTCATTATACCTGGACGAGCGGAAGCTCGGGTGCTGGTGAAACTGCCGCCAGCTGGAAAGAGAAAGGCAAACAGGTGCGTGTTGATCGAAGATACACCTACCAAGACATCGGCGCGAAATCTAATGACGGCGAGAACCCTTGTTAGTGGAAGCAGTAATGCTGTGGTCAGGGTTCTGAATCTTGGTTTTGTATTAATTATACTAAATATTGTAAGCAGGTGGCATATGGGGTGATTCTTGGCATACACGATTGGCTGTCTCGTGTCTGTCCTAATCATATCATGGTCATACTGTACATTTTTCTGTAAAAATTAATTTGAATTTTAAAAGAGTACCGAGAGTTTTTTCCTCCGGCTTTTTTCTCTCTCGGCCTACACTAGGGCATAGGATAAGAATATTGTAAGTTCTTCCTTAAGCCGATGACCAGGTAGATAGTCTATCGTGACTTAGAGCTTAGCTTAGTGGTAGGTAATTATTGTAAATTAGCCATAAGGCAGGTTAGGCACCTGTGTAGGATTAGCTATTCATTCAAGGATAAATAGCTCATCCTTTGCTTTATATTAATCAGTTTAGAATAGCATTAAGTAGTTTGTAGTTACCTAGACTTTCGTTAAGCGTGTGTAATCACCTCATAGCGAAATAAATTATTTGAATTTTGAATTTTTTTTGAATTTTGGTGATCGCGAGATCTGCTTGAATGAAGGTGACGTCATTGGAAAGTGCGAGGAAGTTGTCTGGATGAAAAAGTGTAATTCGATGACAGGCGCAGACTCAACAAACAACAACAACTACGGATTAGTGACTGAGCTACTCGATGACTGCAAGAGTAATCTGACTTATTCGCAGAGCATGAAAGCTAAGAAGTTTTTACAGCGCTACGCGAATATCTTCTCCAGTCAAGAAGGGGACCTTGGAAGAACGTCGATGGTTCAGCACAGGATAGATACCGGAAGTGAGAGGCCAATTCGTCAACGAGCAAGACGGATACCAATTGCAAAGGAAAAAGAAGTTGAAGGCCTTTTGGAGGACATGAGAAAGAATAAGATCATTGAACCGTCTGCAAGTCCGTGGTGCTCACCTGTTGTATTAGTGAAGAAGAAAGATGGTAGCACGAGATTTTGTGTGGACTATAGGCGTCTCAATGATGTCACTAAGAAGGACAGTTACCCGTTACCTCGAATCGACGACACTTTGGATACCTTGAGTGGCATGAAATGGTTCTCGACCCTAGACCTGAAATCTGGATACTGGCAGGTGGAAATTCATCCAAAAGACAAGGAGAAGACAGCTTTCTCGACCGGAAAAGGTTTATGGCAATTTAACGTCATGCCCTTCGGATTGTGCAACGCACCTGCCACTTTTGAGCGACTCATGGAGTGTGTACTGGCAGGCTTAGTTGGAGAGGCTTGCTTAGTCTACTTAGATGACGTCATCATTGTCGGCCGTGACTTCGAGGACCATTTGCGAAACTTGGAGCGAGTTTTCGCAAAAATAGAGGGAGCCAAATTAAAGCTGAACCTGAAAAAGTGTCGTTTATTCAGGAGTAAGGTCAATTATCTCGGCCATGTTATCTCCAGTGATGGAATCCAGACAGACCCGGAGAAACTGGAAGCAGTTCAAAAATGGCCTACCCCTAAGGACAAAACCGAAGTGCGGGCATTCCTCGGCCTATGCTCATACTATAGGCGTTTTGTTCAGGGATTCTCAGAGATAGCCAAGCCATTACACCGGCTGACAGAAGATAAACGACAATTTAGTTGGGATGGGACTTGTGAAGATTCTTTTCAGAAACTGAAGAAACATCTGTGTGAAACACCAATCCTAGGCTATCCACAACCGGAAGGTCGGTTTATAGTCGACACGGATGCAAGCAACACGGCCATTGGAGGGGTGTTATCTCAGAAACAGGGTGAAAGAGAAGTTGTTATTGCATATTTCAGCAAATCTTTATCCAGGCCAGAGAGAAACTACTGTGTGACAAGAAGAGAACTCTTGGCTGTTGTAAAGACGCTCTAACACTTCAATAAATATCTCCTCGGCAGACCGTTCTTACTGCGAACGGATCACGCAGCCTTGAAGTGGCTACTGCAATTCAAGAACCCAGAAGGTCAAGTAGCTCGATGGATTGAACAGCTCCAGGAGTATGACTTCGAGACGGAACACCGCAGCGGAAAGACGCATGGGAATGCCGATGCACTCTCACGAAGGCCGTGTTCGGAAGACTGCAAACATTGTGTTAAGCAGGAATCTCATGAAGTAACATTAAAGCTAACGAGAACAAGTCCTTTGGGTCTCTGGGAGAATGATGCTATGAGGGAGGCTCAAGAAAGAGATGACGACCTTCGGCACATCATCACATGGAAAAAACGGGGTGACGTAAAACCAATCTGGAGCGAGGTTGCACCCACTGGCGCTGTCACTAAAGCGTACTGGGCGCAATGGGACAGTCTGATACTGCAAAACGGAATACTCTACCGGAAATGGGAGAAGACTAACGGCAGAGAGTTTCATCTTCAGATCATTGTCCCAAGAACGAGAGTACCAGATGTGCTCCGTGAAATACATGATGGCGTATCGGGAGGTCATCTAGGTGTCAAGAGGACGTTAACAAAAGTGCGAGAACGATTCTACTGGTTGCATTGTCGAGATGATGTACAGGATTGGTGCCGCAAATGTACGACTTGCGCTGCTGTAAAAGGACCACAGACCAGAAGCCGTGGGAACCTGCGGTTGTATAACGTCGGTGCACCGTGGGAACGAATTGCAGTTGACGTAGCTGGGCCATTTCCTGTAACGGAATCGGGAAACAAGTATTTTATGGTCATCATGGACTACTTCACCAAATGGCCTGAAGTATTCGCCATACCAAACCAAGAAGCTACAACGGTCGCTTCTAAGATAGTCGAAGAAGTGATATGTCGCTTTGGTGTGCCTCTAGAAATCCATTCTGATCAGGGCAGGAACTTCGAATCGCAAGTATTCCAGGAAGTGTGCAAAATTTTGGGCATGCATAAGACGAGGACCACCGCGTACCATCCACAGTCTGATGGAATGGTTGAGAGGTTTAACCAGACCCTGGAGAGGCATTTGGCGAAATTGGTAGACGACAAACAAAAGGATTGGGACAAGTATATACCACTCTTCCTTCTGTCGTACCGAACCGCCGAGCATGAGAGCATAAAAGCTACCCCGGCGTATGTCAATTACGGTAGAGAACTACGAATACCAGTAGATCTATTGACAGGAGGGTCACCGGAGGGACCAGAGACCGTACAAGACTATGTCTGCAATTTAAGGGAAAAAATGCGCTATATACACGCCTTGGTACGGGAAAATGGGTTACGGTCAAGTGAGGGCATGAAAACCAGATACGACCGGAAATCGAACACGAGCGGCTTCGAGGAAGGGTCACTGGTGTGGCTGCATAACCCAACTCGCCGGAAAGGAAAATCTCCAAAGTTGCAGACCAAGTGGGACGGTCCATACAAAGTGGTTACGCGACTGAATGATGTGACTTATAGGATTCAAAAGCAACCGAGAGGGGCATTCAAAGTGGTACACATAGACCGTCTGGCGCGTTACCATGGCAGTAACAACGATGCTCGGGACGAGCATCGCTAAGAGGGGAGTGGTGTTACGAAGGCACAGGGAAGCTAGCGCCATCTAGCGCCGCTGGTGGAACCACTCAGTGAACGCATAGACAACGTGATATCCCGACTCGATACTAGATGGCGTTAGTGGGCCTGTATTCTCGCGTGTTCGGGAACACGCGGTATCTTTCCAGAATCGTCTAGTACTCGCGACGGCACGTATAAATAGTCGCGGGGAGGGCCGTGAGTTTAGTTCAGTTCGAGCTTTCGAGGCGACTTCGAAGTGAAAACTAGTGATACCGGAGTGAAACAAGTGAAACCTACGACTTGGCTTACGACCTAGGACATCGTTAGTGCTTAGTGTTTGGACCTAGTGCTTTGTGTTGGACCTAGTGTTTTGTGTTGGACCTAGTGTTTAGTGTTTGAACCTAGTGCTTTGTGTTAGTGCTAGTGAATAAAGTCTTCATTGAGTCAGCAGGTCTTTCTCTCCAAATCCTTCGAACCCTAACACGTAACACTATCAACGTCTACGAGGACTATTCACTAATAATTAATTTACATTAGGAACCCTGAACTCTTCGATGGACAGTCTCCAAGGCCGTCTACGAAGCCGTCCAATAAATTTTGTGCATTTTATTGCTAGTCGCATCTTCTCATTCGATATGAGATAAAGTAATGTCAAGGACTGTCGAGTCATGCATTAAATTCGCAATATTTATTACATTTAAATCTAGAGACATCTGAGATCCAAACTTAAAAAAACAAAACCACAAAATTATAATCCAAATTTAAAATGAAATTCCATGACTCATACTATTCATACTATTTCGAAGCTTAAAAGTGATTGAAAATTCTACTACACTTGATAATGAAGTGAAAAATCCAAAAAACGAGAATCGTTTAAGAGTAGTCGACGGCATCCGACCTAACTGTGTTCAACTGGTGATGATTGATGTTAATCAAAGACAAACCACAATACAGGAAGGGAATCCTGTCTCTAAACTCCTGGAGTGTGACAACCTCTAAACTCTGGAAAAACCAAAATGAATTTGAGGCCTGTCTCGACAAGTCCCGCGCCTAAACGCCACGACAGACAAATAACTGAAAATGGCGTCGCGCGCCGCTTCTCCGGCCCGATAATGCCAAGGTCACCCACGTAATAACCGACCGCCTATCATATTGAACACGTTACATGAATAAACAGTTCCCAGCTTTACCAGAGAGCATCTTGATACACGATCGAATCTTTGTAATTCTTATTATAAAAAGCAATAACTTTGATAAAAAATTGAAAAAAGGGGGGGTGCCTTTTTACGAAAATGACGCGGACGAAGGTGTATGAAATTTGGCAAGCAAAAAAAAAAAAAACATTGTTATTATAAATCCATCAGCTTGACACACAAAATATTCCATGGTTGGCATCCTCAAAGGGCACTGTATTGGCAGCGTGTTGTGATTACGTAGACTGAGCAATAGGATACGGGCTAAATCGGCTGTTCAAAAAATTAGGTGTACTTACTCTAGCTTCGATTGAGGATAAAGTAAGTACACCTCCACTTACTCTAGCTTCGATTGAAGCTGGAGTAAGTACACCTCCAAGGATGGAAGAAATTTGTAATCAAGCACAGGCAATTATTCAAAACACCTGCAGATGTATATCCTAGGTGTGTCTGGTTCATAATAATGCTTAAGAGATGTCTATTGAAATTTAAGTTAAAACACTACTATATAATTAATTCAGTTTAAAACACTACCTATTAACTTGTTTCAAATAAGGTTTAGAAATTGGTTAATTGAGGGTAACTTCTACACAGCTGGAGAACTCTTAGAATATAATGTTGAATAATACATAGGTACTGCATACAATGAATATAGTTGACATTTAATGATATTTTAAATTTAATTTATGACGTAGGACTTATTTTATTATTCGTTATTTTTAATAACGATCAATTTTTTATATTTGACATTTTCTTTTTATAATAAATTTTGTGATTCATTATTGTATTAATTGACATTTCTCAAATTTATCGATATAAATGTAAATGGATAATGTAAATTTTTTTTTTAATGATAATTAAAAATCTAATATTTGCATGCTATTAGTAAGATATAGCTGAATACCATACCCTAAAATTATTGTAACACCTTGTTAAATGTATTCAAAGTAAATAAACAAATAAATAAATGTATGTACGTACTAAATTGCAATTTACTCTTTTATTTTTGTTGTTTGTCATGTGCATGAATATTATTTATATTCATGCACATGACAAACAACAAAAATAAATAAATTATAACTGTTGAACCGAAGAAGTCAGCGAAACGGCGATGTGGCCCAGATTAAGGGAGGCCTGCGTAGGCTGCGAAATGTTAATGGATGGATGGATGGATGGATGGATGGATGACATTTCATTATTAGTACCCAATGTGCCAAAAGGCCAATTAATAGAGTAGTTAGAATTTTGGATAGGAAAATGCAGTAAGGTTATGCAGGTTAGTCTATTAGGCGCAAGCGCTAAGATAGAGTTCCTGGGCTCGGTCCTTGGGTCGTGTAGAGTATTATTAAGTTTTTTTAAATTGAAATTTCTAGTACTAGCTCAAAGTCTGGATTAAACCTGGATTAAGTCTGGACCTAAACGTGGTGTAAACACATCTTAACCCACCCCTTCGGGATATACGTTGAGTATGAATTGTAAACCCTTTGTTTAGTTGCCTTGTAACAGGTGCTGAACTGGTGAACCTATTGAACCCGATAATATGGTGTAACTAAAATATATTATTATATATATAGCTTTTGCGGACATAATAAATAAATATAAATAAATAAATATCTTGGACATTCTCACACACGGCCATCTGACCCCAAAGTAGGCGCGAGCCTGTGTTATGGGTGTCAGAGACTGATATACATACATAGATATTTTTAAATACATACTTAAATAGATAATATTGACATCCAGACACAGAACAAATACAAGTGTTCGAACCCACGACCTTTGGCGCAACAGACAGGGTCACTACCGATTGCGCCAACGGGCCTGTCAATAATAGTATGTATATACACACGGAGGGCTCGTTGGCGCAATCGGTAGTGACCCTACCTGTTGCGCCAGGGGTCGTGGGTTCGAATCCCACTCAGGACAAATATTCGTGTGACGAACACTTGTGTTTGCTCTGTGTCCGGATGTCAATATTATCTATTTAAGTATGTATTTAAAAGTCAGTACAGGTTCGCGCCTAATTTGGGGTCCGATGGCCGTGTGTGAATGTCTATGGTATTTATTATTATTTTATTATTTATATATTCTAACCGTACATAACAATGGAGACATTTTATAATGAGGTAAAGATCTAATTTTAGTTCCATGTTGTCGGAACAGGCTCAACGGAGCCTGATTTTAAGTGCTTAAAGACCGCTTCTAGATATTCTAATATTATGCAAAACAAGCGAACTACGAGTCTCTATATAAATGTGCAAAATCTATATTCTAATCACATTTGTCGGTACATCCTCGTTTCTCTCAGACCACCAGCCACCAAAAACCCATCTCCAAAATGAAATTTGTGAGTACCACAAGTTTAAATGCACCAATTAACTATGATGTCACAGTTCATTTGTGCATTTTACAATTCAAATCGATATAAATTTTAAAGTTTACTTACTTATTTATTTAATTCCATTAAAGCTGTAGCTCCTGAATGTTTGCATGTATTAGGGAGCCAACGAACCAACGATCCAACACGAATCTAATGGTTTATTTAATAATCTATTTATCAAGTTTCTTCAAATATGTTTAGTAAAGAGTGCGTTACATATTTGTAATTGCATTTATGTGTTTCAAAATAAATAAATATTTCTGTTACAAAACGTTTAATGATAAATATTTCGCATTCACCCATCTCCGCAATGATTCTACGCGCTGTCGTAAAACTTTCCTAATCGTTGCTTGCACCATTGCGTTATTTGTCTCGGGTTAATTAATACGTGTTAATGGCTCGTCAAAATTGTTATGAAACAGAAAAATGACGATCGTCCTTTGAATCGGCTAATATAGTTTGCAGTGTTTTTGATTAGGTACTATTCTATTCTTGTTAGAACTTGACATATGGGCGGAGAAAGGGGGAGAAAGGGGCTATTGGATAACAATACACGTACATTTTATTACCTACATGAAGTTCAAAAAATAAGTTATTTTTTAGTTCATTGTCCTCGCCCTCGCCGTCGCCGTGGCCGTCGCGGCCCCAGCCGACAAGGACGTCACCATCGTCAGACAGGATTTCGACAACATCGGAGTCGGCACCTACACTTACAAGTTAGATCCGTTACATAATTTCAGACAATTTTTTCTTCATTCAGAAGTGTAGACAGAATTTCTACTTACGATCAAACTTCGATTTGGAAATAAAAATTAATTCGTCTCTGTAGTTAATCTGACTACATCAAATCTATCGGGGATTACGAATTTTATTTCATATCATGATTATTCATGGATGTACTTTTGAATGAATTTTCTGACTACATAGATCCATGAATTGTTAGTAGATGACATGAATAAAAAGAAAAATAATCAATTGAATTGAGGACCAATGAGTGCTAGGAGTGCCCGTGCGGACGGCAGCTTCTGGCCAAAGATAGGTCTGCCAAAATGCCTCAGGTGTGCAGGTCATCTGCCACTATCGTAAGTCAAATGGTTTATGGTAAACGTGTCGGTTCCAGCTTCGAGAACAGCGACGGCACGAATGCCCAAGAGAGCGGGGTGCTGAAGAACGTCGGGACCGAGAACGAGGCCATCGAAGTGCAAGGCTCCTTCTCCTACATCGGCCCCGACGGCGTCACCTACTCCGTCGGCTACACCGCCGACAAGGATGGCTTCCACCCCTCCGCCGCCCACCTGCCCGTCGCCCCCCAAGTCTAACAACCCCCGCCACCGACTCTATCTAGTCTCAATTGACCATCAAGTGTACTCTGTTCACTGCTGACTGAAGTCTACCGAGACTCAAATACGTTATTAGTCAATAATATAGTAAATAATGTTGTTTTGATTCCACAATTGCAGTTTTACTTTCATTGTTACCTATAGTAGACCATAGTAGTCATGAGCCTTCCTCTGCACTCAACGCTATTCCGTGCCTATAGGGTACCAAGTAAAAGCCAAATGAAATATTTACACCAGCTGCTTAGGTACTGTTTTAGAGCTACCTATTGCATATCTCAGAGTGCATTGAAAGGGGAACAAAAATACTTTAATTGGTCGCATCAACTGCATCTGGTGAAAGGAATAATGAACTAACAGCATTAGTCGATACCAGTTTCACTACTCACTTTTTTTTTATGGATACAAGATAGCAAACGAGCTTGCAGCACCACCCATCCGCTGCCGCCCATGACAACTGTAACTGACTTTGAACAAGACTCAATTAGGGACTGGGATGGTTAGTCCAATTAGTTGAGAGAGTTAATTAGAACATTAATTGGTCAGTTCGTCAGTAGGTATGAGGACTGGGGACTGATAGTGATAGTTAATCCTGTTAGTTGGTGTTAGTAATAGTCCAGTTAGTACTTGTTAGTAGGAGTCTCGTTCTAAGTCAGTCACAGATGGTGTTGCTACCCTTGAGGACTAAGATGGTCGCCTCTAAAGAAGTGTAACCGGAAACAACGCCTTTCCAACCGGACCATAATTGCTTTAAAAACAATTATTACACGGTAGAAATGGTACTAGGTACCGTGGCGGGCGGTGGTACTGCCCCGGGCGAACTCTATATGAAACCAATTAGGTTTCATATAAAACCAATTTGGTTCCTTATAGGCTCTACCACCTACAATTAGATATTAATTGTTTCAGTTAACTACAACACAAGATGAATACAAGTTAGTTTTTTGTAGTATTTAGTCCTGTTCGTATGTATATCACAACACTTCAAGATATTACGCGAATAAACGAACCAATCCATTGGAGCAGCGTGGTGGATTATGCTCTCGACCGTCAGCTGTCACCGTGGAAGATACATGTTCCCATTCACAAACGAATTTTACAACGTTTTTAATTTTTGAGTAAAAAAATTCCTTTATTCTGAATTTTAACTACTTTTACGATTTTTTTTTTAAAAGAAATTGATAAAGCATCTACGTTATGATAATGCCTTTAAAATAAAAAAAAACGTGTGCGTGTAACCTTTACGCGCGATTGAAGTAAAACTTATTATGTTTTTATTATTTACTAGTGGACGCCCGCAGCTTCGCTCGCGTAGAATAAGACCCATTAACGACGTCTGCCCGCGTTCGGGTCGCCCACTTACTTGACTTTAAAAACAGCAAAGTTTCATACTAACTGCACCCCTGTTTTACCCCCTTAGGGGGTGAATTTTCAAAAATCCTTTCTTAGTGCTCCCCTACGTTATAAAAGTTTCTAGCCCTTCTAGTTTAGGCCCTGCGTTGATATGTCAGTCAGTCAGTTAGTCAGTCAGTCACCTTCTCCTATTATATATATAGATTATGTACAACCACCTAGATATTCAAAATAAAACAGCAAGCGCACCGTAAGTAGGTTCTACCACCTAGCTATTCAAAACAAGCAGCAAGCGTACCGTATATAGGTTCTACCACCAAAAAGTGTCAGAACGTTTAGTTTACATGTAGATAATGTCTGCAATATAAATTAGCTTACATTATTTTGCTCTTGCTAGGCTTAGGCAAGCATCCTCAAAGGGCACTGTATTGGCAGCGTGTTGTGGTTACGTAGACTGAGCAATAGGATACGGGCTAAATCGGCTGTTCAAAAAATGAGGTGTACTTACTCTAGCTTCGACGGAAGCCACTCCGTATTTTGTAATCAAGCACAGGCAATTATTCAAAACACCTGCAGATGTATTTCATAGGTGTGTCTGCTGATAGCCCGAGAACGCCTGCTCCAAAGATGGCGGGAAAATCTCGCTGGAATTAGAACAGTGGAGGCGATTCGCCCCCATTTCGACCGCTGGATAAAAAGAGGACACGGAGCAGTCACGTTCAGGATGGCACAAATACTTACTTACGCATCACATTCATGGAGGCGACGCCCGCCTGCCATGAATGTGATGCGCCCGAGGACACATCAAGGCATACCCTCGCCGAGTGTGCTGCGTGGGGACCGCAACGCCACACTTTAGTGGCAACAATCGGCGGAGATCTCTCGCTCCCGAGTGTGGTTAGTGTCATGCTCAACAGTGACAGATGCTGGAAGGCAGTGGCCACATTCTGCGAGCGAGTGATGGCCCAAAAAGAGGCTGCGGAACGAATAAGGGAAAGCAGCGCCCTCGCCGACGCATCACGCAGGAGGAGAACTGGAGCAAGGAGACGGTGCTATGCGCATCTTCTCCCTCCAGTATAAAAATGCAAGTGGATGTTGCGTCGAGGCGTCACGGTAGTAATGCTTTGCGATCCCGTGACGCCTCATATTGACGCTGAAGGTGTCGCTGGGTTTTAGTGGGTATTCCGGCCAAGCCGGCGAGTCCCACATACCTGCTTCGTAGGATGCGTAAATGCATTTCCCAGCGTTAAAAAAAAAAAAAAAGGTGTGTCTGGTTCATAACAATACATATGAGATTTCTATTGAAATTTAAGTTAAAACACTAATTAATTAATTCAGTTTAAAACACTACCTACTAACTTGTTTCAAATAAGGTTTAGAAATTGGTTAATTCAGGTAACTTCTACACAGCTAAAGAACTCTTATAATACAATGTTAAATAAAACATTCTGCATAAAATGAATATAGTTGACATTTTATGATGTTTTAAATTTAATTTATGACGTAGGACTTACATAAAAATAACGATAAATTTTTTATATTTGACATTTTCATTTTATAATAAATTTTGTGATTTATTACTAATTAATTATAGTATTTTAATTAACATTTCCCGAATTTATGGATATAAATGTAAATGGATAATGTTAATTAAAAATCTAATATTTGCATGCCATTAGTGAGATATAGCTAAATACCATACCTTAAAATTAAATGTAACACCTTGTGAAATGTATTCAAAGCAAATAAATAAATGTGGCTGCGAAATGTTGATGGATGGATGGATGGATGGATGGATGATGGATGAATGGATGGATGGATGGATGGATGGATGGATGGATGGATGGATGGATGGATGGATGGATGCATGGACGGATGAAATTTCATATTAGTACCTAATGTGCCAAAAGTTCAATTAATAGAGTAGCTAGAATTTTGGATAGGAAAATGCAGTAAGGTTATGCAGGTTAGTCTATTAGGCGCAAGCGCTAAGCTAGAGTTCCTGGGTTTGGTCCTTGGGTCGGGTAAAGTATTATTAAGTTTTTCTAAATAGAAATTTCTAGTACAAGCTCGAAGTCTGGATTTGGGCCCGGTTTATGTTAATAGGCCTACCACCACCTGAACGTGGTGTAAACACATCTTAACCCACCCCTTCGGGGTATACGTTGAGTATGAATTGTAAACCCTTTGTTTATTTGCCTTGTAACAGTGCTGACATATTTTATTATATAATATATATAGCTTCTGCGGACATAAAAGTATGTCCTATAATTCACGACGGGCTCGTTGGTGCAATCGGTAGTGACCCTACCTGATGCGCCAGGGGTTGTGGGTTCGAATCCCACTCAGGACAAATATTCGTGTGACGAACACTTGTGTTTGTTCTGTGTCTGAATGTCAATATTATCTATTTAAGCATGTATTTATAAGTCTCTGGCACCCATAGTACAGGTTCGCGCTTAATTTTGGGGTCAGATGGCCGTGTGTGAATGTCCATTGTATTTATTATTATTTTATTATATATATATTCTAACCGTAACAATGGAGACATTTTATAATGAGGTAAAGATCTAACTTTAATTCCATGTTGTCGGAACAGGTTCAACGGCGCATGATTTTAAGTGCATGCAGACCGCTTCTAGATAGTCTAATATTATGCAAAACATGCGAACTACGAGTCTGTATATAAATGTGCAAAATCTATATTCTAATCACATTTGTCGGTACATCCTCGTTTCTCTTAGACCACCAGCCACTAAAAACCCATCTCCAAAATGAAATTTGTGAGTACAAAAAGTTTAAATGCACCAATTAACTATGAACGGTCATAGTTAATTTTTGCATCGATTTTACAAGTCAAATCGTTATAAATTTACATGTTTACTTATTTCTTTAATTCCATTAAACCTGTGGTCCCTGAATGTTTGTATTAGGGAGAGAACGAACCAACGAACCAACGCGAACCTAATGGTCTATTTAATAATCTCTGTATGAAATTTCTTCAAAAATATGTTTAATAAAGTGCCTTGTGTTATTTGTAATTGCATTATATGTTTCTAAATGTATAAATATTTCTGTTACAAAACGTTTAATGATAAATATTTCCCATTTACCCTCCGCAATGGTGCGCTGTCGTAAAACTTCCCTAATCGTTGCTTGCACCACGTTATTTGTCTCGGGTTAATTAATACGTGTTAGTGGCTCGTCAAAATTGTTATGAAATAAAAAAATTACGATCGTCCTTTGAATCTGTTGATATTGTTGTTAGCATTTGACACGTGGAGAACGGGGCTATTGGATTGCGATACGTACATTTTACTAACTACATGAAGTTCAAAAAATAACTTGTTGAAGTTATACACTTGTTTTGGCGCGTTAGGGAAAAATGATGAGAGTAAATTTTTACGATGCGCCGTCACCGCATAAACCGTCACAAAAAACAGACACCCTGAAGTTAGCTATAGTCAACATTGTTAAAAAATGGTTTGACAGTGTACACTTTCTGCTAGTCAGGTGCTGTCAATGAAGAAATAATTTTTTCGTGATATTTAAATAAACTTTATTTAACTAGATAATGCGTTATAATAAGACTTTCAATGTATTAAATACCTTTTTTCTATTGTTAGTGTCGTTTTTTTCTACAAACGTAGAATAAGGCGAAAGATAAGAAGTATAACTTCTAACGTGTACATAAGTACACACACACTTTTTTTTTTTAGTTCATTGTCCTCGCCCTCGCCGTCGCCGTGGCCGCCGCTGCCCCAGCCGACAAGGACGTCACCATCCTCCGCCAATATATCGACAACATCGGAGTCGACCGCTTCAAATACGCGTAAAATTCCCTTTTTTTTTCAACTATGGATTAACTAGTGGACGCCCGAAGCTTTGCTCGCGTGGAATTAGACGTAACATAACCTAAATACAAAATTTCATTGAAATAATTTAGGTAGGTACCTATATACGAAAAACTTTTATACCTACTAACTTTGCACCCCCCTTTTACCCCCCCTTAAGAGATGATTTTCGAAACTCTATAAAAAACCTTCATAGGTACTGAATTTCATTCGAATAACATGAAAAACGGCAAAGTTTCATACTAACTTTGCACCCCCGTTTTACCCCCTTAGGGGGTGAATTTTCAAAAATCCTTTCTTATTGCTCCCGTACGTTATAAAAGGAACCCCTGTGCAAAATTTCAAGTTTCTAGCCCTTATAGTTTAGGCCCTGCGTTGATATGTCAGTCAGTCAGTCAGTCAGTCAGTTAGACAGTCAGTCAGTCAGTCACCTTCTCCTTTTATATATATAGATGATAAAATTCAACGATGGTTCTAGATAATGGATCTACTGGAGCCAGGCGGATTGTACCACAACTATCTATTGAACTGTCTAGGAATCATTGGTGTTCATACGTGTGCTCTTAGTCAAATGGTTTATGGTAAACGTGTCGGTTCCAGCTACGAGAACAGCGACGGCACGCAGGCCCAGGAGGAGGGGGAGCTGAAGAACGTCGGGACCGAGAACGAGGCCATCGAAGTGCGCGGCTCCTTCTCCTACATCGGCCCCGACGGCGTCACCTACTCCCTCAGCTACACCGCCGACAAGGATGGCTTCCACCCCTCCGCCGCCCACCTGCCCGTCGCCCCCCAAGTCTAACAACCCCCGCCACCGACTCTATCTAGTCTCAATTGACCATCAAGTGAAATCTGTTTACTGCTGACTGAAGTGTACCGAGATTCAAATACTTTATTAGTCAATAATATAGTAAATAATGTTGTTTTGATTCCACAATTGCAGTTTTACTTTCATTGTTACCTATTGTAGACCATAGTAGTCATGAGCCTTCCTCTGTACTCAACGCTATTCCGTGCCTATAGGGTACCAAGTAAAAGCAAAATGAAATATTTACACCAGCCGCTTAGGTACTGTTTTAGAGCTACCTATTGCATATCCTATTGCATATCTCAGAGTGCATTGAAAGGGGAACAAAAATACTTTAATTGGTCGCATCAACTGCATCTGGTGAAAGGAATAATGAACTAACAGCATTAGTCGATACCAGTCTCACTACTCACTTTTTTTTTATGGATACAAGATAGCATACCAGCTTGCAGCACCACCCATCCGCTGCCACCCATGACAACTGTAACTGGCTTTGAACAAGACTCAATTAGGGACTGGGATGGTTAGTCCAATTAGTTGAGAGAGTTAATTAGAACATTAATTGGTCAGTTCGTTAGTAGGTATGAGGACTGGGGACTGATAGTGATAGTTAATCCTGTTAGTTGGTGTTAGTAATAGTCCAGTTAGAACTTATTAGTAGGAGTCTCGTTCTAAGTCAGTCACAGATGGTGTTGCTACCCTTGAGGACTAAGATGGTCGCCTCTAAAGAAGTGTAACCGGAATCCACACCTTTCCAACCGGACCACAATTGCTTTAAAAACAATTATTACACGGCAGAAATGGTACTAGGTACCATGGCGGGCGGTGGTACTGCCCCGGGCGAACTGTATATGAAACCAATTAGGTTTCATATAAAACCTATTTGGTTCCTTATACGCTCTACCACCTACAATTAGATATTAATTGTTTCAGTTAACTACAGTACAAGATGAATACAAGTTAGTTTTTTGGAATATTTAATCCTGTTCGTATTAGTAAACTACAATATTACTTGGTTAAATTTTTATAATGTTTAGTCAGATATTATTATTATTATTATTATTATTATTTTATTAATGCACTAGCAGCTCCTAGAGCTGATACGTGCATATCACTGCACTTGTGTTCAATTTCACAGTTTTTATACGTTTTTATACTTATTTAATGTTTTTTAAATGTTCATCCAGTTTGTTTTTAAAAATGTTCACTGTTGGTGCACTAATCACTGTTTCAGGTAACCTATTCCATTGTTCTACTACACGATTAGGCAAAAAGTGATATCTAGGGTTGCTGGAGCTTGCGTGTCTTTTCAGTTTCATTGAGTGTCCTCTTAGTTGGGCATTTGATTTAAGTATGTAGAGATCTGCAATATTTTTGACGTTGTAGTGTCCATTTAAAACTTTGAATGTTTCTATGAGATCTCCCCTTTGCCTTCGGTGTTCCAAACTGGTTAACTTTAGCTCAGAAAGACGCTCTTCATAAGATTTGTTCTTCAGTGATGTTACTAATTTCGTAGCTCTCCGCTGTACTTTTTCAATGACTAGGATGTCTTTTTTAAAGTAAGGATTCCAGATTTGGAAAGCATACTCCAACAATGGACGGATGTAAGTTTTATATATTTTAATGAACAAATCTTTGGTGATAATACTAAAAGCCTTTCTTATGACATACAAAATAGAGTTAGCTTTTTTTGCTATATTCATAATGTGAACATCCCACTTTAAATTGTGTGTAATGGTGACACCAAGATCTTTTTGAGCATTAACATGGTTTAGTGGTACCGAGCTAATGTTATATGACATTTTTGGGTTGTTTCTGCCCATATGTAAAACTGTACATTTGGCTGCATTTAATGTGATAAGCCAGTCTTGTGTCCATTGTACGATTCTATCTAAGTCTTGCTGAATAACATTATTACTAATGAGGGGATTTCCTATAATTTTAGTATCATCAGCAAAAATAGACAGGTCTGATATTACTATGCTTTTTAAGTCTGTAATATAGATTCCAAAAAGGATTGGTCCTAACACAGATCCTTGGGGTACTCCACTGTACACATCATAAGGTTCGGAGAAAGTGTCTCCCACTCTGACCTTGAATTTCCTGTCTGTTAAGAAGTCTGATATCCACTGGAGAAGTTGTCCACGGATACCAAAATGTTCTAGTTTCGCTAGCAACCTTTTAAAGGGAACACGATCAAAAGCTTTTTCGTAGTCCAAGTATATGGTGTCTGTTGGACAATGTTGATCCCAGTTTAAAGTCCATTTGTCAAGACAAGTAAGAAGATTGGTGACCGTTGATCTCTTTGGAACAAACCCGTGTTGCTCATCAATAATTATGTTTTCAGCTGCAATAAACTTTCTTAACTCTCCCGCAATTATTTTTTCCATAGTTTTACAAACTATACTTGTAAGGCTAATTGGCCGGTAGTTAGCTGCAGTTAATTTATCACCTTTTTTATATATCGGGGTAACATGTGCTTCCTTCCATTCTTGTGGTAGTGTGCCTGTTTTAAGAGATAAGCTCATTATGTGTGCTAGCTGATGACTGAGTGTGTTGCTGCATTCTTTGAGTAGTTTAGAGGGTATTGAATCTGGTCCCATTGAAGTGGTATCGTTAAATGTATTCAAAGTTTTGCAAACAATATCTGCTGATATATTAACAGTTTCTATTGAGTTGACAACTCGAGGAAATTTTATAGTAGGAGTTACACTGCTTGGTGGTTCAATAACAAATGATTTTATAAATTGTTTAGCAAAAAGGTTGGCTACTTTTTCTGGTTCATTAGTTACATTGTTCCTCTCATCTTTTAGCGATTGAGGTACTGATATTTTTGAAGAGAGCTGTTGGCGTATGTAGGAATAAAAAGATTTTGGTCCACTGTTAACTATCCCTCTTTCGAATTGTTTGCGTAGGTTTCTAACTAGACTTAAAAGTTTGTTATTTACTATGCGGTAGTCCTTGTAAGATTTGGGTGATTTTTGCTGTAAGTATATTTTCCACATTCGCATTTTATCGTGGGTCATGTCTAACACTTGCTGATTAATCCAAGGCTTCTTAATGTTTTGACCGCGATTTTTAATTGTTAAGGGGACATGCTCTTCAATAGCATTGTGAGTTAATCCTAAAAAGTTCCTCCAAGCAAGACTTACATCAGAGGATTCTGATACCTTACCGGCGTTTTTCAACAGCATTTTATTTATCTCTTCATAATTGGCCTTAAAGAAGTTTCGTCTCTGTGAGCAACTATGGTAGTTTTTGTAAGACTTATTTTCTATTTGCAATGTAGCTAATAATACTAAATGGTCGCTTTTTCCTATATTTGGGAGATATTCAATTCCTGTACAGAGATTTTCCTCGTTACACAGGATTAGGTCTAATAAGGATTCCTCGTCATTCCTCTTTCTTGTAATACATTTAACTAGTTGACTAAGGTTACTGTCGATAAACATTTGCACAAAGTATTTATGAAGAGAGTTATAATGATCGGCATCTACATTTTCCAATGGCCACTTAAGATCTGGTAGATTAAAATCGCCCATAATTAACAACGGTGTTTTTCCATCAGAAGCTTCTTTTATTGTATTAAACAGTGATCTATCACTATCTTCAAGGTTATAATGTGTAGGTCGATACACACCTGCAACTATTATGTCGAAGTGGCCATACTTTAAATTCAACCAGAGAGCTTCTACCTGAGCATTACAGTTGTAAGTTGGATGAAGGGTTGCCTGTATTGGTATTCCGCCGAGTTTATGCGATACATAAATGGCCACTCCTCCCCATCCTGTTCCTTTTATCCTGTCATGCCTAAAAAGCGCATAACCATTAATGGTCACTAAACTATCAGGAATTGCTGGTTTCAGATGTGTCTCTGTAATAATAATACAAGTTGGTTTTATTTTATCTATCTCTGTAATAAGCAAATCTCTTTTAGCCATTAACGATGCCAGGTTTGTGTAGAAAAACGTTAATTCGGTGAGAGGTTGGTCATATGTTACTAGTTTTTTGTGCTGACTTGTGACAGAATTGTGGGAGTACCATTTAAATACTTGATCGTTAAATTATTTTCACCATTATCAATCCTACGACTCAGCTCCTCCCGTAACTTAGATAAATATTCGCGTTGGTAAGGCGTTTGGTCATTTTTAACCTTTATATTGGAGGGCAATTTTATTTTATTTTTCAGTACTGTTATAGCTGACTTTTTGTGGGCGAAGATTAGTTTCAGTGGCCGGGTTGAGCCTTGGTTAGGCTTACCGAGACGGACGACAGCAACTGGTGGCTCAGATTCTGGGATGTTGCTCAGTGCCTGCTGGACTTGAGTTTTATCGAATTGGATTCTTACCTCTTTATCTCGAGCATCATCCCCTGAGCGAAGCTGACACTCACTTACACCAAACATAATAACATTAGTACTACGTTTTTTTCTGTCCGCCAATTCGGCGAGAATGGTTTCCATGCTGGCCTGACATGCCTTCGATTGAAGTTGCTCGACTTCAGTTTTTAGCTTCATTACCGTCTTTCTTAGTTCCGGGAGTTGTCGCACGCCTAACTCACAGTCTGGACACAAGTATTTTAAAGTAGGAGACTGCAATATTATCACTCTTAGCTCCGTCGCAAGCAACCCGCTACATTTCACACATATTTGCCTATCGCAACCATGACATTTAATTTTAGGATTTTTGTCATCAATTTTCGGTATATCTTTATCACATTTCATGCAAATTGCCATTTTAGTGTCAGGATTTACACAAAACACACTATTTGGTTTAAAAAAACAAACACTAAACTATTTTTTATCAATAAAATACGAGCAAGTCTCTAAAACACAAGTGCACTATTTGACATGAGGGTAGAGAAAAAAAGATATAAGATAAAATATAAGATAAAAGATATCTATGTAAAATAAAAAGGAAAAGATGAGAAAATATGACTACGGTTGGTTGAATGCAATTGTGTACGAAACGCAATGTTCTAATTTGAACTAGTAGGTATATCACAACACTTCAATATATTACGCGATTAAACGAACCAATCAATTGGAGCAGCGTGCTGCTATCTACTGTCAACTGTCGCCGTGGAAGATACATGTTCGCATTCACAAACGAATTTACTGTTATTTCTTACTTATTAATTTTTGAGTAAAAAATTCCTTTATTCTAAATTTGAACAATTTTTATGACATTTAAAAAAAAACAAAATGATAAATCATCGTTATGATTACGTTATATATGATAAGGCCTTTCAAATTAAAAATCACGAACAAAGATGGCTGTAGCTCAATGAACACGAAGAACATTTGCAACCCTTATATAAACTTTTGTCACTATCTGTCAAATTCTGAATTGAGTTTGAATAGAGAAGACAAAACACTCTATAGCTAAATTATGTTTATTAATTTGTTACGATTGGGGGCTAGTCTGTGATGAGAACTTTCAATAAGTCAGGGTCACCGACCAACGAAGACGTCGACACAATAAGCCCAATATGTTAAACAAGGTAAAATAAAATGCTTAAAAGTATCTGAACGGAAAAAAATACGTAGAAAGAAAGACGTGGACTCAGACAGATCAGATAAGACAAAACCCATTCAGGTAAAGGCTTTCAGGGTTCCGCAACAATCCATTAGTGCACCTCCGAGGTACTCGCTAGATCAAAGTTAATCAAACGCCACAAAGGACCGAAAAAGAGTCCATTGTGGTAAATAGTCCTTTTGGTGATACGCTGGAAGTAAGCTCTACGTCCGATCTTTTATGATTTAAAGTTACAAACTTTTGTTTGCTATTAGGATACATTAATTGTAGCTCATATTTAAGGGGAAGGCAATAACCTCTACACCACAGTTATATAAACTAAAGTAGAGGTTATGAAATCCCTTAGGAATGCACTAAACATCATAGTTATGTAGTATGTAAGTATTGTATTGTAAACCAAGTTAGTGCTTCCTGTGCACTGTGCGTATTTATGATGATGATGAATAAATTATCTTATCTCTTAATGTTAACTATTCTACTACTACATACCTTCTCGAAAGTTATTGGACTCATGATACCACCAAGATATAGCAGCATGACAAACTATGATTGACCCACTAATAATAACAATAATGGTGAAATGGGGTCATGGAGGTAAACATATAAAAAAATTCTCTGAAACGAAAATTATAGTGCATTTAATGAAAACGCAAATAATTGAGAAAGAAAACAATTTGTTATTGGGATTTGAACATAGAAATCTTAATTAGGAATCCATCTGGATTACATAGCTATTATTTCCATGTTATCCCTTATTTATTAACCTGTTTTATTTATAGAATGTCTTCTTTAATCGAACGAAATTCAGAATTCGAAAGTATATGACAAATATATTATATGTAAAATAGGTTTACGTACCGTGCTTCGGAGGGCACGTAAAGCCGTTGGTCCCGCTTGTTTTCAATGCTGGAAAAATTCGTTAAGCCTTGTCGAAGACCTTCGGATGGCTTGAGAACATTCGACACTGGGTTGGCCACTAACCCTTCCACCAATCCGCATTGGAGCAGCGTGGTGGAGTATGCTCTAGACCTCCCGCAGAAGTGTCTGTGTAGGAGACCCGTGCCCACCAGTGGGACGTCTATGGGTCGCAGCGAGGTTTACGTAAGTAAGAAAAAAGTCGTAGCTAAGTGGAGCAAACCCCATTGCAGGCAGATAAGTGCGGCGTGCGAGATTACATCAGCGACTTCAAAGACGCGAATGAAAGTACTTCGCACGAGGTGTTAATGCACTGTCTTATTACTTACCGCACACCTAGTCTGCTCGCGTACATTGTCATCGTGTTTTATAAAATGCATCGAGAATTTATTGAAGTAAAACTTCTTTACGCACGCTTGATGTGGGGAGTAAGCTGAAGAATGCGTGACGAGAGTGTTACGGAAAAAGTGTAACGGAAGTTGAGAAGGAGATATAAGTTAGTGAAGACAGAAAGATAGAGAAATACGGAAATTGATCGGGCGAGGCAACATAAACAAACACAACAAGTTGAGAGGGATATAAGTTTGTAAAGATAGAGAGAGAGATAGCAATAATTTATTTTCCAAAAGTGACACCTATACTTTTAACATTTACGAACTCGCCCGTTTAATTTTTGCGTCCTGTTCGAAGTTTGACCCAGTTGTAGCGGGCGGATGGCGATTATTATGTACCTATATAATATAAAAACACAAAACGGCTGCGGTTGGCTGGCAAACACAGAAAACAAGACATGTCTACGCCGCGCCGGTCAAAAAATTTGCGAAATAAATATTTGCCCAACTGGGATACGAACCCAGGACCTACAGCTAAACAGCTTGGTAGTCAGGATCTACCAAGCTACCTGTTAGGGCTTAGCTTAGTAGCACTGCCCTGCAGATTATCCGAAACATAGGTACCTTATAGATATATAATTTTTTTTGCATTCGTTGAGCGTTCTCGTTCACCATAGCAAATTTAAATATTTGTCTAGTTTTAATAAGATATCCCTGTAACTGCCCTGCAGCTGTTGATGGGAATAAATCCGCTCAATATTCCTTTTCATATTATACCGGTTTAAATAGAAAAAACTGTGAATTTTATTCAATGCTATAGGACGATCAAGGCTTCTTGTTGGTAATATCATTAGCCATTAAGTCTATATTTAGGTACAGATCAAATTTTTATTAAAAGCTCTCTAAACAGGCTTATCAGAACCTGATATTTTTAAGTACTGGCAGTACATATAGGCAAATTCAAATTAATGCAAAGCAGGCCGACCACGTATTAGTATAAAAATGTGTGAAATCTATATTTTAATCACATTTGTCGGCATATCCTCGATCTTCTCGGACTACTAACTCCCACACAACCAACTCCAAAATGAAATACGTGAGTATTAAAACAAGACTATATAACACTTCAAATGCTATTTCCCCGTAGGAAATTTTGTCTTATTAATTACACTTTAATTTTCCTTTCACCAATAAGATTTTAAAATGTTTTGATAATCAGGATCACCATTGTTTTAAATAATTTAATACCTAGACTTGTCTTAACAGGATTAGTTTTTATTTAATGCTGCTTTAGATATCCAGTTTATTACGACGCATTATTTATGATAAATAAATGTGAAAATATGACTTTTAGGTCAAAGTTGTATTTTTCGACTTGCGCAGTGAAGAGAATAAAAATAAAAATATTTTTTTTTTGTGATCAATGTGATCAGGCAGTTTTGTTCAGGCAGTTTCATTGTTTCAATACAATCTTACGTACTATTATTTATTTATTTTAAAATATATCTAAGCACCTGTAGATACATGTAAGTGAATATATTTTTCTGTTTCCTGGTTTCTAGTTCATTGTCCTCGCCCTCGCCGTCGCCGTGGCCGCCGCCGTCCCAGTCGACCCCAAGAGCGTCACCATCGTCAGCCAAGAAAACAACAACATCGGAGTCGACGGCTACCAACACGGGTAAAATTCCTTTTTAAAAAAATTTACACTTAATAAAAAAAAAAAATGTGAGCCAATATGCACAAAATTACAGATTATGACAGGAACTAAAACGTATAAGAAAAAAAAAAAAAATAACAGAAAAAAGAATAAAAATATAATTATATTTAATTAAATAATAGTTATTATTAAAAATTTATAATTATAAAATAATTATTATATTTTATTAATAATAATGTCGGTTCCAGTTTCGAGACCAGCGACGGCACGAAGGCCCAAGAGAGCGCGGTGCTGAAGAACGTCGGGACCGAGAACGAGGCCATCGAAGTGCGCGGCTCCTTCTCCTACATCGGTCCCGACGGCGTCAACTACGCCGTCACCTACATCGCCAACGAGGGAGGCTTCCAGCCCTCCGCCGCCCACCTGCCCGTCGCCCCCCAAGTCTAACAACCCCCGCCACCGACTCTATCTAGTCTAATCTTAATCAACCATCAGAAAAAATATAACACTAACTGTTGACTGAAGTATCGTCGTGGGACGTTACTAGCCGATAATGATGTGAATATATGTTTTTTTTATTCCACTCAAATCTATTTTTACCGCCCAATTATTTATTTTTATGTCATTTGTTTTTGTAGTGCAAATTTGCAGAACTACTTAGAACTTAATTAGATACTATATGAATCATGGTTTCAATCTTTGTGCATTTTGGTAAAGTGGGCAACTCACTAACTTGGGCAAATGACTTGTAGTTTTTTAAACATCATCACAACCCTTTCTTTGTCCCACTGTTGGGCACGGGTGGAGACCCGTGCTCCCATTCTAAGAGGAGTCTCAGAATGAGGCTTAGGCCTTAATCCACCACGCTGGCTAATTGCGGATTGGGAGACTTCACATGCCTTCGAGAATATTATGAAGAACTCTCAGGCATGCAGGTTTCCTCACGATGTGTCCTTCACCGTTATAGCAAGTGACATTTAATTTCTGAAATCGCACATAACTTAGAAAAGTCATTGGTGTGTGCCGCTGGGGTTTGAACCCGGACCGCTCGAGTGAGAGGCGAGTTCGATAGCCACTGGGCTGTCATCACTTAAGTTTTTTAATACTCATCCTAATATTTACGCAGTAATTGACCTACACTCTTAAGATACTCTACAGTATTGTGTATGTACTTAAGATCCTACAGTACTTACACCTTACACAGTATTGTACAGTATCTTAAATGTGCCTAAGAGTGCAAGTTTACAAAAAAATAAATCATTGCATTTAAAAAAGATACTTAGATTCTCCTGTTTGATGATATACCTAGCAAACTTGGCGTATTTATCTATATTTATGTACCTACCTCCAATTTTAATATCAACCAAGGCTGGCTGGTCGAGAATACCATTAGGTATTAAGACTCTCCTTGTAAGTTAATTTAAGTTGCAGAATTTTTAAACAAATAAAAAAGAGATTTCATTCCTAACATTCCTTCGTTATTGGTATCTGGTACCCTTTCAAGCCAAATTCTACCACTAGGCTATCACCGCGTACCACTCTACCTGCAAATATGCGACATATGGCGGCTGAGTATTTTTTTCATCAAGCCAAAAGGCGCGCGCCGTTCGGAAGGGTGACGCCGCGTGTGCGTGATAGTGCCCGTTAATATTACAGGTGCGGGTGATCTATGGGCCGCGCGTGCGCCGCGATGCACAAGCTGTCGGCGTGGACAGGGTAAAGCTCTGGTTTCCTCCAAAAGCGGTGACGCCATTAAACGGACGCAATATGATGGCCGCAAAAAGACGGCCGTTGGCACGTGGACTGTTCGAGACTTCGACGGTCGTCTTTTTACCAAAAAAAAAAACCTCAAGTGTGTGTGGTATGTGCAAACTTTGAACCATAAAAATAGTAAAACTTCATTCAAAATCCTCCCGAAGCAAAGCTAAAAAATATATTTTAAAAAATTCACGCAATGATTAATTATTATGCTTGAAAATGGCTTCACCGCTACTCGTATCTAAAAAACGTTCACAGATCATTCAACACCGACAAGACGGCGTCATGCAAATGGCGGCACCGCTTTATGACATTACGGTAGAAAACCGCGCCATTTGGTTCTAGTCATCAGGCAAGTCATTCCTCACGATACTGATCTTGTGTAAATAGATCTGGAGCCAGTACAGCGCATTCGCATTAGTGCTTACTTCAAGTTTCCCGCTTGAATATTTTGAAGTCAGCCCTTGTAGAAACGACCAAGTCAGTCAGATCACATCAAGGATCTCGTGTCGTCATTGAAGCGAAAATGCCGATATTTTTTTGTTACACGACTAATAAATCACAAAATAACTGCTTAACGCCGATTTACGAACAACAGTCGATTGGAACAATTTCACGGCAAATAATTTTTGTAAATTCAGCGGTTTTGGCGGGAGCTCCGGAAGTGTGGATTGCCTTCGAGAACTCACAGACATGCAGGGTTTCCCCAGGGTATTTTTCCTTCACTGATGTGATATTTAATTTCTTATCGCTCATCGCTTGTTCCTTAACCCCCGACGACTAAAAGTAGACGTGTTAAGAAGAACACGCGAAATATTTGTTAAAACAAGTCGTTTCCGCACGGTATATTGGCACAGGGTCGGGTTCCTGTGTGATTTATGAATTTCAATACCTCTTTTACACTTGCGGGACGGGATTGAAAACTAAAGCAAAATAAATTTAAGTTTTCAACGCTTTCTAGTGTCTGTTTAAAATGACCATTATGACCAAAGTAGTTATTTACATTTTAGCTAATTTTTATTCCATATAATTATTTCCGTGAATATAATGTAAGCGCCTTTTAACGGTCAATAGCATCAATGTATGTTTATTATGTTACATATAATTATGTAGATGACACAAATGATTTACTTTTGTCTATTATCTTGTTTCAGGCTGAGCGGATAGTTGCGTTTTCACCAGTACCTACGTATATACATCCTCATTCGACTCGTAGGAGGCTTATAACAGTTGGTTTTTTTTCTATCCACGCGATGCAATATGAATACTATTAGCTGCCTCTTAAACACTCACCTTATCTTTGCACCTTATTATATAACAGTAATAAAACTAAGTTTCCAACACATTCCAACATCGTTCCCGCGTTATCTCCCGAACGCGTTTTACGATACTTGCCAACTTTTTGCTGAACTGCTCAACTTTCAATTTTCCTGTCATTAAACGGCTCTTAACGCCGTGTGGCGTAAAAAAGGAAAGAAAAAGAAAAGAGATGCAGGATCAATCAAAAATGCGTTTCGTTTGATCGAGGGGAGGTTTGTTTGACGAATGCTTGGGATGTATTTTTGGCGCGAATCACATGTCTTACGCAAGTTTTAACACGCGACATTTTGTGATTTAGATTTAGCTACTTACGCCGAACGCACGAAATATTGTTGTCATACATCGCTTACATCTTTAACCGACACCTTAGTCTGAAGCGTATGTAATATCTAGTATTCATAAGAAACGATCCACTCAAATCGATAACAAGATCAAAATGTAATCAACAAAAAGTACCAAATCCGATAATAAACCGAATCGGAACTATGTCGAGCAAATTGAATAAGAAATTTTTATTTTTACCTTTTTGAAGAAAAAACGGAAAAATAGACAGAGAGGGCCCTTTTATTATACCTCTATTAGGATAGGAATGGACATCGAATTGGCTAATAACCGTTCTATCAGGTGAAAGGAATTCACTTTCGTTCGTTTCTCAGCGATAGTAGGGATGGGGCAGTGAGCAGTATGATACTAATGATACCGATTATGTTACCTCCCGCAGCTATGACCCGTGCCCAGCAGTCGGACATCTATGGGTCGCAGCGAGCGATGTTACCAGAAATATTACGCTATATGCGAACTATTGGACGATTAAGAAATTAATAAAATACATACTTGATTATTTATCGGATGTAGTTACAAAACTGGACATTATTCGTCCCAAATGAAACTTCATCTTAGTGTGAATGCAATACACATCTTCGCTAACGTTAATTAAATTTTTTTTGGCTGCTTAACTGAACCCCTAAAACCATTTTTTCTACATCTTTATTTTGATGAAAACAGACAGTATGTGATAATGGAATGTTTCACACTTTATAAATTAACATCACATTTTTTGTGCCAAAATAGTCTATACTTAAAGTTAGGTATCGGAATCGATATCGCTATGTCCCATCCCTAGTGTTATCGCTCCGTTTCCAAACTTTGTCCACCTTGATAGCAGTTTTAGTGCTTTTCCACTTTTCTTCGGCAGTTAGGACCGTTAGCACGCTTCTGAGAGTTTTGTTAGGAATTTGTATTCCATCGGAGGCCCTGATGAACATTTGGGCACAATTAAATACGCTGTAACAGTGGATAGTCCGTATAAAAGTATCGTAACATGATTTTTAAGTGTATTTTAAATATTCAAACAAGGAAATCGTGTCGAAATTATTATTTATGCGCAGTCGCGAAGCGTCAGTTAATTTAAAAGCTTTTATTTAACTTCACTCGTATGTATCCATGTATGTATGTCCTGGAATCTTGCAATCAATATTTCACCCACTTCCACTCAAGCTATCGAGCTGAAATTTGCCACGCATATTAGGTTCCGATGACAATGCACGAAAATTTAAAAAAAAAAGTTAAAGAAAGCTTTTTAAAAAAAAAAAAATATTTTTACCGTGATTTTGATGTCTGGCCTTAGCGGTGACAGCCCGGTGGTTGGCGGACTCGCATCTCACTCGAGCGATTCGGGTTCATATCCAAGCGGCACGCACCTATGAATTTTCTAAGTTATGCGCAATTTCGCTCTGTCACCTGCTGTAACAGTGAAGGAAACATCATCATGCAGACCGTGATGATGTATTTTTGAGTTTATGAAGTACGAATACAAATTTGTTTATTTTATAAATGTATTTCTCAATATGAGCTTTCCAGTTGCACTTACGAGTATGTGTGTTGTACCAAGATATGATGTATGGTTAACTTGTTTAGTAAAAGTATCTTTTATATTTTAAGTCTAGTTTAATTTATTATTTAGTTTTAGTTATGAATTGTATATAATTAGTCTTTTGACTGGTTAACTACTAAATCATTGTCACAGAGTCATTGGACAGTATTTTCTATAGTACTAGCTTTTACCCGCGGCTCCGCCCGCGTGGTCAAAGGGAATTAACAATGAGTTGTTTACACCATCACCAACAACAACACCAACCACAACACCATCTATTAACAACATCCGGAACTAAATATCTAGCAAATAACAAAACATCGATATCTTCCCATGAGGATGTTTTACCGCGGTAAAAAGTAGCCTACGTCACTCTCCACCCTCCTCATTATCTCCACACACAAAAACCATACCATATAATAGCTTCGTTGCGACGTGAAAGCCGGACAAACAAACAAACAAACACACTTTCACATTTATAATATTAGTATGGATTATTAGCGTCAATTGTCTTTTGCAATGTCATTAGTTAATGTCAAAGTGGAAGGTACAGATGTACCTAATCCTCAAAATAATCAGTAGGTACATGTACATTATTGATCGAAGAGGTACATGATTCTTCAGTAATGTCAGGTAAGTCATTTCGCCAGTCCGTGGATGCGCAACGCTTGTGGCGTCTGACATTTGTGTAATCTTTGTTAATTTTGACTCGCTGATCTAATCGCTTATCATTTGATTCAGGAAATTCTCAAAATGAGTGACTTCCTAACATGAACTGCTAACAGAATTTATAGGTTTCCAAAATAATCCTTGCCTGTCGAAGATCTTTGCGTGGCTTGAGAACATTCGACACTGGGTTAGCCACTAAACAACCCACCAATCTGCATTGGAGTAGCGTGGTTGAGCTCTAGACCTCTCGCAGCTGTAGCTGTGGGGAAGACAGGTGCCAAGTGGATAGTATATGGGTTGTTGGGGTTAATATGGGAAGTACGTTCATAGTCAAGGTCAAAGTCAAAGTTAAATAATTTATTTCGCTATGAGGTGATGAGACACGCTTAACGAAAGTCTAGGTAACTAGAAACTACTTAAAGAAAAGAGATAGGTACAAGTATAATGCTAATCTATACTGATCAATAAAAGGCAAAGAATTAGCTATTGATCATTGAATGAATAGCTAATCCTACACAGGTGCCTAACCTGCCTTAAGGCTAATTTACAATAATTACCTACCACTAAGCTAAGCTCTAAGTCACGATAGACTATCTATCTGGTCATAGTGTTAAGTCGCAGGGCTATGAGCGGTTCACGGTGTGGAACGTATAAACCGCTCGGAAGCTACTCGTAGAGCGCGCGCTGTACCGCATCAGCTCGGGCGAGCACCTGCAGTGCTATTTGCATGCAAATCCCGGGTTACTCGCTTGTTTACGCCTCACGCTCTGTCGCCAACCTGTGACTACATAGCTGCTGAGAGCCTAGTGGATGGTTCCATTGTAGGGGTCTGGGGTTCAATCCTCAGGCTGGCGTTGAGTAATAAAATATCCTAAAAGGAATTCTACATATTTTCCCAGGATACCAAGTTTGCATGAGGCACCAGTCATCCGCTGCGTCCTATGACAACGGTGACACATTTCGATTGAATAACATAAGCTTGGGGACGTAAGTTCAGTTAGTAAAGTTAGTTAGGAACATTAGCTGGTTAGTACTTAGTAGATATGAAAACAGTTAGTACTCCGGTTAGTGCCTATTTTTTTAAATCGTCATATTATTTATATAGTATCAGTAATAAATCCAGCTAGTAATTGTTTGTAAAATACACAGGTGCTTTTTACCCTTGACGTCCATGATGGGGCCTAAACTTAACCTTTTCAACTGGAACACCATTGAATTTACAACTAATTACATATTCATCACGTCCAAAAATTTAACTTTGAACATTGGGAGAAGTTACTATGAAAGTAAGTTAGTAGTTATTATGTATTATTGCAAACATAATCTATGGAACAAGCCTATTAATTTTTTTCCCTAAAACTACTACAATGACATAAATAGTAATTCTGGAAGAATACTATTTATGTCATTGTAGTAGTTTTTAATAATAATTCTGGAAGAATTTTCCCCTGCACCGGCCGCGGCCAGGTGAACGTAAATCACTTGTCTAGACGAATTTTACGGTTCTGCTGATGTACGCACCATAATAATATAAGCACTTTATTGTATTGGCTTTTCCTCGAGCTCCTTCGGCCACGGGATCGCTCGTGGAATTCGCTTTTTGATATTTTATCGTTTATCAGACCTCAATCAGTTTGATAATGTGATTGAAAAATTTATTTTTAATACAGTTGCTCAAAAAGTGGCATATTACAGGGACGTATAGCGTTCGGGAAGTGAGCTATTACACACTCGTGCTTTTTCTTTACCTTTTCCGAACTCGTGCGTTCTCTTTCCCAACTGTCAAAATAATGTCTATTAAAAAGAAAAAACCAACCACGAAGTTTTTACAAAAAAAAATTCATAGAAGTTTTTATGATTCATGCAAATATTTCTAAAAAGAAGCTACTACAACCACGAAGTTTTTACTAAAAAAAAATTCATAGAAGTTTTTATGATTCATGCAAATATTTCTAAAAAGAAGCTACTACAACTACAAGAACTAATTTGTTTCAATATCAGATTTAATGATTTGATTCAATGAGTTAGGTTAGGTTTCACTTCATTTCATCTCATTAAATTTCATGTCAATAAAAAAATTCTACTGAGGACTTGGCTGTATGGGCATAGTTCCGTTTGCCTACCCAGAATGGGTGAAGAAAACAAAAAAAATCTCTGCAATACTCTGTATTCTTTTACGGTTGGCGCCATTTTCCAAAAATGTTCTTTGCGAGTTTAGTTTGTGTTTTTATTATTTTATTAAATTGCTTAATTTTTTCGCAACTGTATTAAAAATAGTTGTTCAGTACACGTGCGGAACCGTCATTGCAACTTGTTCCGACTGTCAACCCTCGCCTTCGGCTCGGGTAGACATTTGTCGGAACTCTTTGCAATGACAGGCTTTCCGAACTTGTAGCGAAATATACTATTTTAATACAGTTGCTCAAAAAGTGGCGAATTACAGGGACGTATAGCGTTCGGGAAGTGAGCTATTACACACTCGTGCTTTTTCTTTACCTTTCCCGAACTCGTGCGTTCTCTTTCCCAACTGTCAAAATAATGTCTATTAAAAAGAAAAAACCAACCACGAAGTTTTTACTAAAAAAAAATTCATAGAAGTTTTTATGATTCATGCAAATATTTCTAAAAAGAAGCTACTGTTTACGCCACCCGCCAACAGATGGCAGTGGCATGCACACTTTGGGAATAATCAGCGCGAACCGCCGACCAATTGAAACCAAGTATCGCGTCAATCGCGCGGCCCCGCTGGGCCCTCTACGTGTCCGCAATTTCGCCATTGAAAAATTCGCCATATTAATTTTTTCTTCGTCCATAATTCGCATATCCGCCTTGTTGTACTTATTTCATTTAATTTTTATTATATTTTATGAGCTAAAATCGCCTATTTTCATTCAACAAATTCACAACACGCTACATAAAGTTGGACCTACGAGTCGGATTCTACAAGAAGACCGGACTATTCGCAAATCTACGTGTACTTCGACGTCCACGTCAACGACAAGAACCTGGGATCCAACGCGCAAGATCCAGGATTTCAGTCGGCATTAGAACAATCGGGACCATCGCAGTGTAAAAGTAGTCGACGGACTAGTGTAGTTGCCCGTGACGTGTTAATTTTGGTGTTTGCAAACTGTAAGTATTCCCGCTTTTCTTACCTTCCAAAATGACAAAGGGCGATTCAGATAAATTTAACGAGGATACGATGAAAGGCTTAAATAAACTAAGAGGTTCCATCAAAGGCAGACTTACGGTATTTAAAAATTACGTTAATTCCTTTAAATCTTCAGAAATAACTTACACGCAAAGAATAGAGTTAAACTTAAGGCTACAAGGCGCAAAATCTTTATATAGTGAATTTAACGATGTTCAAAACAAAATAGAACGTTTACTCCCGGAGTCTGAGTCAGAATCGCAATTATTAGTTCGTGAGGAGTTTGAAAATAATTATTACAGTGTCATCGCGAAGACAGAGTGCATGATCCATGATGAGGAATCAGCCTGTGACAGGTCATTATCAATAAACAATTCATTTCAATCGGTTAAGTTACCTACTATCTCGCTTCCTACTTTTAACGGTAATTATGATCAGTGGTTAGAGTTCCGTGATACATATTTGGCCCTAGTACACAACTCACATGAAATCTCAGAGATACAAAAGTTTCATTATCTCAAATCATCGCTTTGTGGCAGCGCGGAACTAGTAATAGATTCAGTTGAGTTTTCTGCACGCAATTATTCGATAGCTTGGGAATTACTGTTAAATAGATATAACAATAGCAGACTACTGGTTCATAATCACGTTAAGTCCCTTTTCAATATCCCCAGTGTAAACAAAGAGTCGCCGTCGTTGATTCGCAAGCTAATCGACACGATATTAAAAAATATTCGAGCATTAAAACTACTCGGCGAACCTACAGAGCACTGGGACACGCTGGTCATTTACTTAGTGGTAAGCAAATTAGATCCCGCCACGGAACGTTACAAAGGCACGCTGGTACCGCCCACTGCAGACACTGACAGCGTTACTAAAATTAAATTAGAAGATTTGATTACGTTTCTAAGAGATAAGGCTGATATATTGGAAACATTATCTGTAACACATTCAAAGCCCGGAACCTCACATTCATGCACTCACAATTCACATTCATCAAATTTCAAGCGTCATTCTTTTAATCCGCAAACACAAAATCATTCAAAGCTACAGTGTAATGTAGTAACTAACAACACAAAGCCGCGCACTAGTTATACGAATCCACGCACAAATACTTGCCTTCTGTGTAACGCACAACATCCATTATATTCTTGTCAACAATTTCTCAACTTAAACTTACACGATAAACTTAATTTCATACAAAATAAACACTTATGTGAAAACTGCTTGCATCCAGGTCATACGGCAAGTGAGTGTCGATACGGTCCCTGCAGGAAATGTGATAAAAAACATAATGCTTTGATTCATTCTGAGGTTAACGGGAGCAGCGCGGAGGTGCGCTCCGTGTCGTTGCTGTTAGCTAATGAGGCGGGCGAAAGGGGTGCCGGCGATCGCGCGCAGCCGGGCCAGCCGCCTGCGCCCGCGCATCAGGTAAACAACAACACACCTGCAGCGGGATCAGCTCGGACGTTGCATATACACACACATTCACGATCTGTTTTCTTATCTACTGCGATAGTTGAGATTGCCGACGGGATAGGCGATTACCACAGGATTCGCGCCGTTTTAGATTGCGGTAGCGAACGAAGTTTTATTTCAAAGCATATAAGCGATAAACTAAATCTACATTCAATACAGTCCACTGCACAAATACACGGAGTTGGTAATGTTGTCACTAAAAGCACGCAAACTAGTGATGTACAATTAAAGGCATTATGTGGGACGTTCAGCATGCGCATTTCATGTTTAGTCTTACCACACATAACTTCCAATTTACCAACTTTCTCAATTCATAAAAATAAATTAAATATACCTACCTACGCACATTCAACTCGCAGACCCTACGTTCTATGAGTGTCAACCTATTGATATGTTGATCGGGGCGGATTATTTTTGGGATCTGTTAGAAGAAGGAAGGTTGCGACTAGCGAGTGGCCCCTTCCTTCAAAACACCAAATTAGGCTGGGTTGTATCCGGTCCTTTTTATCAAAGCAAACAATTTTCAAAAACTGTATCTTGTAATTATAGCACATTAGACACGCAGGCTATAGACAAGCAAGTACGTTTGTTTTGGGTGCTCGAAGAGCTGCCCAGCGATCGCAAGTCGGGGGATTCGCGCAGTGAGACCGAACGACAGTGTGAAGAGCACTTCCTACATACAACTACGCGCGCTGCTGATGGAAGATTCTGCGTTCGTATACCGTTTTCACGTTCACCCAACGGGCTGGGTGAGTCATACTTTCAAGCGGAGCGTCGTTTTTTAGCGTTGGAAAAACGATTGCATAGCAACCCCGCATACAAACAGCTATACCATGATTTCATTCATGAATACATACAGCTGGGGCACATGAGTCGCATCACCGCTCATGGCAACCCTCACTACTTCATGCCGCATCATGGCGTGTTCCGCGAGCATAGTACTACGACGCGCTTAAGAGTAGTATTCGACGCCAGCGCAGCGACGTCGAACGGAACATCGCTTAACGATTTACAGCTCACTGGGGAACCTTTACAGGGGGATTTAATTTCTATTTTACTAAGATTTCGCGAGTACAAGTACGTCGCCTGCGCTGACGTCGAAAAGATGTACAGGCAGGTACTCATTGATCCTGAACAACGCGATCTGCAGCTTATTCTATGGCGCGACAGTCCATCGGAGGACATTGGTATTTATCAAATGCAACGCGTGACGTATGGTAATGCCTCCTCGGGATTTTTAAGTTGTAGATGTTTAAAGGAATTAGCAAACGAGACTGATAACCCCGATGTTATAAGAATCATAAACAATGATTTTTACGTCGACGATTTGATTTGTGGAGACGAAAGCATTGATAAATTATTATTTTTGTGTGAAGAAACCGCTAAAACTTTAAATAAAGGATGCTTTCCCCTTCGCAAGTGGGTTTTTAATTTTGATCACAGTAATTACGCAACAAATAACACTGTAAAGGAATTATCCTTAGGAGAACACGCGCACAGTAAAACGTTAGGATTAGGCTGGCATAATAAATCTGATTATTTACATTTTAACACGCAATTTGATTATACTTGTAAAATTAAACCTACTAAACGCATAATTTTATCTGTTACATCACAGATCTTCGATCCTCTTGGATTGTTGAGCCCCGCAATAATATTACCGAAAATATTACTTCAAAAATTGTGGGTACTCAAATTAACTTGGGACGAAGAAGTACCTAACGACATAGCACAAGCATGGTACACCTTTGTCAATAATCTATCCATACTCGACAGTATAAGAGTACCGCGTCACGTCATTTGTGAGGAAGCTATTTACAAAGAAATACACATATTCACCGATGCATCACAGGTAGCGTACGGCGCGTGCGCTTATATTCGTAGTGTTAGCCAGGGATCAGCTGTGACGGTTCGGTTATTGAGTTCAAAGGGCAAGGTGGCACCGCTCACTCCCACGACTATACCCAGGTTAGAGTTGTGTGGAGCTCGCTTGGGCGCTCGACTTTACGCTAAGCTTAAAGAATCGCTCAGAGGTCATTTTAATAAAGTGATTTTCTGGACCGATTCTACAATCGTTTTAGGCTGGTTAAGGATGTCACCTAATTTATTAAAAACATATGTACAAAATCGAGTCGCAGAGATACACGAGCTCACAAAAGATTGTTCATGGCGGCACGTCAAGGGCCGTGACAACCCGGCTGATCTCCTTTCACGCGGAATACATATAAACACATTGGCTAACTCAACGTTGTGGTGGAATGGACCCTCATTCCTCCATGAACTCGTATATAATTCATCCTGCGCGCACATGGATTCTAATCCCGCCGATTTACCTGAAACTAAATCAAACGCAATAAAGGTATTAGCTTCTCATCAGGTTACTCATGACGCATTATTTACATTTTCTAGATTATCTCAGTTCAATCGCATACAGCGTGCGGCCGCATATGCACTTCGCTTTATACACAATACTCGCAATAAAGAAACGCGGCGGCGCGATGAATTGACTGCGGACGAGTTGAGTGAATCCCTACTGATGCTTACGCGTTTCTCTCAGCGCGAGGCCTATCCTGATGTGTATGAGACACTTATAAAAAGAGAAAAATTACGCAGTACTCATCACTTATTAAATTTAAATATATTTCTTGATGATAAAGATATAATTCGCGTCGGTGGTCGTATCCGTAATTCCGCTGATTTTAACTTCGACAAAAAACATCCAATTTTACTATCAGCAAAACATCATTTTACTTTACTCCTTTTTAGAGAGGCACACAAAACATTATTGCACGCAGCACCACAGTTACTTTTATACTCACTCAGAGAAACATGGTGGCCAGTGGGCGGTAGAAGCTTGGCTCGCACGGTAGTGCACAAGTGCGTTACCTGCGCACGTACGCGACCGAAATTCTTAAGTCCACTCATGGGCGACCTACCCGCTGAACGATTACAACCAGGCTTTCCTTTCATGAAATGCGGAGTCGATTACGCAGGACCCGTATTCATACTTAACCGTAAAGGTAGGGGCGCGAGAATGATTAAATCTTATATCTGTCTATTTATATGTTTTGTCACACGCGCTGTTCACCTCGAATTGGTCAGCGATCTCTCTTCAGATGCTTATTTACTTGCGCTTAAAAGATTTATATCACGCCGCGGAAAACCAAGCGATATATTCTCAGACAATGGAAAAAACTTTATTGGGTTAAAAAACGATTTTTCTAAATTTCTTAAATCTTGTTCAGAACACATTAAAGATTACGTAGCCTCTCAAGGTATCAAATTTCACTTTTTACCGCCTTACGCCAGTCATTTTGCTGGGTATTGGGAAGCTGGGATCAAAGGTTGCAAGTATCATTTGCGACGCGTCGTTGGCAACGCGCACTTAACGTACGAGGAATTCAATACTGTTTTAATTCAAATTGAGGCCGTATTGAATTCCCGTCCTCTCAGTCCCTTATCGACAGATCCAGACGACCTGCAGCCGCTTAGCCCAGCACACTTCCTCGTCGGCCGCTCCCTGACAGCTCCGGTTGGCGAAGACCTGATCGACAAGCCCATTCATCGTCTCACGCGGTATCAACGGGCGGAACAGATGCGTCAGCACTTCTGGGCCAGGTGGTCCAAGGAATACGTATCCGAGCTTCAGACAAGGACCAAATGGAAACAGAACAAAGATGACTTATCGCAGCATACTCTGGTCCTCATAAAAGACGAGCACCTCCCACCTTTAAAATGGAGTCTTGGGCGCATCATCAAGACATTTCCAGGCCATGACGGCATCTCAAGGGTAGCCGATATCAAGACATCAACCGGCGTAGTTCGACGTGCCTTTTCTAAAATATGCCCACTACCTGTCAGTGAAGATTAACATTGAAAGTCTGTCTTCCAGCCAGCTTTCAAGGCCCGGAGCATGTTTACGCCACCCGCCAACAGATGGCAGTGGCATGCACACTTTGGGAATAATCAGCGCGAACCGCCGACCAATTGAAACCAAGTATCGCGTCATCGCAAGCCAATCGCGCGGCCCCGCTGGGCCCTCTACGTGTCCGCAATTTCGCCATTGAAAAATTCGCCATATTAATTTTTTCTTCGTCCATAATTCGCATATCCGCCTTGTTGTACTTATTTCATTTAATTTTTATTATATTTTATGAGCTAAAATCGCCTATTTTCATTCAACAAATTCACAACACGTACAGCTACTAATTTGTTTCAATATCAGATTTAATGATTTGATTCAATGAGTTAGGTAAGGTTTCACTTCATTTCATCTCATTAAATTTCATGTCAATAAAAAAAATCTACTGAAGACTTGGCTGTATGGGCATAGTTCCCTTTGCCTACCCAGAATGGGTGAAGAAAACAAAAAAAAATCTCTGCAATACTCTGTATTCTTTTACGGTTGGCGCCATTTTCCAAAAATGTTCTTTGCGAGTTTAGTTTGTGTTTTTATTATTTTATTAAATTGCTTAATTTTTTCGCAACTGTATTAAAAATAGTTGTTCAGTACACGTGCGGAACCGTCATTGCAACTTGTTCCGACTGTCAACCCTCGCCTTCGGCTCGGGTAGACATTTGTCGGAACTCTTTGCAATGACAGGCTTTCCGCACTTGTAGCGAAATATACTATTCCGTGTTGTTCGTTGCGTAGAAGAATGGGTTTTGTTTACGAGCTTATGTTGCGGTATTTTATGTTTTGAGGAACGTTGGTAGGTAACAAATAGGATTAATCTTCGATAGCTTAATAGTTAAGACTGTTACTTGAGAAGTCCGGCGTTCAAATCCTATGTAGAGTAGTGTAGAGAGTAACAGTAACAACTACTGATTGTGAGAAATCTGAAAGTTTCATGCACCGTTTTCATAATGTATGTACGTGTGAGATCTGCCAACTCGTAACTGGCCAGCGAAGTGCACTAACTATTCTAATCCTTTCTTACTCTGAGCATATTATTCTGTGCTCTGAGTAGAAAACTTAGTTGTAAACTAAATGTGATAAAATAACTACGCGCTATCGTTCGCTGTGTCTTTAATATGTAGAGATATATATTTACGAGTTTTATAATTATAACTAGCTATCCCCGCAGCTCTGTCCGCTTCTAATGCAGAATTACCTATACAATCAAGGGATGTTTTAAAATATAATATAGTATTTATCAACGGCAAACTTGAAAAGTTATCTTCATCAAAATGAAAATCTAGCTTCACCCGCAGTCCGGCAAAAAAAGTCCCCGCAGTCAAAAAAAAATCAATCCAAGACATCGATTCACTCACTCAAAACTCACTCAAGTTTTTTTTAGGTTTAAATACTAACATAATTATGTCATAAGTCAATATGTATTTTACTAGCAAGAATGAGTCATTTTGGTACTTGAATAAAGAATTATTATTTTTATTATTATTATTATAAATATCGACTGATAGTTAATTATCGATTAAAATAGAACGATTATTTCAGTGTTTTGTCCCGGGAACTGTATTAACCAGGTACAAAAGGATAAAAACGTAACGTAACGTAAGTAAATGTACAATGATTACTATTTCCATATAATATATTTAAATATATATATATTTAAATTTTTTTACCAACCCAAATGGCGTTTTAACCAACAGTCATAGATCACAAACCTTTTCTTCCATTCCCGACCGCACGGCGCGCATAAACAAGCGGGAGTGAGGAGGTGTGTTATAAAAAATAAAGTGCGATTTATTAAAGGCCCACTCGCCAGTCCCGTCACGTGCGCGGCCAGATTTGAACCCGCGAAGGTATGTCTCCTTTGATATAACCTACCCTCTCTATATTGAAATCGGAGGGAAACTATTGGAGTGTCCGTTCGGACGTGTCCCCATCTGTACAGCCGACGCCAGGTGGTGCAGTTCGTTATTTTATTATATTTTGAAATCGGTCAATTTGGCATTTCATTGGCTTTACACTTATAACAACATCGGATAAAAATTGAAATTCCTTCCTTAAGCACATTCACTGAATTTAAACTCCACTGATCATTGAAATATTTTGATAGGACACAATTTTTTAAACTCCTTTTGGATAGAGCTAAAAAAGTTTGAATTATATATTATTTATTATGGCTCATTATTGCTACGTCGGATAATGCTCTTATGTTTCCTTGTATTTATTGAGACGGTATTGAGATAGTATAGAGTAATAAATCTATGGTATTGAGTAATATGTCTGAGTCTAATTTTGATGTTGTTATTTTTGTGTTTAGTTCCAGTAACCTTCCAGTTTTTAAATTGTAATTGTCTTAAATTACAGGCAACTATATAAAGGCTACGGCAATAAGCAAGCCGTTAAACTCAGTGCAGATAACTTTAATATCTATTTTTCATAAGTAGAAGAAGTAGACCAAAGTTGAAAACACATGCATATCCAATATTGATTCAAACCATCTATCTTAATACTCATGAAGGTTGCCAGTAACATGGCGCAATGAGAAAATTGAACAAGACTGTTATTTTACTGTAGATTAAAAACGGACGGCTCGACGGTGATACGAGCTAGTCTGGAATCATACAAATATCGACTCTCACCTCCAGCCATACAATCTAGAAACAGAACACCCGCGCTTATTCTATATCGGACCACTTTAAAACAACTTCTACAGATTGCCAATAGATTTTATTACGCGCCGAAACCCGGGGAACGTAAAAAGAAATTGATTCCGCCGATCTAATTCCACACTATCTGTCAACAACATTATCTTAACCTTATACCGACGGGCGGAATCATCCCGGTACCTGATGCGCCGTCACGTCCCGCACTTTGAATGGCAAATCACGAAGGTAGACCTTCGGGGCCTCCGAGACCCCGTATGAAAATAAAATGATTGCGAAGGGTTCGGCCCACTGTATTAAAATATTCCCAAAGGTTGGGGATATCTGTGAGCACCTGATGTTTGCGTGAAATAGTTTGTCGGCTTTTATTCCGATTTCGCGTGATAAATGATGCTGTTAGGGCTTTATGGCGGGTTTATATTGTACTGGCGAGCAGACACTGATGGGTTTTTTAAACGACAGTACCTTACTCTACGCTCTCTTATGATATGCTTCCTTTTCTGTTTTATTTTTTCAAGTCGGTGGGATAAAAATAATGAAAAATTGGTGTGTGTCTATCCTTTTGGGAAAATACAGGCATGATGATAAAACCCAGTTGTAACCCACTGCAGAGCCTGGATTCCTTCTCAGGAGGGACTGGAACGTAAGCTACCGTACCGGCGGTGACCACAGGAAAAGATATTATGCCATCGTGCCTGATACCACTGTATGATGATATACCTATTACTCTGTGCTAATATTGCGACAAAGGATAATAAGCAACCCTAGTGTCGTGAGGTTTTTGATCACACGAAGTCAATTACAGTTAGTTAAAACATACTTGTTCAAAATACGTTTGTATGCGTCCATCCATCCATCCATCAGCCTTTTGAGGTCCGCTGCTGGACATAGGCCTCTCCTAAACGACACCACTCCGACCGGTCTGTGCCTTCTGAAACCAGCGGTCTCCCGCCGTCTTCTTGTATGCGTAGAAAAAATATATGTGAAGATTCTTAGATAAATTTTAGATTTTGTCTTTCACCGTTTATACAGGTTGGATCTTTTTAAAATCTTTAACTCCTTAAGGCTTTACATTTAAACCATACCTTTGAAGTAGAACGTAGAAATATCTACGCTCCTTTACCACTACTTTTAGTAATAATGCACCTGCAACGACCCTAAAGGTGAGATTCCAAGTAGCACACGAAGGGTTGACGTAATGAATCGATGCTGGCATTGTTTAGCATGAATTAAGACTATCTGCGTTAGATTAATGAAGATATCCGAGTGGCTTTTGCTGATGTGTACAGGGTGCTACAGAAAATCTTGTAAATTTACAGATCAGTGTACACCTAATTACTTAGGTACACGTAGGTACAGGAACATACTTTGTTAGTACGAAAATTTTTCATTGTCTTTCGAAGGTCTTTTGGAGGTTTGCACCTCCAGGCTAAACAATGTTCCATAGGAGATCCTGGAGCCTCCAAGTATGCGCAGAAATGTTTTTAAGGGGTTTCAGTGAGTAATAATCTCACTTACCCCGGCTTCTCCCCCAGAAAATAGGCATCTAACAAAAATTCCCCACGATGAAGGTAAAATAACGAATGCTTATATGACTAAGCAATAATTCGTCAAACCAAATTTTTTGTGCGTAAAAATTTATAAACATTTACCAAAGGATATGGAAAACATTAATAATGACAAGGAGTCTTCTGCAAAATTAAAACAATATTTGATAGAGAATAGTTTTCATTCAATGAACCATTTCTTTGGGAAAAAGAATGACCAATACTTATAGAAAAGTTCGGCCTGCTCACACTATTGCCATGCCCTGTAAGGGTGTATACGAGTATACGTGTCCTATTTTAACTATTAATAGGTAACAAGTATCAAACATTATTTTGTTACAAACAAGAAAAATAAATCATCCTGTATGTTACCTTGAACAAGGTAGGTACGCTCCCGGGGGTAGTTGAATAAATTACGCCGAATAATTCCTGAATTAACATTTTTAATCTGCACCGAGATGTTACGCGAATAAATTAGAGCGCCCTGTAGCGAGATCGTAGACAAATGATAAGTGTCTTTATCTGAGGTAAGGCTGTGTCGGGCGATGGAAAGGTTGGGAAGGATTAAGACAAAGTGCATTGCGCTTTGTTGTAAACAAAACACTCCTTATATTTGCATAGAACTTTTTTTTTACCTAACAGAGTTATTTGCTATCGTGCATCCTGAAAACTATGAGTTATCTATTATATTCCCGAAGGCGCGAGAGAGAAGTGTTCCAATCTGAAAGGTGCCATCAACACTTGGCCTTACACTTCTTTGGGAGAACACCCGTGATTAGTAGCGAGACAGTGAGGGTTTGCGATATTAAATATTTATCTTAACACTTTCCTAATTTCGTCAAAATTTGAGATTTTGAACAATACACTGCGGCCAGAAGCGTATTTCACCCAATTGTATTTTTTCCGTGCTTTTCGCTAAACAAAACTCCTAGTTATTCCTTATGTTTGGATTAAGCTTATCTTTTTGGATGGTCTTAGCTTATTTCAATATGATGTATAAAAAAAAATCCACTTTTTTAAAATCCATTGCCTCACAATTGGCTGGTAATTCCCATAGTAATCTATTTTGCCAACGAAAGAAAAATACTGATGCTACTGACTAGTTACACTGTAATTTTAACAGTGTAACAAATAACACAATATTTAACACATCAGTTAACTAAACCTCCATAGCATCCATATTTCACCAGCTCGTCTCCCACGGGAGTACATTTCATACCTAAATCATCAGTCAACGCGCAGCCAACATGAATTCCCGTGTAAAATAAATTACCGCTAATAGACAGAATCCAGCGGCAGTCGGCGGTAGAAACAAAATGGCGGACGAGCGACTGCGGCGCCGCGCCATTACCGTACGTCACCCGGTCATTTGTGCCGTGCATCACTCACCTGCCGGTGACCGGCTGGCCCGGGTGACGCATCGCCTGGTTTATTGCAAATTCCGCTATTTGCCACTAGGAATAGTCAACCGGCAAAACACTACACATTTGTGTTTTGCATGCCAATGTCCAGAGGAAAAAGATAACGCTCGGTTGAACCACAGTTAATGGTATGTTCACTGCTAACTCTGGGAGATCCGCTGATGGATGCCGCTATAATTAAAGAAGTAGGGATTGTAAGGGTCATGTATCCCTGTTAGTTTTAGTCCAGTTCGTAAATGTTACGAAGAGTTGAGTCGTCCACAAATATATTGCTCCCCATAAACTAATAAGATCGCCAGCTCAGGGCGAACGGTGTATGGTTCTCCAAACCAATAATGTTACAGGAAGATTTGTCCTGAGTACTGCTCAGTTTAATTGCCATCCATGTGGCTCTACTCTGATAGAGATTAGTCTCTAGGTAGAGTAGGCGGCGAGGCAGAGATATCTACATCAGTTTGCCATTACCGCCTCCACGTGGCGAAAGCCAACTCCGATTAAGATCTGATTTGTACGGTATCTAAATGCAGTACGATGTTTTATGTAGGTAAGTAGGTGCTCTACTATTCTGACTCTTTTATCTTATTTGCGATATAGAACGAAATAAAGGAGACTTATCAATTCATAGAAATGATGTAATGCATTTTTTTTTAAATTAATAACATACATACCAACACTTCTCTTAATTTCCTTTCTAGCGTTTATTTAAGTAAATCATTTAAACTAGAGGCCAAATTCTGATTACATGAGAAAATTTAATTCCCTATTAAACAGCCCTGCTTAAGAGGGCAGTACGTTCAGGCAGCAGTTATAAAGAATATAAATAAAACCGTTGAAAATAAAATACTTATATTGAAACATTTGAGTCGTTATCAAGTTTTCAAGTACTTATAACGTAACTTTAGTGGCTTATATCCTACTGGGAGCGAACGCATAATATTTGCATTCCAACTTTTCAAATCGCCCAAAGTAACAGTTTGTTCTGGCAGTTGGAACCAACGTAAGCTTTGGACAATCACGCCATATCTTGAGACTATAAGATTATTTTCTAATACCTCGCAGACATAAAAGGAACATAGATCAAGGTGCGGGGACACCGGGGCGATACGGCAGAACGATCGGCTCGCGTGACCGTGCTCGTAAACCGCTCGCTCGGAACGCGCAGATACCGCTCACTGCGGGATTACCGCTAAGGCTGCGACACACCGGGATTTCGATCACAAAATAAACCAGTACCCTAAAGTGGTTATTATGAGCGGACCAAAAAGGTATTTCGGACGGGCTTACGACTTAAACTATAAGCGCATCACTGTAGTAAATTAACAAAATATTAACTTTCATTAAGCCCTTTCACTAGTGCCCTTTTTCAGAAATCATGACAACTCCTAATACTGAAAATCGTGGTTCTGTATACAAGTGTAATTTTATTTATTTACACTTTATTGTAACATTACAAAAGGTGGACTTAATGCCTTGGAGCATTCTCTACCATTCAAACACCAGGGTGGTAGTGAGATGTAGCGGTGGTGTAAAAAATCTACATCTGGCCCAAGTTAACATACCAATTAGTGCCTTGGAATAATTTTACATTGCGTTGCGGTCAATAGGTACTACAATAGCACAAAATTTGACGTCCATGGGCTTATGAGTAGCGATGGATCCAAGATACTGAACGAACGAGGCATAGAAACATTTATTAGTGAAGAACTATAAACTATTCTCGTACTTCGTATCAACAAGGGTCGAAAAAATCTCCCTGTGTGTCCTCAATTTCTTTCGCTACCTTATTTTATGGGGATTATACGATCAGCCTCCACCTTGTCAACGTTCTTACACATACCCAGGTTGGACATTGCAAAAGCCACTTACTTATCAGTAAGTCCCAGTTTGACTTTATTCCCGAGACTTAAGGTCGGAAATTGTTTGACTGGACTGTATTAACACTGTGTGTTAAGGGTAGAGTGGGGAAAATTGACTTACCCTAGATAAGGATAGTAATGGGCAGTGTTTTTTCTTCCGAAATTACGTTTAGACGTTAACTGCATCCTTGTTTACCTTTAGTTTTGCTAAACAAAACTTATTTTTCTCGACTACTGAATGAAAGAGTGAGCTTTATCTGTTATTAGCCTACTTAATGTTGCCTTGTGCCTCATTTTATGTATTTAGTTCGCATTTCATCATCGTCCGAACCATGCGACAAAACGAGCACACTGAAAATCAGCGCTGCAGCTTTACCACTGCGGCACGTGCTGAGTGTGTTGCGTTTTTCGCCTAAACTGTGTGTTGCGTTTGCTTATGTGTTTGATTTTTTTTAAATTTGCGAAATAAATTTTATTTTCATTTTATATCGTTTGATTTCTTTATTAGAGAAATATTCGGCCAATTTCAGAAGCTATTACTGTGTGTGTATTAGCGCCCGCAGCTTCGCTCGCGTAGAATTAGACCCATTAACGACGTCTGCCCTCATTCGGGTTGCCCACTTGACTTCAAAAACGGCAAAGTTTCATAGAAACTTTGCACCCCCGTTTTACCCGCTTAGGGGATGAATTTTCAAAAATCCTTTCTTAGTGCTCCCCTACGTTATAAAAGGAACCCCTGTGCAAAATTTCAAGTTTCTAGCCCTTATAGTTTAGGCTCTGCGTTGATATGTCAGTCAGTCAGTCAGTCAGCTTCTCCTTTTATATATATAGATTAAGATAAGTTATGGTATTCCAAATATAAACTGCTTCACCATGATTGGCATTTCTTGGCCAACTGCTCTACCGGAGCCGTATTCCATACGACATCACGCCTCACTGAGGCTCTTATGGAGGCGGTCGCCAAACGTTTTGATCAAAATAAGGACTATTTTATAACTTATACCTACTTTTTTTATTATATCATATTATAATTTGTTCGCGGCCATTTGCTATTGAAAATCGTCAGACCAAATCAAACGATATACTCGTGAAAACGAAATTATTATAAATTCTTTTGGGTTTCAGGTTATGACATGTTTTGATACTTTCAGTTGTAACATATAGATAAATAAATAAAAACATATAAAAACAAGAAGTCTCGATTTATTTTTTACCACACAATATTTTATTAAAATAATTGTTACTAGTGTCTCGAAGAGAAATATCGGGAGTCGATTCGGTGCGGATAAAACTTCAGACCTCGGCGTGTAGTGCGATAGTTGAATGAGGTTGGTGGTATTAAGTTGTGAAGTTCATTTACTTAACATATCTTTCATCCAGTAAGTGTGTCCCACTTATAAACGTCTTTGCAGTACTCCTAGTCACCGAACACTAGTCACGGAAAATCCTTCCTTACCTTTCGGCGTCCGGCGACACATTTATTACTATCGAGTTCACGCCTCACCGAGCGACCCGTCAGGTATGATTTAGCTCTGGCAGACTTGCCGTAGTCGAACCTAATTCACAGTACTCCCTGCGACATTCTTCACAGGGAAATCTTAAAGGTTTGCAGGCTTTTTAGGCACTGTATTCCTTTTAGACTGGATGGATTGGATCTGAAAATCAGACCAATCCCAGAATACTTAGTTGTTAAAAGCGTAAGAATTTATCGACTAAGCTACGAGTATTAAAATAAAATAGCAACACCGTTTAAAAATATTTAAAAAATACGCTTTTGTTAAGTTTAAATATTTCTCAGCGAAAAAAAAATATTGTTAAAATGTAAGTACTTTTTTTTTTTAAATTATTGCATTGTCATCGATGCTTGACAAGTGTGCAAAGTTTAAAATTAATCCGAAGTTGTGAAGTGGCCGAAAATCACGTTCAAAGGTTCCGTTACATACATACATGCCAAGCTAATAAAAGCGTGTTAATAAAAATAAACATTCTTTCTGTTTCGATAAAATACTTGAAGGTCAAGTAGGTAAATTAGTTAAATGCGCAAATGTGCTTTGAACAAAATACCTAGTTTATGCCTGCCATTTTCATTTTCGAAACGTTCACTTATCTATAAATCCATGCCAAACGATTCACAGAAACAGTTAACAATGACCCCAGACTAGTAATTCTTCAGTTTAAAGTAAATTTCCGTCCCAACGCACCCTAATAAAGGAAGTTTCCAGCAACAGTTCCCGGGCTGGGCACTAACTTAGCGCGCCTGTCTGCCCGGGCGGCTAAATCATACCTGGGCGCCGACGGGCCAGTCAAGCGAGAATTCAATGATATAAATTTGTCTTTGGACACCGTAAGGAGGAGATTTATTTGTCTATGACCTAATCGCGGGCCGCAAAGTTCAGTTTCGCACGCTTACTTTAATCAGTAAGCTATTCAGTTCAGCTCAGATCTAGAAAACTAGTGGAGTATCGTCCATAGCGTCCATAGACCAAAGTTAGTATGAAACTTTGCCGTTTTTGAAGTCATGTGGGCAACCCGAACGCGGGCAGACGTCGTTAATGGGTCTAATTCTACGCGAGCGAAGCTGCGGTCCACTAGTCATAAATATTGCGAACATCCTCACACATATGGTAGAGTCTATAGAGAACCAAATACGTTTTATATGAAGCCTATTTTGTTCCATTCCAGGACATAAATACATACATACATACATACATACGAGTGAAGTTAAATAAAAGCTTTTAAAAAGCATTTAATAAAAAAAATAACCAACCTATTGTAGAAGAGAAAATTCAGTCAATAAAGCCAGAAGTTTGACCTCATCGAAACGGGGTCTAAGAACCCTTCCACAGGCGATAGTGAACGTTTAATTTGGCGCACAAATAGAATAGATAGGGGCGATTAGCGAAGTTAGCCCGATAGCCGCAGCCAATAAAACTTTTTCGATTAGCACCTGCCGCGCGGTGCCGCCTCCGTTTATTACGGGAACTTTCTGGAAATCTGGAGCTACGTACGGTACGAGATGCACACACATATAGTATATACACATAGTGATAGCCATAGTGATAGCTATTGAATCGGCCCCTAAGAGGTCTGGGTTCAAATCAAATCACAGTTTAAAAAACATCAAATGAGATTTAATGTTTTCTTTATGTTTATTCTTTATTTATACAATTAAAATAGGAACTTATCAATGTAAGTTTTAAAATGAGATTTAATGTTGGTTATGCACTTCGCGTACTACTTGAAGAGCACAAAGAAAATGGCGTATATGTAGCACTGAAACTCTTATATCAAGTAAAAATGACGTAGATAAGAAGATAATAAGTTCAGAAGTAGAGCTGCAATGGGCGCTCTAATCTGAAGCTAAGCTTAGCTGCAACCCATAGACGTCCCACTGCTGGGCACGGGTGTCCTTGAGTTCTAGAACATACTCCACCACGCTGCTCTAATGCGGATTGGTGAAGGGGTTAGTGGCCAACCGAGTGTCAAATTTTTAACAAAAATTATCTTGCAAATAAAGATGATTTGATTTGATTTAAAAAATGTTTTCTAACACCTCGAAGGTATTTGAAAAGGTAATGTTAATGATTGTTTTCACCATTAAAAAAACAACCAGGACCAACGGCCTAAGGTTCCCACCGAAGCACGGTAGCTATTACATTTTGCCACTAGCGGTCATCTATCCACATATATGGCGTATCTACTTTTTTAATGTTCAGTGTTTGAAAATGGCACATTTCGTTGAAATTAGAATCTATATAAATACGTCAAGTACTGTCGCAAAACTAAGCAAAAGGTGCACAAAAGGAACATGTATTATTTAGAGTGCCACTTGTAGAGCACATATACATATAACATCGATGATACGATTAGGATTTAATTCCTTTTAAAGTCAATCTTTTGCTTCGTGACGTTATCTATGACGCAACTGCAAACGGGATGACGCTCGGGGTTGTCGGGGGTACGTTATTGCAAGAATAAAATGTTATGCAAGCATATGCAAACAAACAGCCGATTCCATCCGCAGCCGCCATTGCAATATGGAAATATGAAAAGCCGATGTGAAATAACGGTGCTTCTTACAAGGACTCAACAATAATTTTTATATGTCACTTATAAATCAGTCTACTACTTATAGTGATATCAAAAATAATATGTGAAAAAACGCTTAGGAAGTATCCATGTTCTAATTAGTACCGACCGACTAATTAAGTCAGTCTACTACTTACAGTGATATCAAAATATCGTTAAGCTCATAGGTGATTCTTAAATAAATAAATAAATAAATATCTTGGACATTCTCACACACGGCCATCTGACCCCAAAGTAGGCGCGAGCCTGTGTTATGGGTGTCAGAGACTGATATACATACATAGATATTTTTAAATACATACTTAAATAGATAATATTGACATCCAGACACAGAACAAATACAAGTGTTCGTCACACGAATATTTGTCCTGAGTGGGATTCGAACCCACGACCCCTGGCGCAACAGACAGGGTCACTACCGATTGCGCCAACGGGCCTGTCCCGTTGGCGTTAAATGTTATTGTTTTGATTGCTTATTACTCGTATTTTGTTGTGATCCACCTGCACTGCATATGATTTGATTAACTGCACCCATTAAATCATAATTGATACTCGTACATCTCTTAAAGAACTTGTTAGTACCAGTCTTTATTTGACCTACTACTCAATTCCATATAATGCAATTCAATGCTCAATACTTAGATTATTAACATGTCTAATCTAAGGCTCAATGCTCAATTTGAAAAAAATGTCATCTTTGATTTTAGTACCTAATTATAAGCTTAGATTATTTAACATTCGTTAAGCGTGTACAAAATTTTCATGACATTTCAAATTTCATTCCACAATAATTACAGTGTGTAAATTATTGATAGGATTGAAAGTCATTTAAGTAGTCATTTATTTATTTGCTTTGAAAAAAAGCACATACAACACAGCGTATTCAGCTAAAAATTCAGGATATTTATTTCAATCCCATCACATCGACACCTCAATTAATAAGTTGAAACAATCATATAATTAATTTTTATACTGAATTATTACCAAACTAAAATTAATTGACCAACAATCGACATTAATTTGGCGTCCAAAGCTACACTATGTATTCTGTTTCCAAATCAGTGTGCGGAAAATCCAATACACCTAGCCACTATCATTAACTAGCGAACGCTTAACCCGTCGAGAGTCAATAGTTCAATATTTACGAGGGCGGGTCGGAATCACCTAGTGTTGTGCAACATTCGTTTTAACTGTAACGAGTCGAGGGTTGGTGGGTTAAGGACGTGGAAATGTATAAGGCATTGAAATCGAGTTTTGGTCAGAAAAGGATTGATTTGACATATGTCATATTTTGTGATTGTATAATTTCTAGCTTTCCCCGCGGGACATCTCACTTTTTTCTGGACAAAAAGTAGCCTATGTCACTACATTTATGCCAAAAATCACGTCGCTCCATCATTCCGTTGAGGCGGCAAAGATGGACAAACAAACATTTCTATTTATATTTTAGTAAAGTAACAAAGTGATTGGAATACATGGAATTAACAGATAAAGTACGTTCATGTGTTGGAGTAGGACAATCTGACATGTTCAGCCGTTTTTCTACTTCAGCAATCTAATGTCTTTGGTCATTAAGTACCTATCTATTCAATATTTATTTTTTACAATATAAACAAGGATGATGACCGTTAAGCATTGTTGAAGACCTTCAGGTGGCTTTAGAACATTCGACACTGGGTTGGCCACTAACCTCTGAACCAATCCGCATTGGAGCAGTGTGGTGGACGGCTTAGTGCTCTAGGAACAAAGAACAACTAGAAACTATCAAAATAACATTAATTTTAAAAGGACATCGTTTAAGTGAGTTACAAATCGCTTGAAAGCGGGAAATCATTCTTCAATTCAATATTCAATCACTGTAAATTAACTAGTCGCTATAAATTCGACATTCGCCTTAGGGTCGCAGTGGTCGCATCACTAGCGACCTCTGGCCAAGATTTATGCCGTTAGACAAGTGCCCCCGGTCAGGTGCGTTGATTTACGGCAACATTTGATCACAGGGGTCTTAGGGACACGACACAGCATTTGTTGGGTTAGTATTTGTTCGATAGGTTCTCGAATGTTCTGTACAAAAAATTTTTGAGGCGCCCATTAAGATTCCATTTAGATAGTCTTAGCGTAAATATTATGATTTTTTATCAATTTTTGCGAAATCATGACCTCAAAACAAAAAAATATATTGCTGGAATTTCAGGTGTGAGTGTGATGTTGTATACATCACGTCTCAATTTCCCGAAAGGGGCTGGCAGGGGTCTAAATGTGCCACTTTTTTCAGTCATGTTTAGATCCGGTTCCATGTTATAGTTGGTGTGATGGTTAAATCACCGGGCACACTTCTAGCTTTGTTACTACTGGGAACTTTGAAGTTAAACACAACAAATTATACATATATTATATATCTTAATACATATATTTCTTGTGTATGTGTGTATGACAGTGAACTCTTCCTAAACAGTTGAACAGATGTTGATGAATTTTTTTGTGTGTGTTCAAGGGGATTCGAGAATGGTTTAGATTCACATTTTGGTTCACTGGAAAATGTTTTTTAAACACTATTTCAGTATTTTTATTTTTAACCGTCGTTCATTGACGTGAAGCGTCGCGTCACTTTGACATTTCATATGGCAGAATAACGTTTGCGGGATCAGCTAATGAATATATATTCGTAAAATACTTGAGCGTAAGTCTAAACTGCATCATTACTTGTCAATCCAAATTATTACAAGACGCATTGTAACTACCGCGCACTGTGAAGGGCCTTTTAAAAATAATAACGTCTGTTCATCTTTATTCAAATTCAAGTCCTCGTTTACAGCGTTTACGTCGGCCCGATTATCTTTGCGCCCGTCCCCTTTCTATCCCGTTAGAGTGCTTTCACGTTACACGATACGATATCGTCTATCGAAGGAAGTCGATTTCTTATGTTTTTTGGAGAGTTGTTTACCAAAAATAAAGGTACACCCATGAACGATAAAATACCCAGTATAAATAAGTTTTTATTAAATTTCACCATATTATTCCTTCAATGATTTTTATCCAAATTAAAAGTCGATACAAGTTACGATATTGTAACTATCGAACTCTCCTCTCACTCGAGCTTTCCGGGTTTAAACCCAAGCGGCCTATATAACCTATGACTTTTCAAAGTTATGTGCGATTTAATAAATTAAATGTCACTTACTGTACTGGTGAAGGACACATCGTGAGGAAACCTGCATGAGAGTTCTTCATATTGTTCTCGAAGGTATGTGAACTCTGCCAATCTGTAATTGGCCAGCGTGGTGGTGGACTAAGGCCTAATCTCTCCCATTCTGAGAGGAGACCTGTGCCCAATAGCGAGACAAAGAAAGGGTTGTGGTGGTACAAGATAAACTAACTTTTAATAATCACAAAATTTGGAAAAACACCTATACTGCTGTTATTAACATTGATATTAAAATGAACTATATCAGATGGAAAAAGAGCTACAAAATGTTAAGTACTTACACGAAGTTAACGTTGAAACCAGTTACCTATGCTGGTTACGTAAAATTAGATAACTGAAATTGGCATTAGTTAATTTACAATAGATATCGTGCAGTATAAAAATTTAAGGTCGTAATTTTTATTTTCCACAATTCATCACGTCTTGCCGCCCCGCCGTCACGGGCGTCACGGGCGTCACGGCGCGTGACAGGTGACGCTTGTCGCGGCGCGGGCCTGCAAATTAATAAATTGCGTTTTTCTGGTTACGATACTTTGCCATAGGGATGTCGTACTAAACGGTTTTGTTTTCAATGTATTTATTTAGTGTGGTTCATAAATATAAACAAAATTAACGTTGCAGTTAAATCTCAGTACATATACTCGTATATTATTAAAAAGTAATTTTATCTGTTTTGAGATACTTACCATTACAATTTACACTTAAATCTTGCTCATATTAGTAGTAAGTAAAGTAGCTTCATGTAATTCAATTAAAGTTTGTTACATATACTGAAGATAAAAGTGCCTTCAATAAGTATATAAAGTTAAACTAAACAAATTCATTTTTATGTTATTATAAGTGGCAAAAAAATACCAAATATGGACAGAGAAAGAGATCCTCTCACGTGACGACAAAAAATATTTATATCAATCAATTACCCCCACAGAAAGAATGCCAGAGTATCTCAAGTAAAACCGCAAGTATCTCTGCGAAGTTAAGTCTGTCAAGGAATCTTATTAGCTTCTAAATAAAAGGTCTCGTCTCGTCCCGCAGTTCCCTTACAATAAAGGCTCCAACGTTGACAATATTATGCAGGTGTTAGCAATTGGCTCACGTTTTCGGCGGCGATAATTAGATGAAGCTCATCAGAGCCCCTCCTTGTGGACTAATACGGTTATGGCGAACACTCTTTGCAGCTTTTGCATGAATACATCCATACGTATTCCAAGCGGGCCGGTAGACTTAATTAAGGGAGTGTTTCTTAAAATTAGTTTCGAATAAGTATTCCGTAATTAAACCTGTTTCTTATTTCGTTTCATTACTTTCTGGCTATCACTTTCTTGGGAAATTACTTTGTTTTGTAAATGTGCAATATACTAGATATTTTAAAGGAGGACTATGACTTGATCAAAATAAAGGTTTTTATTATATATTTATTTAATACGTAATCGTTCAGTAATAATATATATTAAAATTGAACCTCAGGATCAACGTTATACGTTCCAACTTAGATGCTATATGTTATTATGATTTTACTACCTCAGTTTTAATCAATGTAATCATAAATGTATATGTATGAGAGAAAGATTTGTGCGAAACAAAAAATTTACATTATGTTTACTAAAGTTTGACTAAACATAATCACCCGTGTGAACGTCACCTATTTTATACTCAAATGCATTTCCCTCAGCATAACAAAAACGAAAAACAATTAGGCAGCGCTAACAAAACCGCTGTCACGTCGCGCGCAGACACCGTCACGTGTCACGTGCGACAGGTAACGTGGCAATTTTTAACATGGCAACATTTAAATTAAATTCCAGCGTTCGCGCTCCCGCCAGCCGCTTAATTTGGGCAATTTCAGATAAAACGCTTATCTTACTTACGACACTTTGGCAGGGAGCCGCTTGCGAATGCAGTCGGTGTCTTTCCACTGTTTTGTGTTGTGCGATCCATTAGAGGTAAATTAAACATTAACTGCTGGAGACGGATGTAACTAGGTACGTTATATAACATAATATAACATTATGTATGACAAAGGGTCAGGCAGAGCCAAGTTTTAGTATACCCACTAATCACTAGTTATGTTTTGTTCCCATGTAATAGGCGGTGAGTCTATTGCCATACACCGGGCAGATATCCAGACTCCAAAATTAGCTGTGGACCTATCAGTGGTTCACAGCAGTGGGACCGTTAAGTTGCCCCTGAGCCCACTTGAGCCATAGTTCTCTTTTCTCCCCCATCAGTAATTTTTGACATGGTTGACCTATTCAGCCTAGCTCTAGCTAATACCATTTATAAATCAGCCGTATAATGTAATCCAATAAAGGCCAATAAATACATCATGGTTGTTTGTCGTCGGGTTGTGAACTTTCTTCGCGCGCACGCAATCTTCTGCTGTGTTTCTGTTTTATTGTTTTTACGGGAGGTGCTGTTTATCGCCGGGATTTAAGTAATGAGCTGTCAACAGATGGTACACGGTTCCTTCGGGATATGGTAGGAACCATTCTATTATTCATTCATAAAGCTGATGAAATGAATAATTGTTGGGCACGGGTATCCCTCACAGACACAGCTGCCGGAGGTCAAGAGCATACTCCACCACGCTGCTCCAATGCGGATTGGTGGACGGGTTAGTGGCCAACCCAGTGTCGAATGTTCTTAAGCCACCCAAAGGTCTTCGAAAAGGCTTAACGACTGTTTCCACCATTGAAAAACAACCAGGACCGACGGCTTTAGGTCCATGAAATTTTGCCACCAGCGGTCACCGATCCACAAACCGACCGCGCCCGTCGTTGCTTAACTATTTCGATCACATTGAATCTACGCGAGCCATTGGTCTATGGACGCTACCAAAGGTTTTGTAAAAATTGGCTTTTAAATAATTATTATAATTAATAAATATGTCATTAATAATTCGACCTACAGATTATAGTTAACTGCAAAGTAGACCTAGAAACCAATATTGTCTTGTGCATTTCGTGTGGCCTAAAATCTATTATCGACACACGATTGCTTCCCAATTCATCATTAGAACGTTGTCGGTGTACACTCCACGACTTGACACGAACTCTCCCAACATGATATTTCACGTGCCTTTTAAGGATTTTGGCATTTGCAACATGTTCTAGTTATCTTAACTTCAGTTCAAGATAAAGAGATGAAAAGAAAGATACTTTCTAAAACGTTTCTTGGAAACACATAGTGCAAGAACAAGTCTGTATGTCCGTGTGCATTGTCGCTTCAGGTCCCTTGGCACGGCTCCCAGTGTAGGTGCGTTACGTGGCGCCCCCTGCGACGAATAAAGAAATTATACGAGTAAATTTATATTATACAGTTTATCTACTAGCGTCCATAGCCCAATGGATCGGGTCGATTCAATGTGATCGAAAAAGTTAAGCAACGACGGGCGCGGTCGGTTTGTGGATGGGTGGTGGGAAATAGTCGTTAAGCCTTGTCGAAGACCTTCGGATGCCTTGAGAACATTCGACACTGGGTTGGCCAATAACCCCTCCACGTGCAGCAGCAGCGTGGTGGAGTATGCTATAGACCTCCCGCAGCTGCGTCTGTGGGGGAGACCCGTGCCCAGCAGTGGGACGTCTATGGGTCGCAGCGAGTTTATCTTGTCTCCCTGAATTGTTTAACTCCCTACATTATGGCATCCCGCTTTTCGTTAGAGACGGCAGTCGATATGGGGGAAGAAAGTCTGTTACTGAATCACGGGCATACATTTGACGACTTTGTAGCGCAGTGGTGTCTCGATTGTCGAACCGCGGATCCCGTGTTTGAATCCCGGCTGGGGTAGATTAATATCGAAGATAAATTTTTGTACTGGATGTTAAATTGTGTTGTTTTTTTGTGTGTGCAACCCGCAATACAGGCTCAGGTTGTGAGTGTGTATATAAAAATAAAGACAAGCAGATATCCAAAATCCCTGTAAAACTGCAAGGGTGACTTTGATATTCCATAATAACGGCACCTAGAGACCGATAGACGGGTTTTCCACATACATACAAGGGTATATAAAGAATATACACGATGATGTGTTATGATTACTTTGTGTTGACTCCCTGGGCATTCCGAAGAATCTATTGAATTGTCTGGCTATCAAGACGAATAGATAATTAATATTCCATTAAATCAGACAAAAATATGCATTTGTTAGTAATTTACCAAAATATTTCATTAAATAAGTTGTTCCGTAATCAAGTTGCACATAAAATTATAACTTCTTGTAGATAACTTATACGTATAAATAAATAAATAAATAAATAAATAAATAAATAAATAAATAAATAAATAAAAAGTATGTATGGTTTATATTTAGACAGTTAAGATTCATCTTAACCGCTCGAGTCAAACCATAGTTTCTTCTTCTTGCTTCTTCTAGCTTCCAAACCGAGAGTTAGCATGCAGCAGATTTTTCTTTAAATAGTAAATTGCACTGTCTTGTACGTACGAGGTATAGTATGAAATATCTGTGCTTTCGTTTAGGCGAGGCGCCAGCAAGATAAAGTCACACCTACGGCGAAGACGCAGTTACTTAGAGGCTCTCCCGCCTGCCTCCACTCCACTTGGCGTATCGTGTTCGCGTTTGGGTTATACCATATATGTATGGATACCAGTCTTCTTTGCATTGCGTTACTAAGAGTTTAAATCTATATTTGTGGACCCAATATTAGCTACAATTCGGATAGCTGTAGCTTATTAAAAACACTTTATAATAAATACTAGCTTTTACCCGCGGCTCCGCCCGCGTGGGAAATTGGAATTAACAATGCCATCTATTAACAACATCCGGAACTAAATATCTAGCAAATAACAAAACATCGATATCTTCCTATGGGGATGTTTTAACGCGGTAAAAAGTAGCCTACGTCACTCTCCACCCTCCTTACTATCTCCACACGCAAAAACCATACCATCTAATAGCTTCGTTGCGACGTGAAAGCCGGACAAACAAACAAACACACTTTCACATTTATAATATTAGTATGGATTACACGGTAGATGGTACGGATTGGTACCGTGGCGGCCGGCTGTAATGAATGAAGGGGTAATAGCAGAATTGTGCTCTAAACCCATTTTCTGTAGAAATAGGTACAGAATTATACAGAAATGGGGGGAAACATAAAACCTCTTAGAAGCAACTGTAAATATCATCTCGAGCATTTTGTTGTCAAACGGCGCAACGTTTTCTATTACACAATAGGTGGTCTGGCGGGGTATAATTTGGCAAGTCCAAGCGCCATTATATATTATTAAAGCTCTCGGGGAGCGTTAGGCATCGCGGTACCTGTTGTATGGCCCGCCTGCCAAACTGCGGGCTTGCCAAATTAGATCATAAAGGTTAATATGCCGTTGGTTATGTGCGGCTGCGACGCTGAGGGCATTGAATAGGCATGATGATAGATTTTGATATTGTCTTCTGTAATGTAGGTACACATCCAATGTTTCGAAAAAAAATAATTATTTCAGCAATAAATCGAGTTTTAACGCAAATTATTGCAGTCTTTCCTATCTACTTTGAATTTAGCGAGAAAACGCCCGTATGTCATGGTGCCTATTACGACGTCCAAGCCCAAGCGAAAAGTGAATTTTTACTTAGCCGTGACGTCATCCGCTCTGATCGGCGTTTCACCGTTTCACCCGGGCCCCAAATTATTTTCCAAATGAAATGAACAATTCTGTTCTGGATCCCAGAGTCCTCCGTAAGAGCTATGGAAGGGCGCCGAGGGTACTTCAATGGACAGAAATCGCACAAAACCTGGATTCACTCTTCGCTGCGACCCATAGACGTCCCACTGCTGGGCACGGGTCTCCCCCACAGCTGCGCGGGAGGTCTAGAGCATACTCCACCACGCTGCTCCAATGCGGATTGGTGGAGGGGTTAGTGGCCAACCCAGTGTCGAATGTTCTCAAGCCACCCGGTGGTCTTCGACAAGGCTTAACGACTGTTTCCAGCATTGAAAACAATCAGGATCGACGGCTTTACGTGCCCTCCGAAGCACGGTAGCCGTCCGTGAAATTTTGCCACTTGCGGTCACCCATCCACAAACCGACCGCGCCCGTCGTTGCTTAACTCTTTCGATCATTTTGAATCGACGCGAGCCATTGGGCTATGGACGGATTCACTCTTGCCATAGGTGATTCAGGTATAAATTGGCACAATTGTTTGGATTCATTCTCATAAATCAAACATGGTAGTGGGTATATCATTATGCTGTGGAAGTGGGTTGACCCAGGAGTCGTGCACACAAATAAAACGGATGAGCGGAGCACAATGACAGGGCAGTTGGCGGCGCTCCGGCTGAGAGGTGCGTCCGGCAGAGGGCGTTGCTGCGCGGGTGCGTTTATATACACGCTGGTTCTGTCGAAGCCGGTTTCCACGATAATCGGAACGAAATTGTATTACTCGTGAATGATGATTAGTTATGGGGTTTTTCCTACGGACAGTTATTCTAAGGAAACCATTGATTTTTTGTTATTAAATATAGTACCAACCACCACTTTTAACCAGTTCTGTTTCGCTGGGCACGGGTCTCCGCCACAGACACTGCTGCGGGAGGTCTAGAGCATACTCCACCACGCTGCTCCAATGCGGATTGGTGGATATGCAGTTCTGTTTAGATCCCATGGGGCTATTGCCATACACCGGAAACAAATCCAGACTCCGAGCTACTACTGAGAATTTAAAAAAAAACAATAGTACTATAACTAGAAATAGTGGTCGCAGGCTCGGTAAATAATAACATAGACACCATTATAACCTACCATGCAATGCAACAGTACTCCTGGGAATGAGGGGTACAATTTATTTAGAACTTTAAGTATATTCGTTAGTAGGTATCCATTGGATATGTTAATATTGTCAACCAACGTTTTCTTCCGTATCTGTATGATCGCACCTAATGACCCATTGAAATCATTTACTATTGAAATAGTCCATTGCGTCTTTTATTTCGCCTTTATTTATGCGCTGCGCTTTTGGAAGAGGCTTTCAAATTGTTAAAGAAAGCTTTAGAGCTTTTTGGTTTTTAGACTTGCTCTTTGTATGTTGGGCTCTGTAAATACTAGCTTTGTCTTACTATGTACTTAAATGTTATTGATTAATCGCTTAAAAATAAATAAATTTAACAGGAATTCAGCAATTTACCGGGATTAAAAGTAGCCATTGGCACTCTTCAGTACTACATCTCAACCAACAATGACACTCTCTCATATATATTAGTTCGGATAGTAAGTACGGCTGATGAAAGCATCCGACTCAGCCTTCATACCAACTAATGAATGACCAACTAATGTTCTTAATAACGTCCTCTGCTAACTGGACTGACCATCCTAATCCCTATTTAAATTTTATTCAGTCTGCCACAGTTGTCATGCATATATTTATTTTATTTTTATATATTTTTATTTATTACATATATAAAATTAAAAAAAAAGTTTCATATTTCATTTTTAGAATACTTTGACTAGTACTTAACTTATTATTAAGTTCCTCTCAGGCATAAGAAATTGAAATGAAAGATTTATTAACTACCTTTCGTATCCAATTGATTGTCTCTAAAGTTTAGAGTAGGTACTGTCGGTAATAAGAATTTAGTTTAGTTAGACTCTACTTAACTAAAACGGTAAAACAAAGCAGAAAATAACTATCCAATTAAAATCGGTTAAAATGACACGTAACAGAAATGCCTTCACTGCTTAAAACAAAGGTGTCAAGGAAACAAATATGCTCCCATGTCCATGCAAATGAGTCCACACCACTCTGAATATTATCGGCCGATCTAAAACCGACTGTAAGTCAATGGGGCAAAGTTTATTTGTTTTTGAGACAAATTGGTTGGAAGATCGTATCGTGAACGCTGCGTAGTAATCTTCAGTTTTACAAAGTTCCTAATACGTTGTGATAAGGTTGACTTTGGCGTATGCTGAGGAAAGTAAGACGGTCTCACGTGGGACTCCGAAAGTGATGACCCTAATGCGGTGGCGTGTGAGTTATAGGGTTGTCACTTGCGCTACGGTTCGTGTCCGCGGCGCGGGCTATATGCGAGGGAATTGAAAGAAATCTGTTTTACAGGGCTCTTCTGTAAAGTTTATGTACCGTTTTTAAATGTTTTCATTTGACTTTGTATATTTGTTTGTACGTTTTGATCGTTTCAGTCCTGCGATAATTTGACTGTGTCTGTCTGTCTGTCTGTCTGTGTGAATCTGTGACTTTCTATTAGGGTTCCACCCATGCAGGTTTCCACACCATGTCGTCATCGAAGCAATGAGTCGTTGTGTACACCCCAAATATCAAATGTAAATTAATTAAAGATACGTTCTAACAGATTTCAATGTCTAACGAATGTATAAATACTGAATACTGAAGAACATAATACCTCTCCATACTAATGCATACATGGGAATGTGTGTTTGTTGTTTTGTTAGTTTGTCCTTCTTCCCCCCTCAACGGAATGATTTATCCCAGGGATTTTTTGCACAGATGTAGCTGGCCAGAAGAGTGACATAGGATTTTTATCCCGTAAAATTGCACACTGTTACAATCGTTCGATTTTTATTCGATAATTAACTATCGATCAATTTTTAAATAGATTAATGGCAATCTCGGTTTATGACCGGCCGGAACGAATTTCTCACGAATTTCTTCATGAGGTTTGTGTGTTGGTGTATGTATTCATTGATTGCGTGTGGGAGGAATGTGCATGAAGGTATACATACACCACCATACATTTTTGTTCGTGGATTGTTGCAAAGTAGATTAAGGCTTGGTTTCTTCATGAGTCATCATCAACAGCACTTTGGTAACGAGTATCGTTATGGTTTTAATCGAGCCAGAATCGTTCCCCGTTGTTACGCGGCTAATAAAACGCGAACGGCTTGGCTAAACAAAAACTTTACGAGCACAGTATCGTTGGCGGCATTTCCGAGTATGTCAGGATTCTTGTCTTGTATTGTTCGCGGGCCCTGCGGCTTTTGATTATGTTTATTCATTTGTTTATTACGAGCCTCTTTCCCTTCATGGAGGTTTACTAACCTTTAGTCGTTTTGTACCCGTATGCCTTAGTTCTTACTGGGAATTCGGCGTAGACTGCTATAGCGATGGTTCAGGAAATGTTCAGCTTTAGCAGTCTTCTTGTCTTGTACCTTATTTTATTTATTTATTTATCTTTATTCAATCATATACAAAAGGTATAGGGTACAAAATGGCGAGCTTAATGCATGAAGCGTTCTCTACCAGCCAACCATTGGGCTGACAAAAAAACCGGTTAAATTTTATAAATCTATGGATAGTTAATTATTATCGATTGTAATTAAACGATTATTATAGTGTTTTGTCAATTTGTTAGGTTAAATCAATGTTTAACCTAAAATTTTTTTTTTTGATAAAATAAATAAAAGTTTTCTTCCTTAACTTTTATTTTGGAATAACATTACTATCAAAGCAAAAAAATCAGTTAATTTTATCAAAATTATTTAATCAAAATTACTGAAAATCAGAGCTACGGCAAGGCACTGAGTTCGATTTTCATTGTATAATTTTCTTATTATGATCGTGTGAAACAACTTTTTTATTTTCTTCCCAGAACCATTTCCTCGTCAACATACAAGGTTGCTTTACATCTAATGGCAACCTTCTCTTTACCTTAATCTAGCGTCCGTCCCTCGGGAGCCGTTCAAGGAACTAGGATTTCTCCGCCAGTCAGCGGTCAGCCGTTAACCTGCGGAATTATACAGCGCTTGATTAGCTCGCTGTTTACGCTTGTTTTTATTACTTCCTCTCACATTACGCAGCGTCTACGAAGCAGTTGGCAAAACATTGAATAGGTACATTTGAAACCCTCAAAAATCTCCGACAAAGACAAAGAAATCAATAAAAGTATACATCCTTTCTCTCGTACTTAGAACTTACATACAGAGTCATTAAACAAAACCAAAACAAAATTAAATTATATTGTCATCAGAACTAAAAGTGCGTAGGTACCAAATTTCAGATAATCCGTCAACATGAAATGGGTCAAATTTCAATTACTAGATTCGACCCAAACAAAAACACAAGGCAAGCTAAATAAAACCGTTTAATGATGTCCCATTAATTAATATGCTAGAAGTTCTAATGTAGATAGATACTGATTGTACCAAAAAATTACTCTAGTAAGTTTGCAGAAGAATGTTCCAAATATTCCTTACAAAAGTTACGTATACTTAAACTTACTTTTTCTATTTATCTGTGGTTATGGTTAAAATCTGAGCGAACCTCAGTTGAAAACAATTTGAGACAACCGAATGTTATGTTCAAAGTTCTCAAATGTTATTTGCCGTTGCTCGGTCAGCTGCCGCGACGCCTGTTAAGTCCTGAGATCCTGTTACCCGAATTGTCCACCGAAAGAGGTTTACTTTTGAAACACTATCGTTTCGTCACTTATCGTTCCATCTTCAAATTACAACTATCCTCAATTCTATATTATTGTTTTTAATGCGCTTCTGAAAAAAGGATGATAAGTTTAATGATAATGAATTTTTGGTGAAAACTTCTGATGATAAGTTTAATGATAATGAATTTTTCTACTGCTGATTTTCTCCTGATGCTTCGAATGTGCTCGCGATGTTAAATGTTAAACGCGAACTCTCCTAAACTGTTCCCACCAAATAGTTATCACTAAAATTGGTTGCTACCAGAGTATCTATTAGTAATAGAGTATCTATTAGAAATAGAGTATCTATTAATTATAGATACTCAGGCTTCATTCAATAAGAAAATAGCGTACCTACTCCGTCTTAATATGTGTGAAGTGAAATCGTTGTAAATTCTCCCACATGCTATTAGAAATGGTTCAATTTTTCAGAGAACCCGATCTTGTTCTTGATCAAACAAAAAGCATTCGCAAGAGCTTCCGTGGCCGCGGTAAGCCAGTTTGAAATATGATGTTTTCCACCACCTACCCTGCGGTCTAGACGCATTTTCATCTTGCGAGAGCTATGGTGTTATTTCGATGAAAGGTGGCTGACGGCTAAGGTGTCAGGGCAGCGTCACCTATGTTGAACCTTGTAGAGATGGAAATATGTGTGAGATTGGTATGGTCGCTATAACTCTATTTTGAAATTCTGGAGAAAATAGTCGACTGATATCATTTACAAATGATTTTGTAGTAAGATTACAGCATGATAAAACTACTCCGCGTCCACAGTAGCGTCCATAGCCCAATTGCTCGCGTCAATTCAATGTGATCGAAAGAGTTAAGCAACGACGGGCGCGGTCGGTTTGTGGATGGGTGACCGCTTGTGGCAAAAAAAACATGGTGTTTGAAAACATCATCAACATGAGGACCAATGACCAATGGTCCTCATGTTTTCAAAAATGGTTTTGAAAAAGTATTTAAAATGTAATGGAGAATACTTCGAAAAGCAGTAAATATATTATTTTACATGTAAATTATTTTATTGATGAGTTACGCAAAATTTTCAGTGTACTCCACGTACTTTAATTAAAGCACAGAGAAAATAATATACTGATAAAGTAACAAGAATTATTTTAAATATGATTAGATATTGGGTAGTTTAATGTCCATTTTATTAGCATGTGTCACGGAACATCAGCGCAAGGGTGGAAGGAGCGCTTAGGGACCTACTCGTACATCTACTTTATTTCGCATCACGAATCACATGATGCATCATACGGCGAGTCATTTTTCAGAGGCGCTTGGATGAGGCCGCGTGTAAACATGTCACCTGTTACGTGTGACGGGCCGGGATGTGATTGGGCAGGGATGTGGAAAACAACTTGGACTTCGGATGCGGCATAGAATAAATAAATAAATAATAATAAATATCTTGGACAAAACAAGAATTAATCTACTTTGCAACAATCCGCGAACAAAAACGTATGGTGATGTATGTATACTTTCATGCACGTAGCACCTCCCTCCCTCCCACGCAGGAAAACATGCACATGCGATAAATGAATACCGATGGAAATCGAATGAATACGATGGTTAATCGCAAAGTGACTTTGCGATTAACCATCGTAGCGTCTACTTACCCTGAGGATGCCTTGTTTTGAGGCGAAACACGTGTTGGTGTGTGTATGGTGGTGTGGGTATTCATTTATCGCATGTGCATGTTTTCCTGCGTGGGAGGGAGGGAGGTGCTACGTGCATGAAAGTATACATACATCACCATACGTTTTTGTTCGCGGATTGTTGCAAAGTAGATTAATTCTTGTTTTGTAATAATGGAGTTCCGCAAAGTAACGCCTGATACAATTAAATATCTTGGACATTCTCACACACGGCCATCTGACCCCAAAGTAGGCGCGAGCCTGTGTTATGGGTGCCAGAGACTGATACACATACATAGATATTTTTAAATACATACTTAAATAGATATTAACATCCAGACACAGAACAAATACAAGTGTTCGTCACACGAATATTTGTCCTAAGTGGGATTCGAACCCACGACCCCTGGTGCAACAGACAGGGTCACTACCGATTGCGCCAACGGGCCTATAACGGGTCAATAATACTGGCCATATAGGTAAAACTACAAAACGAATTTGAATGAAAGTGGGCACGTAGCGAAAATATGTTCGATTGGGATGCTTTGGAACGTTTATTGGAATGTTGTGTGGCTCACCGTCAACAGATGGCGCTAACACTAATTTTTAACTTGATTACACGGTTGGATCTAAGGCTCCAAATTAATATAATATAATTAATATAATAATATACTTAAATTAATATAATATCAAAGTTTAACTATCATCTACTAAAATTTATTGTTTATGTCACTAGCTATTACCGATTTTTCTGTTAATTTGTATGTTAATTAGTGGACTTAAATCTTGTTGTATTTAATTTTTGGCCGTGGGCTGTTCAATTATAAAATTCAATATTACTATTACTATAATAAAAAGTAGTTTCTAACGAAGTACGCTCAAATGCAACTTCTTGTCCAACCCAAATCTGCCACATCCAAACAATTGCTTCTACACTCCCTGAAGCGAGGGCGTGCATGAAAAATTACAAGCCGTTCAACAACCGACACATCCGCGGTCTATCGCTGTGGATATTGATGGCGGTGATGTATGGTGGTGATATGCCCCGCCCCTAATCGGTTACGACAATCATTTTTTAGGCTCGGAAACATTTACCATCAATTAGGTAGTCGTTAAACAAAAGAACGCATAATATTAGATATAAGGTGTTCACACATTAACCGCTACACATGCGTTAGAGAAACCGAAATAAAAGCTTTTCTTTCTTTCTTTCTTTCTTTATTTCTTTCTTTCTTTCTTTCTAAGTCTATTAGGCTCAGTAGAAGTGTGAATTTTCATTTACTGCATGCTTGCTAGTGTCTCACTCATCACTCAAGAAATAAGACCATATCCCGTTAAGACGATCAGTCATGAACCCATGACGGGCCATTTGGGTGGCCGGAAATCGACACTCAGGTTCTCTAACTAATGACTCAAGTAATAAGGCTATATACAGTTAAGACAATAAGTCATGGTCCCATGACGCAACCTTTGGAGAGTCTGTAGGTTCTGTAACTAACACAAGTAGGTTAGGTAAGTAGGCTGCATCGAGTGCAAGCTCTATGGACGTTACACCATTGGAGTAAATCTTACTAAATGACGCTGATCGAGTTATAGTCGTAGACAGTGGACATTAGATAATTTCTCCCTCATTGAGTTGTTACTGAATATGATTTCTGGTTTTTGATTACAAAAACCACTTTGCAGTAGGAATCAGTGCAGTAGAAACCAAGCTAACAGTATAAAGAGTCCACCTTCATCAGGAATCGAAATAGGGTGAAGAAAATACACTAAAATACGCACGTACGTGAGCAAGGAGCCAAGTAATCGTTTAGCGGCACTCGCGCCACAAATCATCGCCAGCTTTTATACCTGACGCGCGATTTATTGCGATTGGTTTGAGGTGTGCGCCTATTTCACCGCTAGGGTTGGTTGGCTTCGGACTTTGGCTGTCTTTTCCTTTGAGTTACCAAAGTAACCAGAATAATATCAAACCCTCTCTTACTGTTGGTTCTTTGGGGTGCACGTCTGTCTGATGTTTCACCGCTGGGGTTTGTTGGCTTCGGACTTTGGCTGTCTTCCCAAGTGTAACCAAATCAACCAGAATAAAACCAAACCCTATCTTACTGTTGACTATTTGAGATGTGCGCCTGCCTGATATTTTCAGAGTTAGCTGTGTTAAACTTTAGAATCTTACTAGAATCCGAGACATCCGTTTGTGTGTCGTACTCATATAGATGACAGGCAAAATCCAGGGTATAGTTGTCAACGTCGGTTAAAGATCACTGCCCAAACGCCTCAAGAAAATGAGTCTGCGGGTGATATATCACTACATTGGTATTAGGTACGGACATGGAATGCTATAGACTAACGGTCATCATTAGGTATAACATAACAAAATACTGAAGCTACGTTTGCGGTTCCCAATAAACGAATGAGCGACGCGAGCCGCTGAAAGCGTGGAGAGGTGAAAACGAGTGTGAAATGGGCTCGGCGCGGATTTATTGCAGCCTTTATGCGGGCGATTGATCCCTCGCTGACCGGCCGGGACGGCGGGCGGGGCGTTGGCCTGCATGGCTGAAGTGCTGAGCTTGATCGGTGTCCGACCACAGCGGTGAACGGTGGTAGCACAATAGCTGGAAGTTGACGTGCCGTTCGAGGGCTCGCTATTAAGCATGCAACGATGTCTTGTATCTTTAGTTTCTACTTCTTTACGTAAGTAAGTAGGCTAGTGAGTTCCTTTTTTCCTTTTTTCCATTACAGCACCTATTGAGCGCCGACGGACTGGTTGACTAACGGAGGACTAACGGCTATCAAAGTCGGCTAACGGCCGAAATTGATAACCTATCTTTGGATTGATTTGCCTATCTGTGATAGTTATTTGACACATTTTATATGGAGTATATGTCACATTTTATATGGAGTATATGTCAAATAACTATCTCAGATAGGCAAATCAATCCAAAGATAGGTTATCAATTTCAGCCGTATGAAATTTAGACTAGATTTTGCGGTTTAAATACATTGTATATTTAAATACAAATTTAATATTAAGTTAAATCTTTACTAATATATAAATGGGAAAGTGTGTTTGTTGTTTGATCCTTCTCAACAGAATGATTAAACGACATGATTTTTTGTATAAATGTAGAAAAAGGCCTGGAGAGTGACAGACTTTTTATACCGGAAAAATGCACAGTTCCCGTGTAATGAACGAAACACTGAAATAATCGTTCGATTTTAATTGATAGTTAAATATCGATAGATTTTTAATCGGTTATGATCGGCCGGACTGCAGGTGAAGCTAGATTTTGATTAGTGGTGTATACTTGCCGTTGAGAAAGGCTATACTTATTATATTCCAAAACATCCCATGGTAGAGGCGTAGAGGTAATTCTGAACGTGAAACGATTTGACCCGGGCGGAGCCGCGGGGAAAGCTAGTATGCAATAAAACTAAAATTAGATTAGAATCAGATCAATATTACGTTTAATTTTACTAAGTGTCCATGCAGCCTCATGCAGGTATTAAAACGTGAACAGGTATTAAAACGTTCCGACCCTTTCGCCGGCTCTTCCAGCCATCCAATCAGGGATGCTGACAGCCCGTTTATCTCCGCTTAGCCTCCTTAATTGAATGCTCCTCTTCAACTCAGCATTATTGTGACCATCAATATCCGCCGAGCCGATTCGCACGCTTGTTTTTCTTTTCCCGCCGCCGGCCGTTTCATCAACGTGTTCTGGCGCGATTTTTCAATGTCCTCTTTGTTAATTGTCTTGTCTGTGTTTAGTGTACATTCGGATGAGTGGGGCAATAAAGAATTGTTTTGAGATTTTTGGTGTAATATTTTATTTTACTTATTTGCGGGCCTTATTGATTTGTTTTGATATGTCATTTATTTATTTTAATTTTTGTAAAACCTTAATAATTAAAGGTTACAAAGGGCACACATAATGCCATATGGCATTTTCTTCCAGTTAGCCCCGGGTGTTGGTGAGAATGCTATGGCAGGTAAACAAAATAGAGGTAAAACAATAAAAATAATTTAAATAAAACAAAAAAATAATAATATTGAGAGCAAAATAAAAACCGCATACATAAAATACTTAATACGTAGATAAAACTGATACATATATGAATATAAAGTTAAGTAAAAAAAAAAAATTTTTTATGTTAACGTACAAAATTACACACATACATACTTACACTATATGTAAATACATATATAGATATTATATACATACATAAATACATACATACATACATACATACATACATACATACATACATACATACATACATACATACAAACAAATACATACATAAAAATAAAATAATGATAATAAAATAAAATAAAAACTTAGATTGGTTTCACTGGAAATAGCTCAGGCGGTAGGTTGGCAACAAAGGTAATGTTCCCGGACTAACTTTTTAAACTTAAACCTGCTAGGGGCTTTCCGGATATCAACGGGTAGGGCGTTCCAGAGCAGTATAGCCTGAACGGTGAAGGAGTAGTGCATGAAATCCCAGTGATTTCATGCATGAAACTAGGTAAGTTAATTTTCATGAATTGCGATGAGCGTAGTTCTCTGTCATTATATGGACGGAAGAACTGAAAATTTTCCTTAAGATAAGAAGGAGAAGTTGGTTCGTGTAGAATTGAGTACAAAACCAAGAGAATTCTGGAGTAACGCCTGTGACGAATAGTAAGCCATTTAAGCTGGCTTAGAAAATGAGATACATGGTCGTATTTGCGCAAATTGAAAATAAAACGAATACAATTATTAAGCAGGCGCTCCAGTTTATCAAGAAGTTGTTCAGTTAGATCTGGGCAACACGTATCGGCGTAATCGATCATGGGTAGCACGAGGCTTTGCACGAGCATGACCTTAGTGGCATGCGGTAGGAATCTCCGAAGTCGATAAAGCGATTGAAGAGTTGCATTAACCTTGCGACATACGTCAGTGACATGCACTTTCCAGCTCAAGGTACTATCCAGCATTAATCCGAGGCTCTTTACAGAGGTGCTTAGTGGTATAATAGTATCATTATAAACGATGTCAGGTAGATTGACCGTATTGATCCTGGACATAAGCCTCGAGCTACCCACTATGACCGCCTGACATTTGAGAGGATTAACAGCCACCCCATAGTTATCTGACCAGTTCTTAACTGCCATTAGATTCTGGTTAATAGCTCTAATAGCGCTATCAAGGTCTTCAATGCTACTTTGGACATAAAGTTGCAGATCATCAGCATAAAGATGGTACGAACAATCAAAAAGAGTGGTGATAGAGTTAATAAACAACGAAAAAAGTAACGGAGATAGTATACCGCCTTGCGGAACGCCATTCTTAAGATCAGCCCACGTAGAGCTTTTCTGCTCAAAGCGCACTGACTGCTGACGACCGCGAAGATAGGATGAAAACCACAAAATTGAAGTTGGATCGAAGTTAAGATGGGTAAGGAATGCTAGAAGGATATCGTGGTCGACAGTATTAAACGCATTCGAAAAGTCAATGAGTACCACTACAGTTACTTTTCTGGCGTCCATACCTGCCCGTATATCATCGGTGATTTTGATTAAAGCTGTAGTGGTGCTATGACTAGGACGGAACCCATTTATTATGTACTTATTTGTTATTTTATCAACAGGTAAGTATAACTTTACTAAACGGCACGCTTAACGAATTTCTGATAACTAATAGTGATAACTACTAAAAAAGGCTATATAATGCTATTCTAAATTGACTCATATTAAGTAGGTAACTAATAATTTATTTACTTATAAGCGCTCTAACTCTAACCATCAATACAATCTTTTTAGTTGTACTGTAGCATAATAAAGGCGTAATTGACTTATACAACTCGATCGTGATACACTAAATCCAACAAATACAATACAAAAACACTACGAGTAGGTATATCAATTGTACACCAGATTAGGAGTAAGAGTTAGTATTATTAACAAAGGTTCATCAGGTAGATGTCGATGGAAATATACACACCAAAACAGTCTATTGATAGACTTCTTGTAAGGGAATCCAAGTCTGTCTTGTATCTCTATCATTAGATTCTCGAAAGTATATTAGTTAAAATTTATCCAGTATTCACAGGACATGCTCACGGTTAGTTTAGAGTTAGGTAGGTATGAAAATAAATATTGAATTTGCACAGGGCCATAAATTAAATGTCCTGAAAGGCACAAGCTTCATCGGCATTCAACGCACGGGGATCAATCATCGCACGCATAGCTGCAGCTTTTGACTGCCAATTTCAGCGATTTGTCGTTTCACAAACTCTACAAATACGTTATTGCTTTCAATTCGAATGCATGTTCTAAACGTATCAGTAATACGACAGTTTAAAGGATTTACAATTTTGTGCCACAATTTTGTTCCAAATGTATTTTTATTAGGACGGGATTTTGTTTTGATTAATTGCGTGTTTGATATACTTTACCTGCTGGAATTCGGATTCTGGTCTACATGTATAGAGCTGAAATCACAGATACGTACGTATTTAAAAGAAAATGTAGAAGTTAACTACAAACGATTCTACACATGTAGGTTTATCTGTGTAGAAACAGAACCACAGACTACTTATTAGAGAAACTGCCGATCACAAAGCAAAGTTTTGCTTTCCAATAAATATTGGCTATTTCAAATAATGCATGGTCAAATGAAAGTTATATCCACTGCTAATAAAACCTTTGAAATACAAAGTATTTAATTGTCTCAAGCAGAATCAGATGCTATTAATAAGGATACTACCTACGTGACAACGTGGCAGGGGTCAGTTTGTTATTTAATCATTCTAGTTCTATGAAAATATTGGAATAATCGATTACTTATATTTTACTTTTTAATATAAACCAAATAACTGTGGTATTAACATCTCTGGAAAAATCTACGGTGCAGGCGCGAACAAAAGCATCTATCCCGATAACTCTGACGGGCGATTGAAAAACGAAAAGGAAGTGTCTAAAGGTTTTTAAAAAGAGAAATGGTTGCGAATAGCTTTTAAAGGTGGCCCGAGACAAATGGTGGTGTCGACGGGCCGCGATCTCCGGTGAGCGATCGTTCCCTACCTAGCGTCACTTCACGAAGGCGCTCGCTCTAACCTTACCCCTATATGAATAAAGATCGAAATCGATTGCATCAGGTGCGCCGCTGAAATTAAACAGCTGGACGGGTAATTTTTTCAGATCGACTCTGACGGGTACTTTCAATACGAGAATTTAAGGTTTCCGTATTTCGTTCTGCGCACAGTTAAAATAATTAAGTAATGTAAATAATAAGTAGTGTTATGTGATTACGAAATATATACTTTTTTTTGTTTCACGAGTGGGAAACCTTGAAAAGGTACCGGAACGTCGCGGGAGCGACGCCGGGTTATGTGGGACTTTCACCCACTAAAACCCGCTCGGTGGCCTACTCCGGCGCTACAGGAGGGCTCCGGGTTCTGTTGAAGAACGCGCCGGTAAGTACATAACATAAAACCACGCCTGTTTCCCCCGTAAGCAGAGCGTAATTTCCAATGAAGTACGTACCTGTTCAAACTTAACATAAACTGTTCGGATTATTACCAACAATTGCTTTGTTGGTGTGTTTATAGTTACAAATCGCAAGTTCAATATTGCATAGTAACTTGTTAAAGATAATCCCAGACGCTTTACGAAGCTAGCGCAAGTTCGAGATCGCTAACTAACCGGTAATAGTTCCCGTTATAAATCATGGGGTTAGGTGAGGAACGGTGGGGAACTTGGATTGTTGTTAACACAATTGTAACTAAAAGGAAAAGCTGACTGACTGACTGACTGACTGACATATCAACACAGGGCCTAATCTATAAGGGTTAGAAACTTGAATTTTTGCACAGGGGTTCCTTTTATTACGTAGGGGAGCACTAAGAAAGGATTATTGAAAATCCACCCCCTAAGGGGGGAAAACGGGGGTGCAAAGTTAGTATGAAACTTTGCCGTTTTTGAAATCAAGTGGACAACCCGAACGCGGGCAGACGTCGTTAATGGGTCTAATTCTACGCGAGCGAAGCTGCGGGCGTCCACTAGTTGTAACATATATTCGAAAGTGATAGTGAGAAGCCCCAATGCTAATACTCAGGCAGTATTTTTCAGTTATAATATGGCTGACAAAACAAATATCGTATGGGGAATTAGAATATGTTTGGCTTAAGCCACTGCTTATAACCCGTCTTACCCTTTTCGGGAAATGCAGTGATGTTAAGTTATATAATGAATAAACCTATTATAACTTATAGATATATAGTGTTTTGTCATTTTAAATGAGTTTTAATAAACTTGTGTGAAACAATAAAACCTTAAGTTAATAGATTAAAATTAAAAAATATATATTACGGTCGAATTTTCACCACACATCGAACCACAAGGTTAAGTTTTACCTACAAGAAAACCAGAATGATTGCGAACCCGTGACGTAAAATAAAGGTCATTGCTCCGAGAGGTGAACTAGGGAGGTGCTAGGCAGTAAGTTGGCTTCCCAACTGAAGTATGGAAGTGCAAGGCGGCGAGTCTGGGCACGCACACCTGACTTACTACTCGGCTTAATGGAACTGTGCTGGATACTAATGGAATTTTAAGTAAGTAGGAGCAGAATACTCATAGGAACGACTCCATATATGATATTAATATATTAATAAGGTATCATAATTAATTAAATAATTAATGTATTCATTAAATATTTAATTTTAATGTATTAATGATTGATTACGTGTTTTTTTTATTTTGATATTGACCAATGTGTATTGTTTTTTTTGTGTGTATTTAATTTAATTTTTTTGACATGTTTGCGATAATTATTTGATTCTGATGATTATATTTTTTTATTTCATCAGATTTTCATTTCAAGTTTATTTGATAGTATAATTTGTAACTTCTCTAGCGCATTACGGACATCCCTGTTATGTTAGATGTAAGTTAAAATAAAAAATTAAATAAATACATTTAAAGTTATCTTGCTTTATAATGGTTACCCGCGTCCACTCGTTTTCTGTTGAACTACCTGTGAACTACCTGTGTAAGAACTATATCTACGGGCCTCTATCATCCAGGGATGGTTTAAAATATAATAAGTATAGCCTTAATCAACGGCGAGCTATACCAAAGATCCAAATCTAGCTACACCCGCAGTTCGGCCGATCCTAGATATCCATTGTTAGATTAAAAAATCATAAGCGCTGATTGGTTTGCCCACACCCAGTGCGCAGGTATCCTGTGCAAATTTCGTGTTACGTGTCTGGTAATTACTAAAGAAAGAAATTCACTAATAACATCATTACACCTCTCGCGAAAGAACAGTAAGTTATGAAGAAGTTATTTAGTCATAAAGAATTAGTTACAATTCACTCAGAAAATTTATTAGAATGTTCGATTGATCTTTAAAAAGTCACAGTTAGATGACCTGTGCAGATCAAACATCACTCACCTCTGTTAGTTAACTAAACCGCAGGTCATGTTGGATACCAATTAAAATTTTGAATAAATAAAGATTATTTACTCTCAAAATAGATATGCATCTGAGTTTGTCGTGAAACTTGGTAGTATATTAACTTTTCTAACGCATTTCAAATTCAAATTAATTCAAATTATTTATTTCAACACAGAAAACATGGAAAATACACAAACAAAAATATGTTCGTAAACAGCTGCTAAAGTTAAAACTGTGTTGCAGCTGTTTACGCCCACCCCGAAAAATAGAAGAAACTAGTGTTAATTTTCAAAAAAGGAAAACTTATACAATATAATATATATTGTTTATATAGTGTGTGTGTGTGTGTGTGTGTGTGTGAATGTATGTGTGTGTGTGTGTGTGTGTGTGTGTGAATTTATGTGTGTGTGTTAGTGTGTGTGTGTGTGTATGTCAAGTTATAAAATTAATATCCAGATATGAGTTCCTCGGTTTTTGCATAATTTAGATTTATTAGATAATTGGTTATTTTGTTTTTACACTCCCTACACTCCCGGTACGTAAATGGGTAAATATGTATTAATTTGTTTAACTTATTATATATTTTACTAGAAAGGAAGCTATAATGTCGTCTTCCTAAGGTGGTACGACATCTCTTATTAACACAGATCCGGCCAGACCGATTTTTATCTTCCTCATGTACAAATGGTAGATTCAAGTGTTTCCGCAGTACGAGTTGGCGGATAAATAATTGCCTTACCGTGAGCACTTCCGTAATTTTATATAGGTCTGTGGTAGGGTAAAAAATTGGCTTTGACAACATTACCTTCAGGATTGCTCTTTGAGCCCTCTCCAACCGTAAAAGGTTAGTTTTACTGGTGCCACCCCAGGCACACACACAGTAAGACAGTAATGATTGTACCAATGCAAGATACACTGTTTTTAGAGTGTTACTATCAACCGATGACCTTAATGATTTAAAAATGTAGATGAGTTTTCTAACTCTAGTAACTGTTGTATCTATCTGCTGTTTCCACGACAAAAAGCAATCAATATACACACCAAGATATTTGACAACAGAAACTTGGGTAAGTTCCGGACAGAAACAAATGGAGTCACTTTGCGCACATCGATGGGCAAAGATAGAAAATGAGTGATTCGGCATGGTTGAGTTATTGATTGCGAAGTTGGTAAAAACAGTTTTAGTAAGGTTTATTGTCAATAAGTTTGAGTTTAGCCATAGCATTACTTCTCTCATTGCAGCTTCAGCACAAACACGTGCCTCTGACCAGGAGGGAGCTTGAATTAGGAGAGTAGTGTCATCAGCATATGCGAAAATTTTGCAGTTTTTTAAATTTAGTGTGCACAAATCATTTACATAAATAAGGAAAAGGGTGGGCCCAAGGACACTTCCTTGGGGAATGCCGCAGGATAAAGGAAGCTCTTCACTAATATATGGACGGATTTGTACTCTTTGCTTGCGATCCTTTAGGTAGTTTTTGAAGATTTCAAGAACAATTGAGTTGACTCTTGCTTAACATTTGTTGAACAAAGTTCCCGCTGAGAATATCTCGTCCTCACACCAGCTAACTCTCACCTGCCGCTAACTTCCTGATTTACGGCCGCGCCCGCACCGCTCAGTTCACTGGGACGCCGCTGATATTGTTATCTCGAGACACACTGGCTTAGTTTAGTTGCGAGGAAGAGGCATACACAACACTTTTTTTATTTGAATTTGTAAATACCAGCCAGCGACTTTATCTAAGCTGCAACCCATAGACGTCCCACTGCTGGGCACGGGTCTACCTCACAGACACAGCTGCGGGTCTAAAGCATACTCCACCACGCTGCTTCAATGCGAATTGGTGGAGGGGTTGGGGTTAGATGACTTGATCTACGAGTAATATGGATAATTTACGCAGTCGCTGGCGTTCCCAGTCGATACAAGCTCGTGGTAAGGCCGTTGGTCATAGGTATTAGTCGAAAAGCATTATTACCGTGTATACGTGTGTGTATAAGTTAAAATTACGTCACGTTATGACGCACCAAAGGAGTACAGATGAAGATTTAGTGCCATTTTCAAAACGCATAAAACATAAGTAAGTATGTTTCATGTAGATGAACTGAATGTATGAATATTAAGTAAATGTTATTAAGTTCAATGTTATTACATTAGGATAAATATAATGCGAAAAACAATCTGAAAACACGGTAATATTTCGCTAGCATGCAGTTCGGGAGCTAACGCTTCGCACGGGAAAAACTAATGTAATTATGCCAATCGGACCATGAAATTATATCTGAGAAGTTCGCGCCATCGAAGGGTTAGTCGTAAATTCGAGGCAGGTGCGCTATCCGACTTCTATCAGATGGAGTTATTGAATCCCTAATGCCGTTTTATTACTTGCCCGCAATAAAAGCCTGCGATAGGTAATTGTTCTCGATCGGAAACTCGGGGAATGGGGTATTAATTCCTCTCTGGGTTTTTATCTGGTTTTCCATTGAGTTCGGTGCATAACCGCTTTATACGAAGTCTGGGACAGATGACCTCAGTAGTGATTTTCCCCTTGTATCAAAAACAAAACAATAGAGAGATTGACCATTATTTTCCCTTGTTAAATTTCAAAAACAAATCCTCAAGATTTTCTATCGGTTAATTTCAAACATGAAACATCACACCTTATCTTCTTGAAGGAGTAGGCAAAGGCACGTACGTCCGTCCGTCCACGTACGTCCAACACAGGCAAATCCATTACAATAGTGGCAGATTGTATGTCACAAAGGTTTCACATTTGAAACACTCATAGTCATGTGTCCTTATTCAGTTTACAGGCAATATCGCGCAGGTCGTCGGTGGCTTTGTCCGTGATATTCAGACCTTATGACTTTTAGTAACAAGAAGTTCTAGAGGGTCTCATCTTTGATAAACCTTGTCAGAGGGCATAGACGGTCTGATAACTCGATTTGATACTCTATTAGTAAACGCAACTCACCATTCCCTAATCTATATTATTGATTGTAGATTCCAGCATTACCAACGTCATTTATTATTGAGCAGGTAATTCATTGACCACGATTTAGAAGTCAATTTCCAGCGTCATCTATTATCAAGCAGGCAATTTATTAACCACGATTTACAAGTCAGGTTATAAGCAAATAATACACTTGCAATCTCTGACTACATCACAAGTCCCCTCCAGATTTGAGTCCGATATAAAGTTTCAATGCAATATTTTTATCGCGTTGGACAAAATTCCAATCAGGAAAAGGTAATGGAAACTAAAAACTTTGTTCTTCGCAAGTTGGAATCCACTTTTAGTCGGAGGTGGCTGCGTCGGGGATAACTTTTGGATTAAGATCACCAATCTTGTTCTGATACGTTTTCCATAATATTCTCTTGAAGCTAGTGGACGCCGAAAGGTCGCAATTTGTTCCATTTGTTGAATTTAATGGCATTTTTAAATACAAAAGCGTCATCTATATGGAAATAACATGTAGGTATGACTGGTCACCTTTAAGTAAATTATTTCTTGTATTTTATATTAGTTTATAATAGTTTTGTAGAGTCCAAAGCCCAATGGCTAGCCTCGATTCAATGTGATCGACAACGACGGGCGCAGTCGGTTTGTGGATGGGTGACCGCTAGTGGCGAAATTTCATGGGCGCTACCGTGCTTCGGAGGGCACGTAAAGCCGTCGGTCCCGGTTGTTTTCTATGGTGGAAACAACCGTTAAGCCTTGTTGAACCTTCGGGTGGCTCGAGAACATTCGACACTGGGTTGGCAACTAACGGCTCCACCAATCCGCATTGAAGCAGCGTGCTCTAGACCTCCCGCAGCTATGTTTGAGAGCCGTGCCCAGCTGTGGGACGTCTATGTGTTACAGCTTAGGTAGGTACACATTTTGCGTCAATGTACAATAGTGTGAACTATTGTGCTTTGATGCAAAATGAAGTGCATTTGAATGAGCTGAGGTAATCATAATGGTCGTAAATACATCACGCCTGTGTTTCCTCGAAAGGGTAGATATAGGTGAGCAGCGTTACTGCGCTTATGTAGTCAATAGAAAAGACTTTAGTGGAAATCCCATAAACCGGGCTTACATGCTCATGGCATACGTTAGTTATTGTAAAAAGATCCCAAGTACCTACTTTAATCTTCTATATAATAAAAATGAATCGCAAAATGTGTTGGTAAGCGCATAACTCAACAACGCCTGGACCAATTTGGCCAATTCTTTTTTTTAAATGTTCGTTGAAGTTCAAGGATGGTTTTTACGGCGAGAAAAATTTGAAAATTCATCCCCTAAGGGGGTAAAACGGGGGTGCAAAGTTAGTATGAAGCTTTGCCGTTTTTGAAGTTAGTGAATGTGTAACGCGAGCGAAGCTGCGGGCGTCCACTAGTATTAAATAGTATCACCTTTTAATATCGTACTTAAATACCACGTACGGTATTATTTCTAGAGAAGGAAGAAGAGCGAGCGCACACGAATTGTGACAGCTGCAATATCTTGGAGCATAAATCCGTCAGTCCCGCGACACGATCCCGCAGGTAAGCCGGGATCACGGGATCACGGAATCGCGGGATCACGCTGTCCGGCTGATGGATTCGCGGGACAACTGCTATTGACACGTGTCTGCGATTGCTGCTGGACTGTCAGGCGCTTGGAACTAAGCTATGAATATCCACTTGTAGTGTTCGCGATAAGGTGATAATGTTATTAGTTGTTAATTCGTCTTCATACCGAAGAGAACGTAGGTACGTGTATGAGTTGAGGTCGAGTTTCTGTAGCGTTCATAGCCCAATGGCACGCGTCGATCTTATGTGATCGACCGAGTTAAGTAACGACGGGCGTGGTCGGTTTGTGGCACCATAAGACGTGCGACCTTCGTTTGTCTTGAGAAAGTAAGACAATGGGTTCCCCACTTGCCCCTACAATACACTGGATCATGCTCTAGATCTCCCGCAGATGTGCCTGTGGGGGAGACCCGTGCCCAGCAGTGGGACGTCTATAGGTTGAAGCTATACGACGATACGACCTAGATAATAGGTATAAAATAAGTACCCGGATAATAAGTATAAAACAAGACACGGTTGACAAGTAAGAATGGTCGTTTCTATTTACTCTATAGCCTATCCCTTGTATTACGATGGCACTGCAATATGCAATTGCATTTCTTTTGTGCAATTTATTACGAAGCCTCGACAAAGTGTACGACAGCTCAGAAAGCTGTCGGTGGCTACAGCCTCCGCAGCCTCCTCGTTACGGCAGGTACGCTCTTGAATAGTCAATTAATTTTATTTACATCTCCTTGTTTGTCGCGCGCTGGCAACGGCGGGAATTTTAAGCTGGCCAAACAGAAAATGCCTTAATTTTCCAAAGTTCCGTGGATGAATTGCAAAGGAGTTAAATAAATTCGTGAACGAAGCGGTAATTAAGGAATTCCTCGGTGTTCCGTTTGATTTGGTTGGTTTTATATCGAATACCAAATAGCTTAGGTAGATACGGTTAGGGGCCGACTCACAGATTATCACTACCGGTAGGACCACGGTGTAAATGGTCCTACTGGGCTACAGGCGAATGATATCGATATTTATATTAAAACTAGTGGACGCCCGCAGCTTTGCTCGCGTCGAATTAGACATAACAATAGTTTCGTTTACGCCTAGAAATATAATATAGCCTATGGCACTCAGTGAAGATGCAGCTTACTAATGGTGAAAGAATGTAGTTTTGGCAGCGCACGCCAGAATAGCTCGCAGATGGTAGATTTTTCCTACTTACTTGACACTTATCGTCATATTTTGGACAATATGAATTGTAGCCTATGTGTTATTCTGATGTATAAGCTATATTATTGTAAAGTTTCATTAAAATCCATTTAGTACTTTTTACGTGAAAGAGTAACACACAACCATCCATCCATACTTACAAACTTTCCCGTTTATTAGGATTAATAATACCATAGTGGACAACTGAATGAATTAAACTAGATATTGGATGAAGGGATTGTATAAAATGCTGCAATTACATCCAATACTAGCGAATCTGCCTCCATTCAAATCCCTAATTAGTTAAAATTAAGGATCAATATGAGGCGTTTTTTTATGCAAAATAATAAAAAAAATTCAAAAATTCAAAATTCAAAATTCAAATAATTTATTTCGCTATGAGGTGATTAGACACGCTTAACGAAAGTCTAGGTACCTAACTAAAAACTACTTAAACTACTAACTGATCTATATAAGGCAAAGGATTAGCTATTGATTATTGAATGAATAGCTAATCCTACACAGGTGCCTAACTTGCCTTAGGATTAATTTACAATAATTACCTACCACTAAGCTAAGCTCTAAGTCACGATAGACTATCTATATGGTCATCGGCTTTAGGAAGAATTTACAATATCCTTATCCTATGCCCTAGTGTAGGCCGAGAGAAAAAAAAGGCGGAGGAAAAAACTCTCGGTACTCTTTTAAAATTCAAATTAATTTTTACAGAAAAATGTACAGTATGACCATGACATGATTAGGACAGACACGAGACAGCCAATCGTGTATGCCAAGAATCACCCCATATGCCACCTGCTTACAATTTTTAGTATAATTAATACAGAAGCATAGTGATAGCCTGTCAGAGTTTAATTCAGTCCCATGCCTTTATATCATCCAAATACTCCTGAATATTATAATAAGCTTTTCGACATAATGTTTGTTTGATGGTTTTTTTAAACCTTTGTAAAGGCAGAGACTGAACCGCAGCCGGGACTTTATTGAATATTAGAACAGACATTCCTATGAAGGAACGACTTTTCTTACTAAGCCGGCATTTAGGAAACGCTAATTTGTGGCCGTTCCTTAGTGTTACATTGCGTAAGGCATTTAGGTCACTACGACTTACAAACTGATGCCTATTTTTACGAATATACATAATATTCTCATAGATGTACTGCGATGCAAGGGTTAGGATGTTTATATCCTTAAATTTTTCTCTAAGGGAGTCTCTACTTTTCATTTTGTATATATAACGGATAGCCCTCTTCTGCAAAATAAAAATAATATTAGCATCAGCTGCATTACCCCAGAGTAAAATGCCATAGGACATTACACTGTGAAAGTAACTAAAATATACCAATCTAGCGGTATCGACATCCGCCAAACAGCGTATCCTTTTAACCGCGTAAGCTGCAGAACTTAGTCTATCCGCCAGTCGACAGATATGGGGTCCCCACTGCAACTTCGCATCAATGGTGATTCCAAGGAAAACAGTCGAGCTTACTAAGTTCAGTTTTTCACCATTTAGTTCCGGTTGCTTATCTACTTGTTTCACATTAGGTGCTGAAAATTTTATGCAATTGGTTTTATTGCTATTTAAGAGTAGGTTATTTACGCTAAACCAATGCACTACTTCAGAGAGAGCATTGTTTACATCGTCATAGTTAGTTTGTTGCCGGTTTAATTTGAAAATTAATGAGGTGTCATCCGCAAACAATACAATCTCGTTATTATTCTCTACCATATAAGGTAGATCGTTAATATATATTAAAAACAGGAACGGACCCAGAATCGATCCTTGTGGGACCCCCATCTGTACTAAAGACCCAGACGATCTTGTACCGCTTACTTCGACTTTCTGAGTTCTTTCGCTGAGATAAGAAATCAGAAGTTTCAGTGCGGTATATAAAATGTTCACAAACTCAATGGCTTATTGAATCTGGCTCGTGCGTTACGTAAACGATGTCTCAGGCATCCCTCGGCCACTCGTATTAGCAATATAAACGCTTAAAATAGGACCACTTACCGGCAGACCCCAAATCCGGTGAACGTTTCACCTACTAGCCAATACTTTCCCACATTTATATCCGTCTCGAGCCCCTCCGGCTCTTTCTCCGGATAATCCGGCATCACTATTAACCGTTTTAGGACCTCGCCAGGGACGTATTTAGTTCTTGTGACGTAATTGTTTGGTAATAAGTGATATGATATTGCTCTTTCAAATTATTTCACGTTAGAAGATACATAAACAGATTAGGTACCTGTTTATGTATAATAAATAAATGTAAATTTACAAAAACCTCATTATTGTTTCGGTAACGGAAGCTGGCTTTTCCAATTTATTTATTTATTTATTTATTTATAATAAACATATTGTACACATAATTCACAGGCTTACCCAAAACATTATGTGTCATAAAAAATACTTAAAACTAAACCTAAAAAGTGCTTTGAATAAAAAGAAATAAAAAATCACTACATATTAAAACTTAAATACAGTTTACACAGTTCTAGGAATTTACTTAAAGGATTTAAAATTATGCGTATTACATGAATACACAATATAAATGTGTGAAGCTGCCTTCCAATTCACAATGGATATAAGTAATTTATATAGTAACAAATTTTAACGGATTCACGTGTGAATAATACTAGATTATTCCGTCCGATTATTCCTAAACAATCATGAGCGCTTCGGATGTGCTTCGGAGGGCACGCTAACCCGTTTGTCCCGGTTGTTTTCAATGGGGAAAATAATCGCTAAGCCTTGTCGAAGACCTTCGGGTGGCTTGAGAACATTCGACACCGGGTTGGCTAACTACTCCACCAATCCGCATTGGAGCAGCGTGGTGGAGTATGCTCTAGACCTCCCACATATTAGTCTATAGAGGAGACCTGTGCCTAGCAGTGGGACGTCTATGGGTTGCAGCTATACGACGCTACGACCCGGATAATAAATATAAAACAAGATTAGATAATACAATGTTTTAGAGCTCTACATATACTTACATACTCTCTATCATCATATCTACATCTCCTTTTGGTGTACAAGAAAGGAACTTGTCTGTCTGTCTGCATAATAAAGCTGAACGATAAATGCACACACATTTCTACTGCCTGGAACCTTATCGCGTTACTGGCTATACTGATAGACACCTTAAAAACCACTTAATAAAATTCCTTCCGAAAATTAATTCTGCCCAAATCCGTCTCTTTGTGACAAAGAAAAATTGCAGCAAAGAAAGGGCCTTAGAACAACCTGCTTTGGTGGCGCTTGAAATGTTTCACGCTTTACGGAATTCGGCTTTAAATACGTAGCATAGAATCGATTTTACTTTGGAAGTGGAGCTCTAAGGTATAAGCTACCGGTAAGTCGCTTGTAGGCTAATAAATTGGTTTGCTTGTCAAAAAAATGTATCAATGTGGATAATGCGGCAAGCTACATGAGATGTATAAGAGAAATATGATATTGTGGTATTTGATAAGGTGGTAAAGAAATTTTATTTTATATAGTGAAGTATAATGAGAACCTTTTCTTTCCAGGCCAGCAACGCACCCTGTGATGGCGCACGTATCCATAGGCGACGGTTACCACTTACCCGTATATCTGTTTTTCTGTCTGAGATAGCAGCATATTCCTTCTTTTCAATATCTCATATAAATTTTGCTCTAGTTTTCGGATTTTTATAGCTGTGAGAGCCCTGTGGCTATCGAACTCGCCTCTCGCTCGAGCGGACCGGGTTCAAAAACAAGCGGCACGCACCAATGACTTTTCGAAGTTACGTGCGATTTAAGAAATTAAATGTCACTTGCTGTCTGTAACGGTGAAGGACACGTAATGAGGGAACCTGCATGCCTGAGAGTTCTTCATAATGTTCTCGATGGCATGTGTAGTCTGCTAATCCGCACTTGGCTAGCGTGGTGGACTCAGGCCTAATCCCTCCCATCCTGAGAGGAGACCCATGCCCAACAGTGGGGCAAAGGTCGTGGTGGTGATGTTTCGGATTGTCTACTTCGACACCCATCCAGTTGTAGTACAACAAACAAAAAAAAATCCATTAGGATTGCGAACAAATCTGCGCGACGCGTTACTTAAAGTTGATAAGCCTTCATCAGGTATTTCTTACGACTCGTGACTATTGTTACGCACTACCAAATAGCAAGAAGCAATTATCACCTACTTTTTATTAATTTAATATTTTATTGACTGTGTGTTAATGAACACATAATTATTAATCATGCATTTATTTATAGACTAATATTAATTATTTTAATTGTTAAATTATTGTTAGATGATCGTTGATGAGACTTTGTATTGACTCAGATTTTCCCAATATAAGTTAGTAGGCGGAGCAGTGTGAAACCTAGACGAGTAAGGGGTTACTCTGCCCATGTACCTACTTATACCAGCGTTGAACAGTTATTTAATTGCAGCCATACATTCAATCGTTTTAATACTATGTTCATATTATTATGTTTCAACTGACGAGATGACGTCGCCACGGTCGCGACCAAACAGCTTTATTTCAGCACGAAAATGTTCCAGGTACCGGAAAATGCACTCATATTTACGTAGCGCGCTCCCGGAAATTATTGTGACCATTGCATTTGTGTTGCGTATGTTTTATTGCCGCCATGTTTATGGAATACGGCGAGTTCGGCGAATGTACGGCTTGCGGCGAAACAAAAACAGTGAATCCAAATGCCACTGAATTTAAGTAAATCTTCTGGCAGTGATTTAATTTCAACCCCTTAGGTATAGAGTACTGATTCTGCTTCAATATTTTAAGTATTAAGAAAAGCAGAAGAATTATTATGTAGCTTATAAAAGCTTGGTATAATTACTATGAAGTACCTAGTACGTTTGAGAAGTCTGGTCTGTCGCAAAAAACAACCTTTTTCACTACTTGATCAGTGTCAAAATACTTAGGTAAGTCTTATCTGAATCCAACAATTTCTCGCTGTCCTTTTCTGATCATCATGCCACTTAATATAATAAAATGCGGTGGCCTAAAATGGTTAAGGACCATTATTAAAAGACCAAAAGCGAAACCAAAACTTCGTGTAATGAATATTAAAAAATGAATGAAAAATACTCATGCTACCTTCACATTTCTCCATATTAGCGCAATGATATACCTTCAGTATGCCTGTAGGAACAGTTGCACGAGAATCATTAATTATAATGATTGATGGCGCCACTTCTCGCGCGCCACGCTGACGCGTAATGCTATTGTTCGCGATTATTTTGAGAACTAATTTAACTATCGTTTAATTAATTTTGGTGAAAGGATTACTACCCACAGTCAGCGGACGAATGGTGGTATCTTAGCATTCCTTGAAGATGGACAAGATACAACACACCTGTGCCTACCTCTTCGGGAAAATACGGTCGTGATGTTATGTTATATACGGATCGCACGGGCCTGCCACAACCACAATTTCATTTGAATATTTTTGCTTATTTCACCACCATTTGTGAGTTTTAACTTTTAATTAAGTATAATATTGTTGCATTTAACTTAACGTATAACTGAATTTTAAACTATATAATAAAATGATGTCATAGGTAAATCAACTTTTCATAAGTTATGCTGTTTTCAGGCAAAAAACGATCGGATTAATGAAAAAGTTCGTAGTCATTACACGGCAATGAATTAAGGTAGCGTAAAACCAAGCTCACAACTTTGTGAAAAGATCCTGTGCTTCAGTGATCATTTAATCTATTAGTCTGCAGACGAACTAAAGCTATATTTATTTAATATACTTAGGTATATACGGTTCGGAAGCTGTTATCCCTAAGTAACAATTATCCGGCTTTTCCATCCACACGCGGCGGCTGCACCGCACGAGTCTGTAGCTACCTTTGTTTCATTTCCTGGTGCTCCTGATATTTTTTTCTAACGAGTCGATAGCTCGATGATATGGCGACGGCTTTTAATAATGATGTATAGACTGAGATAGATATTATTTGCAATGGTATCATTACAATCTATTAGTTGAATTACAATGCACTTGTTTAAGTAGTATGTACGCGTATATCCGCATAAAAAACCCATTAAAAGCCTCAAAAATTAAAGCATATAAAAACTAGGATATTGCAAATTATTTATTTCACAACTGGGATATAATATAAATAATCCTATTTTAGTATGGAGTGCAAACCATTTTAAAGCTTAAAAAATATAAATATATTGTATAAATTATAAAGTTAAACAAAACTACCCACACCGGGCCCGTGTATTTGTATCTTTTAATATTAATTATTTTTCTCATGTAAGTGATGTTTGTATCTTATTGAAAAAATAAAGATCTTTAAACCGAACCGAGTTTAAAATAAAAAAGCGGATTCCACACAAAGCGGTACATTTCGTTATTAGGTAGAGCCATGGTAGAGCGCTGGATTTCAATAAAGCGTTCGACCTTTTGTTACGTGTGCTGCCAATATTTGAGCGTTCGGCCGATATTAAAAGATTCATTTCAAATGAGCACAGTTCATCTGCAGCCGATGTCGCTGTAAGCTAAATAGTCAAGGCCGCACAAGGAAGCCAGTTCACAGTTAGAAAATAAATAAAATGACAGGCCCGTTGGCGCAATCGGTAGTGACCCTGTCGGTTGCACCAGGGGTCGTGGGTTCGAATCCCACTCAGGACAAATATTCGTGTGACGAACACTTGTATTTGTTCTGCGCCTGGATGTTAATATTATCTATTTATGTATGTATTTAAAAATATCTATGTATGTATATCAGTTTCTGACACCCATATCACAGGCTCGCGCCTACTTTGGGGTCAGATGGCCGTGTGTGAGAATGTCCGTGTGTATTATTATTTATAATATTAGTATAGATTACTTAGCATCGCTGGAAACCTTACCTTTATCATGGAATAATTTCAAAGCTTACATAACTAACGCGGCACCTATAGAGTATGTTTTACATGGAACACAGAGCGATATGATTTGCCTACAGTCCCATTCTTAATTCACAATACAGCGGCGTCCGGGCCGCGCCACCTGACCCCAACTTCTCAGTTTTAATGAATACTTTATTCTATCGCCGAACTTACGGAGTTTTCATGATTTTTATATTGCAAAGTTTCCCCCGCCTTACCTATGCATTGTCTCTCCGAGGCGACGGCCGTATTTAATTTTCCAAGGGCCGGAGTTCGCTTGAAATCTTTTGGATGTTCAATTTATTGGATCGCAAAAACAGTCGTCTGATGATGGGACGTAAGAAAAAAGTTTAACTTACCGGGAGTTTCAATTGATTGCATTATTTTCTTTCATAATTTCGGTAATATCGGATACTAACTTTTATGGATAAAGTTAAGGAACTGAAACCAGAGAGTACAGAATGCATACAGACAGAATCCATCTTGCCATAATACACTGTAGAGACGTAACCAAATTATTTCTTTACTTATGACTGCTATGTCTCAATTGACAGGCGCATATCTTTTGACTAATCTGTGCCCTTAGCTACTCTGTGCCGGTTGCCGGACAGTACGTGCGAGAGTAGAGAGAGAGTACCTTACATTTACATTTATATTGGCTGAGACGAGCTGAGCGGGACTCTTAAGTCTCGGACGGGGATCGAATCAATTCAATTAAAATACACCTCTGTGGCTGTTTGATCTTGATCATGTATAAATTAACTCCTAACTATGTTTGCGGAGCAGTTTCTGAGCAAGAGCTTCATAATGTAATTTAAGTTAAATTACGAGATAGGTAATAGCAAACAAACATGCTGCATCATACATTGACTGACAAACATTGAACGAGATTCAGAAAATAAAGAGTCCAGTAAACGATGTTAATAGGAACATTAGTTGGTCAGTTGTTGGTCAACGTCAGTTGGTCAGTTGGTCAGTAGTAGTAGTTTGTCAGTAGTAGTAAGACTATTGGAGCGTGACGGTAATTGTAACAGTTCGTGGCGTTAGTTAGTGCTCCTATTATTTCAATTATTAATTATTGTTAGTATAAATCCCAATAAAGCATTGTTGCATGTACATGTGTGCATTCCTATGTGGGAGGGATGGAGGCTAGGTGCTATAAGCATGAAAGTATCATCATACGCCTTGTTCATGGGTTGTTCCATAGATAAAGCTATCCTATAATATATTTCCGCTCAGTAACACCATATACATTTAACTATAAAAGTCCCCTAAAAGTTGGTCAAAATTGCATTACTTGCTATTCTATCTACAATTGAGAGGCAAAAAAGGAAAAAGAAAAAAACAATTATTACAGAACAAAAATGTAATAATGTTGAACTTCCGGGATAATCCAGGGGGTATAGGATATACCACTTCATTCAATCATTACATTAATAATCTCAATGTATAGAATAGAAACACTCACTGAATACCATTTGCTGAGGTGAATCAATCAATGTCTCGCCATCAAATCCCCGATCCCTCATCCTCCGATCCTCTAATACCTCACCTTGCAGGGTTCGCATATCCGAACCTATTGTAAAAGGATTTTGTGCTTTATGCTCATAACTTATCGGAATTATACTTTTTTTGACGGTACCGACCTGCTTTTTGCTACAACCCATAGACCCCCCCCCATGATCATGGAATTAAAAAGTACGGAGGGTGTAATGTGTCTGCTTCGGCTCACGATTTTAGAGACAGTGCACCTTCCAGTACACCAACTAACAGGACTAACTATCATTAACAGCCCCCAGTCCACTAACGAACTAACCGACTGATGAATGATATTATTAACTCTCACTGCTACACTCCTCTCTATCTACACTGCTACCTACACTACTTTCACTGAACAGATCATCCCAGTCCCTATTTAAGCCTTGTTCAAAGTCACTCCCAGTTGTCATGGACGGCAGCGGATGGGCGTGCTGCAAGCTCGTTTGCTATCTTATAGCCATAAACTAACACGTACGCTTGGCTCGCCACGCGAACACTACCTACTGTTTATATCAAAGCGCTCAAGTGTATCCTCGGATTGTTCTGCGTTTCCAGACATCCGGGTGTTTCGCGGGTGTGCCGCTGTGAAAACTCGTCGCGCTGCCATGAATAATTCATGGATTTCATGGCAGTTGGACAACAGCTCTCGAGCAGGTACGGTGCAGTTTACAGCTGTATCCGGCCCCGGTTTGCTTGTTTCAGAAAACAAATACAGTTTCTTTTTGCACGAGTATGTTCACGTGCCAAACTAAATGCTAGCGAAAAATACGTTTGTTTTAAATTCTTGTGATTAAAGATCTTCATATCAGAGCTGACAAGTGATGTATTTCTTACTGAATCTTAATTTCTTTTGTTTTGTTTCGTTGCTAAAGTTAAGTCTTTGTAGATTAAGTGTTAATTAATTAATTGTCTTTTTATTAAGTCTTTTGTTTTAGGTTTTTTCTTTGTTTTGTTTTCTTTTCCATTTGTACCACTCTAATATTTAATTATTTTCGTATGTACTTGTTGTATATTGTATCTTTATCCTTTTGGTGTACAATAAAGGAACTTATCTGTCTGTCTGTCTGTCTTATTTACTACGTTCCTGCAAGCAACTGGCCCATTGCTCGAAGCTACATTGACTAACTAAGATGATCAAATTCACAGAAAATTCATGGAAAATTCATAGCATTAACACTAGCAAGATGACAAAGTCAAATAATTTATTTCGCTATGAGGTGATTGGACTCGTTTAACGAAGGCCTAGGTAACTACAAACTACTAAAAGAAAAAGAGATATAATGCTATTCTAAATTGATTAATATAAAGCAAGAAAACATTATATACTTAAAAATATATAGGTTTTGCTATTGATCATTGACGTCAAAGGTGTTATTTCAAACATATTTGTGACTCAGTAACCATACCCTACTCTAACGCTAGTAGATCCAATAAAAGAGGGCTTCGTCCGAAACAAAAGTACTACTAAACTATCTCCTCAAATGCCTTACGTTATACATAAACGGCTTGTTTACTGTAAGCCTGCAGGATAGAGCGCTTATTCCCTTAAATTGGACGCGGTCTCACCTGGCCGGCGGGGGCGCCGCGATCCCGCTAATCTCTTCTAATGAACAAAAAGCGTTAATCTGACGTCCCTACAAAGTCAACAGAATTATGTATATCTATAAAACATCGTATACCGAATATTTAGATTATTCTGGATCAAAATTTTGGTGGTAGAGCCAATAGGGAACCAAATAGGTTTTATATGAAACCTATTTTGTTCCATATAGAGTTCGCCCGGGGCAGTACCACCGCCCGCCACGCTACCTAGTACCATTTCTGCCGTGTAATTATTGTTTTTGAAGCAATTATGGTCCGGTTGGAGAGGTGTGGTTTCCGGTTACACATCTTTAGAGGCGAACAACATATTTGTGACTGACTTGGAACTGTTGGAACGAGACTTACTAACAATTACTAACTGGAATCTTACTAATACCAACTAACAGGACTAACTATCAGTAACAATTTCCAGTCTTCATACCCACTAACGAACTGACCAACCCAGTCCCTATTTGAGTCATGTTTAAAGTCAGTCACAGTTGCGCGTTGCCAGCGAATGCGTGGTACTGCAAGCTCGTTTTCTATCTTTTATCCATAAAAAAAATTATCACGAGTTATTTAAGGGAATGTTTCTGAACTGCACTATACCTCCTCTTATTTATTTATTCAACTTTATTGACACCTCCGGTCGGAGTGGTGTCGTTTAGGAGAGGCCTATGTCCAGCAGTGGACCTGGCTGGAAAAGGCTGATAGATGGATGGATGGATGGATGGAAAGAGATATACAATGGGCGGACTTAAAGCCTTATGGCATTAAGTCCGATGATATCGTTGACTAAGATGTTTATAACAGTATAATCGTGAGAATCAAATTGTGTAAGCGTTTATAATTGCTATGAGGTAACTTAATTAGTGAGGCTTAACCAATACAGCACGAAATCTCCAACTAACCTCATTGTGATTCGCGGCGGCAATAATTCACTAATTGTCGATGCGCCGGTGGCCAGAATATGGAGTATACATCTCGTACAAATCCCCCTATACATTTTTATTGGCCGCTCCCACCTTCTACTCGGCCCGACGTGATCGGATTTTGGATTGAAATAGGCCAGATTGGCGTGGAGCGGTTCAAAGCTGCGTTTTCATTTAAAAACTTGCCTAAAATGTTGGCATCGTGTTATTTGTAACAGGTTAAATAAGAAGCCTATTGAAATTGTTCTTCAAACTTTTAGATGTTAGCCTAGTTACCAAGTAAACGGTAGACCCCAGTTTAGTCGTCACCGTCGTATAAACACGGGTAACAAAAAACGGTTGACAATGCATCGAATCTATTGGAGACCTCAGACATGCTTGTTGATATTTTTTTGTTCAGTTATAAGCTTACTATATTTATTAAGTTTGTACCAGTTCTGGTAATGCAGGAAGATGGTATTGTACCTTTGAAATCATTACTTTCTACATTAAATCAGCTAAACAGAAAGAAAGTAACAAGAAGTAAAGTAACAAAAAAGTAAAGAAAGTAAGTATTTAAGATGCAATTGCTGGCTTAGAGTTGCATTGACTTACTAGTTGGGAATTGAGTTTCAGAGGAAATAAAGTACATATAAAAATACCCAGAAAGAGTTACTGGGGGTATCTCTTACTCTCCAATATTAAAATACTCGGCTTAAAACTAGATACCTTACAAAAGCCACAACAAAACCTATTTGTGTATTAAATGTTATTATAAAAAAAATAGCTTAGTGTGTTCACAGCCTATAAACGCGTGGGCAGAACGATTGGTTTCCGATTCGAGCGGCCGCCGCCCGCGCGCCCGCAGGTGGAATCGCTGTTACGCACTAGTATTTATACATCTACTAGTATAATAGTCGCACGGTTATTGGTATTATAGTATGTGATCTGCGGCAATGTATTTTCGTAAATTATTTATTTATTTATTAACTATTTATTGCACACCAAGACATAAAAGAACAATTACATAAAGGACTAAAAACTACGTAGGTACAATAGGTAAATTATGTGTGAATCAAGTTGTAAACAATCATTAAAATTGTCATAGAAGACTATAGAAATGTAGTACGTGATATTGTTATATGAATGAAGACTCTAATTTTGAAAAAAATTATGGATTATGGTTAGTTAAAATCTAAACAGGCATATTTTTGAAGGTGTTCAAATCTTTCATGGAAATTTAGGATATTGGTAAACACAGTGAGACTTGTAAGCCTCTGAGGCTATGACCCCAACTGCAGCATGAGGTCAGCTGATCCATTCTTACATCCGTAAAGAGAAAAAGACTTCTTGCTATCAGCAGAATACGAAATGGCTGGATAGGTAAGTTTTCGCTGAGCATTCTGCAAGTTTTAATCGAGCCAGCGGTGTAATAACTTGAATGGAATGGATTTTAATTAAATTTCTCCTTTGAGAACTGCATTGTACGTATAGATAACCTCTAGGAAAGCAAGATTGCGGAACCGAGAAGTATGCAAGATTCTTTTTAACTGTTCGTCATTGTTCACTGGCATAGAAACATGAAGATATTTTTGCGTGAATCTACAAAGTATTTTTTTATTATTTATAATTTTATTCCAGAAGAACTGAAAAGAAGAGGACGTTGAGTTAAGCTGTCGAATGTGAAGATAGAAGTTTAAACTAGTTACTATTGTGTGCGCGTCAAAAAATCAATAGTTTAAATATTTTTAGTCTATAGTGGTTTATTAATTTAATATGTGTCCTAATACATGCCTGGGTCATATACTTCATTCGTCTTGCCCTTGAAATTCGTCTTTGCTAAAAGTTTATTTTGTGACGCAGTCAATGCAGTTTTGACTGAAATACAAGAAGTTAAAATTATCAAGTTAACAAAACGTCTTATTTATATTGAAAGCAAAACTGTCTAAAGGCGCAATGGGAACAAAGTAAGAAAACAACTTCTTGGTTATTTAAACTATCTTTAGATAGGGTTAACAAAACGTCGTTAAAACGGGTTATTAAAATGTAAAGAAAATCTCTGAATGTTACGAGGGCAAATATGGCAGATGTCATGGTAATAAAACAAAACCATTGATTAATCCTCGCCAGCCACGGAGCGGTAAAAGCGGCCGCTACAAGCCCATCTACAAAATGACAAACGCAACGCTCACCTGGCCGCCGCGTTGTTTGCGGCAGACGAAAAAATTGCTCATAGGGTTGTCAGAAATGAATAATCCGGGGAACTGAAACAAAAAAAAAAAAATTGGTACAGTCTTTCTATATTTTTTTTTCCACAATCACAACCCTTTCTATGTACCAACCACTGTTGGGCTTGAGTCTCCTCTCGGAATGAGAGGGGTATGGCCTTAGTTCACCAGGCTGACCAAATGTGGATTGGCAGTCTTTACATGCCTTCGAGAACATTATGGAGAACTCTCAGGTACGCAGGGTTTATTTCGTCTTTTCCATACCGTTACAGCAGGTGACATTCAATTGCTTAAATCGCTCTTACTTAACTTAAAAAACAAATTGGTGCGTGCTGCTTGAATCAGAACTCAGACCGCTCGAGTGAGAGGCGAGTTCGATAACCACTGGGCTATCACCGCTGTACATACATTTTTTAATGGTTTTAAAATTAAATAATGTACTTCTGATGTAAATAAATAGTAAACACGAAATGTGAACGATTGAACGGCGTGTTTTTTGCTAAATTGCGCGTGATAATTAAAAAATGAGTAAAATTTTGTTTACAAATAAACCATTACTACGGTCTAGTCTAGGGTTACCATTCAGTACCTACACTGCTTTCCTTTTAACAACGTAATAAATGGATAAAGTTTTGTAAATCTTTACTCTTAAAGGACAGTTCCGATAAAAAATAACAAAGTGCATTGTTATAAGACTGCAGGCTGCAATATTTGAATTACCTAAATAAGAACTAACAAAAAATGTGATCAAATATTTTGGACAGCCCTGACCAATCCAACTCTGGCCAATCAAACGGCGAATAACAAAAAAAATAATGTAATTCCTGTCACGCGCGCCGGACGCAAGATTGGCCGCGTCGTCCCTGCATGGGCATGCAGGGACGTGTTGTTGATTCGCCAAATTATTGCTTTACCCTTATTGATGTTGTCCTTCCGTTGCGTTGGCGCGGATAAGGTGTCACTGCTCTGCTGATATGTATATCACACTAGCTGACCCCGCAAACGTTGTTCTGCCATATGAAATGTCAAAGTGACGCGACACTTCATGTAAATGATAATTTATACAAAAATACTAAAATAATGTTTAAAAAACATTTTCCAGCGGACCAAATTGTGAATCTAAACCATTCTAGAATCCCCTTGAATACACACAAAAAATTTCATCAACATCTATCCAGCCGTTTAGGAGGAGTTCATTGTCATACACACGTACACAAGAAATATATATATTAAGATATATACATATTGTTCAAAGGTATGTTCGTGTAACCGTTTCTCTGTATCATCATCATCACACTCCTTTCTTTGTCCCACTATTGGGCACAGGTCTCCTCTCAGAATGGGAGGGATTAGGCCTTAGTCCGCTACGCTGGCCAAGTGCTGGCAGACTTCATATGCCTTCGAGAACATTATTAAGAACTAGAATTCTCTAAAATCTCTGAATAATTCCAACAGTAAATAGATTTAAGTTACTAAGGGCTTGTTAGTCGGAGATCTAATCGTATTTCTACATGCTTATACCACCGATGTTTAATTTGTATTAATTTGTTGTTACACACAAACAAAAAATTAAAGCAAAATAAATATTTATTCTATTCTATTCTATTCTATAGAAGCGACATGGGTCCAGGGCGCAAATCCAATATCAATCCGCAACGGCCGCGGCGAACCACCACAGCTGGTTTTCAGGGCTACCCGGGGTTTTAAGTACCCCGTAGTTTTGGGTCCGCATTACCACTTGAGACACAGTTGAGCTGGAAGCTCGTTTCACCATTAAATCTCCATGGGTTCGGTCGACAAAATACCTCCATAAAATGGACGAACATTTACTGTACCGATTGGCATCTCAAGTCAGAAGTTGTCTCAACTGTAACAGTTCACCTACGCCAGTAAATCCCGGGATTCAAACTTCTGCAGATAGATCAAAGTTTTTAGTTTTCATTAGCTCTTTCTGAACGATTAACGTGTCTCAAAGTTATGCGGCCGACGCTATCGGCTCATTCTACGACGCCATGAAGGGTTTAAGTTAATAAGGGGTTGTTAGTCGGAGATCTAATCGTTTCTACATACTTATACCACCGGTGTTTAATTTGAACTTTTATATGTACCTATAGTAAATTTTTAGAGGAGCCACTCTGTAATCAATGATCAATTAAATTATAAGCAAAATAAATTTGTTTTATTGAAAGCATTTATTATTTTCTGAATGAATGGGATACCTAGGCACTCGTTTTTATAAAAAAAACTATGATTAAATAATATGAAAATGGTAAACCTACATTCATTGATGCGGTCATAACTTTTTTTTTCGACTTTATTTGTTTCAGTCAGCAAAAAACTTCCTTCTTCTTCTTTTTCTTCTTCAAGGTTTATCGAGAGATCCATCCCTAATAAGAAAGAAGTTGGGGATTGAGATGTTTATACCACCGTGGAGGTTCCGGGATCTTCTAGGAACACGCAACTACGTCACGACAACGACCAACTGAAAACTTAACTGGGTTGTTAATGGCAGGGTCGAGGCCAACTTAAAAGATGAAAACTTTTGAACATGATAACTAACATTAATTATTCATCCTCTCATCTCTAGCGAACTCAAATAATCTCCCCACAGGTAAGCTTCCCAAACTCAAAGCTAAAAATTAAACATGAAAGAGATTCCCAAAGTGTCGTCCGCTCAAACACGCGGACGTAATGATGTTAGCGAACTTTCACGACTTTACAAATTGAAATTATTTTTTCATTAAAACCACCGACGCGAAAGTTTTCAGGTGAACTTTTGTAAGCACCCAATTCTTGCCGCACTTCGGCTAGATGATTCTGCCAAAGTTTGGACAGGAGACCACGTAAGTATCTCTGCAGGCGAAAATATCAGACAAGTAATGGCTGGGTAAACATAGATTTCTGGAAAGGTTTGTTACATCAGTAAATAAATCGTTGAATCAAACCTTATCAAACAGAATCGGCTGGGCACAGGTCTCCCCCACAGACTATGCTGTGGGAGGTCTAGAGCATACTCCACCACGCTGCTTCAATGTGGATTGGTAGATGAAACAGAATAATTAGTATGAAATTAATTTTATTCTTGTAAATGTTGCCACGTGATACGTAGCACCTGAATCGTAGCTCCACTGTTACATAGTGTTGGATACTGATTCTATCAGCGAACGCAAAAACTCACCGAAACCGTGCCGAAATCAGACCAATACTGTTGAATTATTGTTTACAATCTATATACATCCCACTGTTGGGCACGGGTCTCTCTTACAGCCCAAGCTTCGGGAGGTCTAGAGCTTACTGAACCACGCTGATGTGTCGAGTTTAGTGGAAAACCTACGAATATTCTCAAGCTACTCGAAGATTTTCGACAAGACTTCGACGTTTGTTTTCACGTATGAAAAGATCGTGCCCTCTGAAGCACGGAAGCGCCCATAGAGTTTTGCCACGCTTCAATTTCAAGAATAAAATATTTATTTATTCCAAGTTCCTACGGGGTTTTATACACCTTATACGAGGCATCGAAACATTGGCTGCGCGCTTGTACCCAGTAAAGATCGCGAGGAGAAAGTTCGCGGTGCAGGTGCTAAGCCGGGGATGATGGAACTTTGCAACAAGTAACTCCCAACTTGTGACAGCGCCCGCGGCTGACAGATTGTGTAAGTACGAGAGGTCCGGGGTATGTCGGGGTATTCGGTTCCGCGAATATCTGCAACGTGGGCGAATCACACAGCAATACAATGAAAGCTCAGTGGCCATCGAACACGCCTCTCACTCGAACGGTCCGGGTTCAAATCCAAGCGGCACGCACTAATGACTTTTCTGTTACGTGCGATTTAAGAAATTAAATGTCACCGGCTGTAACGATGAAGGTAACATCGTTTGGTAAGATGCATGACTGAGAGTTTTACATAATGTTCTCGAAGGCATGTGCAGTCTGCCAAGCCGCACTTGGCCAGCGTGGTGCCCAAACAGTGGGACAAAGAAAGGGTTTTGGTGGTGATGTTGGTGAAAATCCTGTTAGCGAGTTATGTTTAGAAAATAAATAATTTATTTTACCACGTTGCTTATATAGTATACCAATATGTACGGTATACTTCACGTTTAGTCTTCTCATATTTCTATTACCCTCAACGCAAACATAAATTCCATAACGCAGTAAGCTTGTGTTGAAATAATTATAGATAGGCAACTGATTTGAACCGAATTGAAAAATAAGTCGAGGGCTGAGTAATGTCAATTTTCAGTATCGTCTGTATCCCATAGCGACTTTTTTATTTATTGTTTATTTTATTTATTGCTTTGTTTACTTAATTTAAAATAAACTCCAGAAACTCCCTAAACCTTGATGAGTACTTAGATTTAGAACTAAGTAAGTCCTTAAAAGCTGTATCGCTACCCCGCGGCCGCAAGTTGGGCGCACGGATCAGGTGGAGCGGATTATTCCGGTCGGCGGCGCCCTGGACCGGATCGAACCAGATTGAACACGGTTTCAAACTCTCCGCTAAGGGGATCCAGTAATAGATAGTGCCGCTATCTACTCCTATGGAACGTTGATAGTCTACGACGGGGTGCTCGGAAAATTGTAATGCATGATTCTTATCTACAACAGGGTGTTTTAGTTTATGCAGAGGAGACCATCTTAGTCCTCAAGGTCTGTGAATGATTTATAAGGAGACTCTTACAGTGACGGGCCCGTTGGCGCAATCGGTAGTGACCCTGTCTGTTGCGCCAGTGGTCGTGGGTTCGAATCCCGCTCTGGACAAATATTCGTGTGTCGAACACTTGTATTTGTTCTGTGTCTGAATGTTAATATTTATATGTGGGGGGCTTCCCACTGTAGAGAGATTTTTTCAAAACACACAAAATTTAAACGTATTCTGAATTGTACTACTTATATAAAACCTACTCTGTGATAAGGCCTATTACAATTTCTAAAATAGAAACAGAAAAATAGGTAACCTCGTCGTTACAAAGTTATCGCTATACACTTACATTAAAAAAAACATAGTACTACAGTCTACAAAATAACATAGTACTTACCTGTTTTTTTTTAAATTGGTTAAAAATGTCGTCAATACAGCAATACCAAAACGCCAGATGGGTAACACATTTTCAAAAGGATTAATCAAATCGGCAACAACCAAATTTAAATATAATCCGAGCATATTGCAACCCCATCGAACGATAAAAACCTCCCGATTTTAACAGTCAAATGACCCGCGAAAACACCTGAATCCCGTCGGGGGTGTTATTGGATTATTGTTCCTTTCCAGTGAAGGGAGGGTACCTGAGTAATTCATGCAAACGAATGCAAGCCAATTAATTAAGAGCAGTGCGGACTGCGTTCGGGAATCTGCGTCAGGCAGCGGGGCTTCTAGACGTGATTGCAAATAACATTATGTTCCGATGTCTATCACGCTAGCTCCTACCCGCGTCTTCTTCTGCGTCGTAACAAGGTAACATGATGTGTGAACTATAGCAGGTAAGTTCTTAAAAACAACATCCAATATCTATGGACAGTTATCTTTGTCCTAATATTACTTATACCCATTCCTTGTTTAAGTAAAATTAAATCTAAGATGTAAAACAGATTGACAATAAACCGCCATCTAGCGACGAGTGGCGCAAATATTGCACACAACTATGAGCCCTGAAAAGAAACTTACTATACGCTATACGTAACACAATCTGTCATTAAATAACAAAATACGCGATGAAGCTTTTTTTGAATTTGAATGAAGTTTTTTTACACTCCGAACTAATTTTCTCCATGAAGTAATTTCACTTTGAAATGTCCAGTCGGTGTGAAGCTCCCTTATTCCACTAATTAATATCTTGCAATCCGCTCCGCTGCTTTGAGACTGCAAGATTAAGGTGTTCCATTATGGAATTTTTCAGCCAACTTTAACTGATGGCAGGACATTTTATTCGTCACAAAGTTTAATCTTTCAACACGAAATCCCCTAATTAAGGCTTCGCAGGACAATTGTTTCTCCACAATGGCGGTTTCTCGAGATAGCGCGAGACAGACTTATAAATGCCTTTTATTAAATAATTATGTACTCTTAAGATTCTGTGAGAGATCAAGCTATCTGTTTAATTAATTAAGTGCTTAACAAATGGTGGAACAAAAATGTAACGGACAGACAGAAATACGTTTATTCGGTCGGCCTGTTTGCCTCGAACTTTTATACTTGTCGATAGCAATCTTAAGACAAGATAATATGTTAGTCCTCCAACCCACAGTGGCCAGTGTGGTGGACTTAATATAAGCGACACCTACCCAAAAATCTGAGATCTGATTCCTTATGTGATCGTAATTTTCGTGTATGTGGACATCAAATATAGTGAGCTTTGTTTAACCTTTTAGTCAAATATGTATGATTGATGATGAAAAAATGGAGAGTTTAATTGCTATCCTTTTATGATTATTTTATTACATACCGCAATATTTAATTACCTTATTTTATAAGAACAGCAAATGGATAGGTAACTATTACTAAGGACTCGTAAAGGGTCTATGGTTAGTCCGGTTAGCTGAGGGTGTTATGAGCATTATTTTGTCAGTTAGTAGGAATGAAGGGCCTATTATTGATAGTTAGTCGTATGAGTTGAGAATTTGTTAGTAAGAGTCTCGTGCTAAGTCTATGGTATAGAAAACATAATCTATTTATTATCAGAATTCGATTTGAGGTGTGTTACCGTTAGATCAGACACCAATAAATTTGTATTAACCCCCTCTAGCATCATACACAAGTTCGTCGCGAGTAAAAATGGATCGCGATCGGGCCATTAGTTTTAGAAATAGGGTGAAATTGTGTGTTTAGAGACAAACTGAACACCCGCTCACTCTATAGCATTTGTCACGTTCGTCTAGTGATGGCCATTGTATCGACTATTGGAATAATTGTAGCTGGAGTATCGATAAGTAATTTATGCAGCTTTTTAACTTTAAAGTCGTTTTTGATAACGATACCTATACAGTTAAAAAGAGTCTTATATAGGCTATATCCATACAAAATGTGAACAGGAGAACATAAATAACATAATATATGTATATAAATAGTATTTGTTTGCTATGACCTGTTTTTGCCGTATAATAGTAACTTTAAAGTCTTTTGTAGAGATTATTTTATAGAGACATTTTCTTATTTACTTGTCGTTACCATATGTATCGACAATTTCATGGATGTTTCTGGACCTCCTATGTTGATGAGGGCATAAGCCCATTAATACATTAGCTACATCTATTGTACATTTATCTTACATCTATTTTAGCTAATGTATTGACTGTAGGGGAGTATCTCTATAATAACATAATATTAATAAATACAATTAATAATAGTCAATGGTTTGTATCAAAATATTCAGTAACCTGGTTGTAAAACTTGGTTGAAAAAATTTATCGATACTTTTAAATTTCCTTATTGTCACACGACCCAGCACTAAGTTATGCAGCTGCCATCTGGCGAATATCGATGAATTATTGAACTATTTACCTTACATCACTGGTCTAGCGTATGAGTGGTTCGAGTTTCTCTATGTATAATAATTATTCGATAGCAATAATACTGATGTTTACCTGTGGTATAATTATGTCTCTTGAACGTGACTTATATGATGAACATTTTTATCCAGTCCAGGAATTTCTTTAGACAAACTTGAATAATATTTCTATTGTTATTTAAAATCCCTTACTTACTTATTGAACATCATAACAGAGGTAGGTAACAAAAAACTAATAGTTTTTTATCGTAAAAAGGAGAAGGTGACTGACTGACTGACTGACTGACTGACATATCAACGTAGGGCCTAAACTAAAAGGGTTAGAAACTTGAAATTTTGCATAGGATTTCCTTTTATTAGTTTTAAATAAGAAAGAAAAAACTAACGCCAGCAAGAGGGACGCTGAAATAAGCAATTTCACCGTAACCCTTCCATCAGACAAAAGGTAATTGCGGAGATGGTATCGCCGCCCACCTCGACGCGCATCAGTCTCCGGCACCGTTGTTTTGTACAACACTATCGATATTACACAGCTTTATCTACGTGAATTTTCATGCCGAATACATTGGTACAAATATACTCATAGTTGAAGTTACCGGCTTACTCACGTGTGATTTAAGTCGGAAATAGGCCGACTAGTTTCGATCTATTACTATTATTACACTGACACAGTGTACGCAGTGCCCGCCGCGAGCGCGTTCACTCCTGAAGATGACCATCGTAATAGATCGAAACTAGTCGGCCTATTTCCGACTTAAATCATACGTGAGTAAGCCGGTAACTTCAACTATGAATATAGACACTCACGAATCGTTCAGTAATAAAAGAACAAATATAAGTACAAATATATTATGTGTATCCGTGTGGACGTGAGATAATTCTATATGTCAATGAGATTAACACAATAAAGGATAAAAACTTAATTAATGATTGTAAAAATAATTTTATGTAAATTAAAACCTGTATTAGATTGACGATATTTTGATTTCCTATATAATGACTAATTTAACTATCCTGCACGTAAGATAGTTTTAATGAGAATCACATTCAATGTTGTATTCAATTGGCTACGGCCACATATTCTTCGAAAACAAGTACCTACTTGCCACGAGCGACCCTCCGAAATATTTCAGCGTATTAAGCTGGATACAATCTAAGTAGCGAGTTGTCTCGGCTCACGTAAGCCATTACCTACAAACTAAACGATCACCGGACCTCATTACTGGCGTCTTACCCCCCCTCCCCCGGGGGGGTTGAGAGGGGGAGGCTAAGTGACTCCGAACGGAAATAAAGGTGCACGCGACTGGAGGTAATGTTAATTGAATTTCTGCAGACGCGTGCCTAGTGTCGTGCTTGGAAGTGATACTACATCGATATGGAAATATAATTAGCTGACGCAAAAGTTTGTAATATCGATATCGAGATTGAATAGACTGACGTATTGATATGTGACATCCTGTTAATACCTCAGGTCTGATGTAAACCCATGCCAAATTTATTATAAAATTGTTTTATTTTATTTGGAATAGTAAAGTGAGACGAAAAACCACTTGTTCCCACGTGGCCAGTTGCAGTATAAATTTTATACGCCTTTACGTCCAAATGCATTGTTAAGTAGTTTAAAGTAGTAGTTTTTTATACTAAAGAAGATACTTAGTTATCCCAGTAGATTTTTTATGTACTTACTATCATATTAATTACCTTTTACAGACCTCTTATGAGAATTCCTATCCAGTGCTAACCACCTAACTTCTCTAAAAATTAAGCTTTTTTAGTAGTGATATTTTATAATAGAATGGCGAAAATTTTACTTAAATTTTTAGCTATTGAAGTTACATTAATAATCAGGGTTTATTTGGAATCTTCTATGTTAAATAAACATTAACTTGAAATTGTCGACAATTCCCATCACTAGCGCTGGCCGACAAGTGATAGGTACGTCCGCGCGACCGACGCGCACCACGCAAGATTAAACGTCACGAACCGTCAGATATTTCCACCAGAATAGGGGGAGGTGGCACCTAGTGCACACGAACTCGCCCCTAACACGAGGGAATAAAGACTTAAATACCCAAGTTAACGTCAACCGCAAGTTAGTAAAGCAACAGTCACCTGCAGACAAAAAGTTTTAAATTATCATGACACCGAGTGAAATAATATTTTATGGTTTATTTATTTGTCGTGTTTAGCAAATATTTAGCAAGCAGAACAACCAATGAAGTATTGACCAGGATCAGAATTTTATGCGTCATAGATATACCTACGTTTGAAGAGATTTAGAGACAAATACTCTAATGTTCGTAGTCGTACGGTACGTGGTCGTGTACGTATGTACCATTTATGTTTATCTGCAAAACCCTGCATCTGCATCAAACCCAAGACTTACAGCTAGTTTGTTCGCTGATTGATAAACGCGTCACGTCATCTTATTGTACGTATGTCAGGACCGTAGCAAGTGGAAGAAGACTGACTGTTTCAACCCACCCCATTGGGAATAAGGCGTGAATATGTATGTATGTCATCTTATTGTCGTATCTGTTGTTTTGTTACCAGTTCATTTCAATGAGGTTCTACCCAATTGAAACAAAATAAGCGCTCGAAGTCCATGTGTTGCCTCGCGGTCAAGCCGTTTAAACCCAAGCACACAATCGTCCGAAACATTTTAACCTCCCGCAGATTTATGTTAAGTGCTCCGAGATTACCTGCCGCCATTAAGGGCACACCTTCCCCGAGTGCCCGGGAAATGGCGGAACGGCGGAGCAATTGAAAGAAATTGCGCCAAAAATTGCTCGACTCCTGTCACGCCTTTTGAACTCACTTATTTTGTTCAAGCGAATGGACTGAACAGAAGGAAGATTCTGGAAAACTTACCATTCAGAAATTGTTGTTTGAATTTTGCTTAGAAAACTTATCAGCAACAGAATGTATAAAAAAACGACTCAAGGGAAAGTTTCGTCTGAACTATTCGGGATAATTAAAAACATTTGAATGTCGAACGGTGTTGAAATGAGCAGTGAAAGGTCGTGTTAGTTAGTTAGTGCGGGTCACATTAGTCTCCTGCTTTCTGACTGCAACTTCTTCAGAGTACTCTCCTCACAAATGGAAAAATTAGCAATATGGTAATGGAAATCTTCTTACAATTTTAGTAGGATTCTGCTCTTTCCGCCACGCTACAACACTACTACTGTTCGAATGAATGGTCTGGAAGCTGGAGAGATTCAGAGCTCGGAGTTTAGAAATACACTCCGGCTCGGAAATGGTACCTGGACTCGCAGACCGGGGTTGCTGGATCCCTCCACAGGTCGCTGGGTGAACCTGGTTGCGACGAATAACGGAATTTGAAAAGTGGACTGTATTTATGGGCGTCACAGTTATTTGGGCCAATGATCCGACGACGGATGCAAGAAAATGAATTCCACCAACCTCGTATCCTGCTGTGCAGCTCGCACACTGCTCCAGCCGGCTTGACTCCTCTTGCTCAATTTGCACTAGTTCGAACAGTGCGCGTGCGACGCCCTTTGACCGCGGCGCGGCGCGGCGATGCGAAAACAGCGCGCGTTCAGCTCCGGCCCGTGCCCACTCACGACTCGCGGCGCGGCGCTCGGTCCATTCCCAAAGCGCGCGCGCACACGCGAGACAATCGGCGGGTAGAAACAAATTCCAGCACTACCGTACGAATGCATTGCCCAATTAAAAGAATAAATATTTATGTATTTACGAACAACTACCAAGGACCCGACTATAAGATAAGCTGATGATAATAATGATGGCATCAGATACTCTAAACATAGAAGGATTCATCGTAAGAATATACTGCCTAGTTGATATCTACCTAGTTGCCGCGGTTTTATGAATACTCAAATTAAAACCACCGTCTGAGAGCCACGAACGAATGAAACATAATTTATTTAATTTTGAGATTCTAATACACAATCAGTCTTAAATGGAAATATGCTGTTTCCCAGATAAAACAAATAGTAGTTCCCTCGGGCAATCCGGCCCGAACTTGGAAAGCACCTGATGGTTGCGCGCGGTAAAAGGTGGTGTCCGGTGTCGCGGATCGCCTTACCGTTACTCGGGCTTGGCTTAACGCACAAACACAATATTTATTATTTATAAAGAGACCACGATTCGGAAAATGCTCGCCCTTCGACAAGGTGGACAGACGAACCGAAGAAGACGGCGGGAAAGGTCTATTCACTGTCTATCAATTCTGCATTGAGTTTAAAAAAAGAAGACAAAACATTCTATAGCTAAAACAGGTTTACTATTTTTTTACGATTAAGTCAATCTTTAGTCTAAAATCTGGAAACGTAATCTTTCTGCCTAAATGTCAAACAATCCTAAACCAAAAGTGTGTTCCCAAAGCAAGCTTAAACAGAACATGCCGTAATTGGCTGCACCGCGAGACGAGCCAATGATTCGGCGATCAGCGATCAATCAGCGCTGACGTTGATTGAGTCCCCGGCTTCTCCCGGCTCCGTGTAATCTAATCTGCTGCGGGATAATTAATTCAGATAGATGATACGGAGATAATGTTGGCATTACTGTCTGTTTTTTCGCGCGTTACGGACTGGACATTTTAATCAGATTGTCACACCTACATCCTAGATGAAGTGCAGATGTCATGAGCGGTAATAGTTCAGTTCTTGATGTTTGGTCTCTCTCGAGAGAGAGTCTCGAGAGTGTAGCACCAACCTCCAGCTGCCGCCCCTGATTGTGACCGACTTGTTGCAATACTCAATGAGGTTTTTTTTTAGTTACAGTTAGTCCGGTTAGTTGTTGCTCTAACACCCAATGAAGTGTGTAGTAGGTACTATTAACACCACTTATATAAAGGGCTGTTCCTACATCACTCTGTCTTCCGTGGTCCCTATGGTGCGTGATATAGCGGAAAGACACGGATTTCGGGATGATGTCGTGTGTAATAACGCATGCAAGTTTTGTGTCGGAGTGTCTGTCGCGACTTCGTCGGCGTTCATGATAATCTGCAGAATCACGTATCATGGGAAGCACTTGTTATACTAATCAAGTAAGTATTAGCGTGTACCATACTCCGAGCACAAATCCGCACTATTTTAATCAAAGGTTTAAGTAACTAAGTCATTTAACTACACCAGCTTTGGACTCTAACACGTCATATATTTCGAGCAATCGGTTCCACCGCATCTTTCAAGTCGTTTGGTCCCGTACCACCCACATATAAATTTATCTATAACAGCCAACGGCGAAGGTAACAAAGTCTGGGGGAACACTCACGCGGACCAGAACGTGTGTGTAGTATGGACATGCCGTATCGAACTTAAATTGTTTATATTGAAATTTTATTGTTTCTTTTCTGAGGTTATGTACTTAGTGATACCACGGTCGCTGAGCTAGATGCAACAATATAACTGTTTTAAAGTATGAGAACAATTTTTGAACATAAATTCGTGATATAATTTAAAAATGACTTACTCGTACTTTTATGATAAAACATCTTGCTTACTCAATATCTCAGGTACCAAATTTGAGTTCATTGCAAATTATTGGAATTTAAAACGTATTTGACCGTATTATAATCTTGAGGTTGGTTTATAAATGTATGGATTAATTTAAGCAAGTCCACTATACGCCAACGCGAGGTCCAGCAGTAATTGGCGCTATCAAGAGCGGGTCGTAAAGAGGTGAGCGGCGATCGAGCGGAACCCTCGCCGGCAGTAAATGTGCTGGAAGATTCCCTATCAGGACCTGCCGATGCCTATGCGTGCCTAGGTAAGGACGTGTGTTCAGCACATACGACGCGGAGATCAGTTACTGGCGCTCCACTCTTAGTAATAAGCTCCACTTTAAGGCCAATAATAATGTTCCCAGCTGTATAAAATTAATAAAATATTAAGTTTAAAAGAGTAACCACCGAATTTGTTGCCGTGAATATGCGCTTAAAAGTGGCACGTGAAAAGCATTTACGTCAAGATATTTACATTAAAAGCCCACATTGGAATGTTCGCGTCAGTTACGTAACGGATTATATTCCCATAAAATGTACCATTTGCAAATAATTAATTCTATGAAGGTACAAGGAGTTCCTTCTTATAGTTGTGGAAGTTAACATAGGTTTCACTTTTTTACAGATAATAATCTCAGCTGGTAACCCTGAGGACTAAGATAGGCATTTAGAAATGTGTATGTATAGCCCTTCCGTCCGGAACACTTACAGAAACAGTTACTATCCGGCAGAAATGGTACATGAAACTTTTTGATTTGTAAGCATGCAAGATGGCACCCAATTCCGACCCACTAAATACACGAGAAGTATCTGTCAACCGTACCCTGATCCCAACTTACCGCGCAAACAAATGGGACAATTTATACCCAGCTGACCCTCATTCGGCCGCAAGGTACAAAGGTACATCCATTCATTGACAGTCAATTGAGCTACAGATTGTGGCTTCGACGGCCTTTTGGCCAAGGTAGGGCGATATATTAGCCGCAGCCATCTCGGCCCGCCGAGCGTGTGCGGTCACCCTTAAATGCGACCTTTTAGATGACTGCCACGTTTAGTTTCGTTCAGTTGGATTTCTTTTGATAGGTTCTGTTAGTTCTTCTGCTTGGGACGTAACATTATAAAATGGTACATCCCTGCGGTGTGGTTTCCGGTTACACTTCTTAAGAGGCGACCATCTTAGTCCTCAAGGGTAGCAATACATCTGTGATAGACTCAGAACGAGAGTTTTACTAAAAATTACTAACTGGATTATTACTAACACAAGCTAACAGAACTAACACTCACTAACAGTCCCTGCCTCAGTCCTCATACCCACTAACGAACAGACCAGATAATGTTCTTTTTAACTCTCTCTGAACTGGACTATCTTAATTCCTATTAAAGTATTGTTCAAAGTCAGTCACAGTTGTAATGGATGGTAGCGGATCAGTGGTGCTGCAAGCTCGTTTGCTATCTTACTTCAAAGGTACTTTTAAAGGTACCTTTGAAGTAAGATACCTATAACCTACTGAAAGAGGTTACGCTGCACTACAAGACCACTGCGATGTATAATGCCAAATGAGGTACGCCCACACTGTAAAAATTGTATCTATTGTATCATTGTATCCTAACCACTCAAACGTCACTGCTTCCTACGAAGGCTTAGCACAATTCAATAACGATTCATCGTTTAAAAGCGATATAGGTATAGGCGCAGGCCGGGGTTTGAAGAGCCAAACGAGGTATCGGCGCCCCCGCGCGGGAGACGGCGCCAGTTAATAATATTTTCACCTTGTTTCGTTTTCCAATTTTCCGCAACTCACTCCCGGGGCGCTCTCGCTCGGAAACATCCGACCGCAACGTGCTTTTATTTCCGCGATCTTTTCACTTGTTAGAAGGAGCTACTTGCGTATAGAAACGGTCGCCAAATAAAGGTCGGATGAACTAAAATACCTAAGCGCCACAAATCTTTTATGTCCTACTATTGGTACTAGAAGTAGAAGTAGAACTACGAAATAGAAGGGGTTATGACACAGTCCACCATGCTGGGAAAGAACTGGCTTTCATATGCCTCCGAGAACTTAATTGAGAACTCTTAGCAGGTATTTTCACGATGTTATTCTTCACCGTTACAGCTATACTGAACAAGTGACTCTAAAATGACTGGCCCGTTCGCGCGATTTATAGTGACCCTGCCTACTGCGCCAGGAGTCGTGGATTCGAATCCCGCTCAGGACAAACATTCGTAACACTTGTGTTTGTTCTGTGTTTAGATGTTAATATCTCTTACTCCCATAGTACAGGCTCTAGTTAGATGCGTCTGTGAGGATATCCATATTAAAAAATTTGTTTATGATAAGAACTGAAACCTGTTCAAATGTGACAAAAAGGTTTTTTATTGGCATTTCTGACACCGTATCGCCCGCTTGACGGTGATCAACCAAAAAAGTTATAAAAAAAATTACCTTTATCTTAACATCGTCCTACTCGAAATAAACTTGCTAAAATGTTCACTGGCCCAGCAAACGATAGTATCTTCTATTAAGTATAATGAAAATAGTAATTGCAATTGAAAAGTAACTGCTCTTGCAAAGTAACTGCACTTGCAAAGTAACTGCACTTGCAAAGTAACTGCACTTGCAAAGAATACTAATAACTGATGAGGCAATTTAACGTAGAGTCACTATCATGAGTGACACTACTATGAGTATCACTCACCTTTGAGAACTTTGTACCTTCCTTGTAGCTGCGAACAAAGTTACATCATAAAAATATTTCCCAAAATAGTTGAATTTTTTCCTGCTCAAAGTATTTTTATTCCTGTAGCCAGCAAGGCGGAAATGATTTCATATCTTGCGTCCACCGTTGTCCATTTCAACGCGCTGTCCGCTGACCTCACTTGTGGCAATCTAATTTAGCTGCTCTCATCTTCGTAGGGTCAAAACGACCGCAAAGAACAATGTGCTATCTACAAAATTATTATTTTTCTGTATTTTTTTTACGGGTTGATCAGAGACAAGCCTCGATCAAGGTTGACATGAAAATGTATGATTCTTTAAGACTAGATATTTTGTGAGTTGGGAAAGCTACTTTACATCTTTTTAAAACCAACAGAAGGCATATTTCGGCGACAAGAACTACGAGTCATTAAGATACCAAGCAATTAATCCTTTAATAATAACACGACAAAACTAGGATATTCATGGAAATAAAATACTTAGTATTCTTGCCAACATTGGCACATGAGAATCTTGGTCAGAAGAAAACTAGCCAACTTCGGCTGCAATGTTGGCTCCAATGTTGGCAGGCCACCGAGTCTTATGACGAGACATGATCCGAAGGGCGCGCAGGTAACCCGGCGGCAAATCTAATTTCGCAAATTGAATCACACTGTCCACTAACTCCCGGATATATTTCTCTCCAAGTGCTTTCTCTGACATGTTATTGTATGAAATGAATGTGATGGATGCCCGGCTTCCGGTGAATGATTACGATGGGAGTTCCATTCAGTTTTTAAATTAATTGAACGAAACTCGAGGTCCAATTCAATAACCTGTGTTATTTTTGTGCGATTAATCAAAATTGCGGTGTTCTATATAGACTTACTAGTGGACGCCCGCAGCTTCGTTCGCGTGGAATTAGACATAATAATAGATTAAAAATAGCCTATGTCCTTCCTCTGGCTCTAGACTATCTGTGCACCAAATTTCATTTAAATCAGTAGTTTTGGCGTGAAAGCGAGACAGACAGACAGACAGACAGACAAGTTACTTTCGCATTTATAATATTAGTATGGATCTATATACTCATTTAATACAAACCTGCATGCTACTATTTTCTTCGATGAAAGAAAAACATCATTTGCCATTTACATGGGACAAGGTCGTTATATTTACCTAATAGGTTTTATATGAAACCTATTTTGTTCCTTATAGAGTCCGCCCGGAGCAATACCACCGCCCACCACGGTACCTAGAACCATTTCTACCGTGTGATCATTTTTTTTAAAGCAATTGTGATCCGGTTGGAAAAGTGTGGTTTCCGGTAGCACTTCTTTAGAGGCCATCTTGTCAAAAGAGTTCTGTTCAAAGTCAGTCACGAATGGCTGCAGCGGATGGGTGGTGCTGTAAACTCGTTTGCTATCTTAATAATACCCTACAGGTCACGAATCCACAAACAGAATGAGCAGCGTACAATTCAATACATAAAAAAACTTAGTATACTAAGGTCGATGATCAACCATTTTTAATTTCAAGATTCCAAATTCAATTCAAAAGTCAATTCCGTGAGCAAGACAGCAAGAATTCGTCGTCATTAAAAATACATTAATTTAGTTTAAAAAGTACATTTGAAATTCCGTTTTTCCGAAGCGGGCGAGCGGTTACAGCAGTTAGGAGTAAGGACCACGTGAGTTAGCTACAATTTATATGTAAATCAGGCGCGGGGTCGGAATAGGCTAGGAGCTAGTTACAGTAATACAACGATGGAGAAGTTGAATTAATTTATAGAACACTACTACTACGATGTACACAGACATCTATCACTCGATGAAAGTAATGAAATATATTCACATTTTACATCAATTTGTGGTTTTAACTTCAATTCATTACGTTGGTAATTAAATTTAATAAAATTTTTAAAAAGGCTTTAAATTAAGTTATTAACTATAAGTATTTGGTTCTAGTATTTGTGCAGTTATAGTTACTAAAAATGCATGTTATAATTTATTACCTCAATTTTAACTTGATTAGATGTAAATTTAAATGACCTCACATTATTTGTATTGACAAGAAAAAACTTGTTTGGATGATTTAAGCTTTAAGTATAGAGCCTATCTGAGAAAAGATAATTTCTAGGTAAACTAAACACAATATTACTTAGAAAACCATGGCGCGTAGGCCTAATCGTTATACGTTATTATGCAAAAAAAAATATTAATAGAAGTGAATAAAGTCAACTGGCACCTAGACTATGAAAAAGGATCGCGTCAGTCTCCCGAGACGAATCTAATTGCATTTTCGCTGAGGTGAGCGCAGTTCACTTACTTTTACTGCCATCTGGCGATGATCAGATAATTCCCCTTGTACCCTGGGTACATAGCACCTGATTGTCTATTGAAAGTCGCACAGGTTTATTTAGTTGTTGTCTAGAGGTTTGAATTATTCATGTTATTTCTGATTTACAGGACTGCAATGAATTATATTATTTTTTGTATTTATACTTATGAGACTTAACAGAACATCACGCCTGCATTTACCCAAAGGGGCAGGCATAGGTGTTTTATAGTATAGTACCTGCGAGTTGCATGCTTCCAGAACAATCTAGAAGGTGTGTACACTGTACAGTCTGACGTGGTCACCTTTGACGAAATATTGCAAGGAAATCTGCAAGCATGCGAATAATGGTGGAAGGCGTGTGAAGTGTGCCAACCGCACTGGCCAACGTCACGGAATAACCTGCCCATTTTACAACCATTCATCGCAGTGATGGTTGATTAGCCAGTAACGGCAATTTAACCGCTAACTCCACAAACAATGACTTGTTAAAACATGTCGCTGGCTCTAATGTTAAAATAAAATATTGAGAAAAAGCTCGCATGTCTGAGAGTTCTTCATAATTTTTTCGAGGTCTTCTATCCACATTTGGGCAGCCTGGCAGACTTTGGCTTTACCCATTCGAACAGGGGAATCAAGCGCTACAAAGGGAAAGTGCATGCGTAGAGCTGGTCACGGCTCAAAATGGGCCTTAGAATTAGCGATTAGGAATATAACTGTTAGAATTGAATTACGAGTAACAATTGACAGCGACTCGAGAATATGAGCTGGGTCACGCAACAGTGCTTATCGAACAAGAGGCCGTCATAGCCCATGTCGCGCTAATGCCGCGTGGCATGTGTCACTCCGAACTATCCGCCGCGTGTAATCCGCGACCGTAATCCGCCAGATCCGCACTGATGCACTTTTTGTTTACAATAGTGAGTGGCGTTACACTTTTTGTTTACACTAGTGACCAACTTTTTGTTCCCTGATTAAAGTGGAGGCTTCGTAGCGCCCTTGGACTATTGTTGCCACGGTTAAAATTGCCGTCGGTTTTTAGATAAATGTAACTTAAGTGAGAAGGTTTTTCGTACATCATAGGTAGTAAAATGTATCCATACGGCTCGCCTTGATAAACTCTCACCATACCAATTCTACCGTGTATAGAGTTCCGATATGTGTTAAGGCCCTGTCGGTTAAAAGTGCGACCATTTTGAAAAAAGGCACACTAGATTTAGTCCTCAAACCAATTATTTTAATATCCGATGAATGTCGGATAAAGTCCAGAAGTCCGACGCTTAGTCAATAAACAGACAGCAAAGTAAATTTCCTTTAAACGTTGCAAATACTTTTTGTATTTAATGCTCTCAAAACTACCGGCTACGATCGTGTAAGCGTAATTCGAATTCCTGATATATTCACACTCCACCGTATTTTCGCGGAATTGCATTCTAAATTTAAACCAAACACAATTAAATTCCGAGCTCCTATTCTATTCTTAAACGTAAAACTGTCAACACCGCCTACCTACCTATCTATAAAATACCTATGTAAAATAAATCACGTTGTCGGTCCTCATTGGACAAATTAAACATTATTCTTTTCAATCCGAATTCCTTCCCGGGACTCTTATTGGAATTTTTGCGTATCCCGGTACGTGCCAATAAATACTGCTAAACGCTCAAACGAGACCCTGGCATTTAACTCTGTATGTCAATCGGCACACGCGTGCACGGCACGCACACACACGTACCTACACATGCAAATCCGATGGAACACGGAATCCAACGTGTATTCTATTTACTGTTGCTTCTGTAGAGCGACCGAATAATTTTGATAGTTGAAGAAGTTTTATAAAGCTTGCTTAGTTATTAGCTTTAGTTATTGATGTAGAGAGAAGGTTTAAGATAGTTGATAACAGCGTTCATTTTGTTCAGTTGCATTGCACCATCTGGTCTCTGGAGTTTAAAAAAAATGATTTGATTTTTTTATTAGATAAGTAAATAATTTTACAAGCAAAATGGTACAACAAAGGGGCACAAAATAAAATCTATCTACTGACCTAATTGAATATAAAGTAATTTTGTTAGAAATGTAATATTTGTTTTGAAAGAACTCTTTTAAATAATGTCTGAAAGCTCGACTTCCGCCAAGGTTCAGTGCAGTTTGCTGAAATCATTAAGTTTTTTTAATATTAATCAGGAATAGTTTTGAACATAGTAATTGGAAGTACTAATAGAGTTATCGACAATATATTAAACGTTATTAGGTACAAAGGAATTTTTGCGACGATCAAGACTCGCCGTCCTCCAAGCGCGCTACATCCTGAAATTGTCCCTTTAACGCGAGCGAAGGCGAATAACAAAATAAAATACAATACAAAAAGCGTAAAAAGACGTATTGATTTGAAGGCATTTTTATTAGGAGGTGTTACCTCACGGCGGGCGTTTCGCCTGCAGTTATTGCTTTTTTCCGACACTATAATGTTCCTGGGAGCGTGTACCGCGAGGATTCAGAACGTTTTCCTACAACGTGTATATTGGCTATGAAACCGTACGTTTTGTTCCGTACTTTCTTTTTATTGCACGCTTATTGTTAGTGTTGAAAACTGAGATTCGAAGCGGTTTAAATCAATGTCCAGACGAACTTGAGGATACACCAGTAGAATATTTAATGGAAGATTTAGAGACGTAAGATTTTTAAACTTGAGACTGTTTCTTGATTGATTTCATAATCCTCAACAGTTCATTAACTGTCCATCTGTCTGTCTCGTTCGTCACGTTCGTATGATTTCGATTTTGACGTAGACACGGAACCTTGAAAACGAGTCGAGTCTCTATTGATTTTGTTCGAGCAAATGTAGGTAAGATCTCATTCTAGCCTAAGCTGTGACTTTTTCGTGACGAGTCTATTTTTATGGATAAGCTAGCTTTTGCCCGCAGAAAAATTAAACAAACGGTCATAATCTTTCGGAAAGATCGATTCACAGTAAACACCGGATAAAGTCGAAAATAGCCAAATATAAAAAAAAAAATTGGGCTGGCCTACACCAAATTCTCGATGGATTTTTGCATGTATTTTCTCTTTTTATAACGTTCTTTCGTTTTTAAGTTATAAATGTGTTAACATAAAATTCCAACCTTGCATATAACTCAGCCTCAATTCTTTACTTATGACTGAATTACAGTGAAATGATGAATTGTTATAATCAAGTTAAAACACTGAAACTTAACATTTAAATTTCTTTAGATTTAAAGATCTAAATAAAAGAAGTGTAACTGGAATGGTATTAGGTGATAGGCGGCGGTGGTACTGCCCCGGGCGAACTCTATATACAATATAACAAAATAGGTTTCATATAAAACCTAGTTGAAAATGAAAATGAAATTTATTTCACTCTTGACTACAACGTAACATAATAATACATGCAAAAAAGAAAAAAAAAAGTCAAACAAATCAGTTTAGGCGAAAAAAGTTTGGTTCTCTATAGAAGCCTACTACTACTACTACCACCTATAAGTTATAGTTCGTAATCATTGAGTTTTCTACGAGCGATGAGAACCACCGTTGAGTGGGTTTTAGTGAGTAAAAATCCCACAAAACTCAGTCTCACAATATCCAGGCCCCAATGAAAGTACTTAGACTACTACATAAAACAAACAAAAAATTGGTCTTCATGGGGTAGAGAGAGCGCGCGTTGTCGAGTACATCGTACTTCATACTTACAGATACCAACCAATCTTCAGCCAAGACGTATGCAAATAATTACATTAAGTCAAACCTCAAAATCAAATTGTACAGTCGACAGAAACGGGAGCGCGGGCTCGCAAGAACCTGGCAACATTGTAAGGGCGTGTTTACACTAAACAAACGCAAAAGGTACGGATTTGAAGATGTAAATCAAACTGGATGTTTTATTAAACACTCCAGTTGTGCTGGATATTCAAATTAAGTAGCGGTGTCGAAGCTGCGCTGCTGTGGAGACGGACTTTATATTTTTACGTTACGTGTCTATTTAGTAGAATAATTATGGTCATACTAATATTAGGAATTCTCAAATTTTGTTAATGTCTCACACAAGTTTCATATCACAAGTTTCTTATTGTTCACCAATAGATGAAGAAAATAATACATCAACACATCAAGTAGCTTTCAAAATATAGATAGTGTCGTGCAAAATATAGCTTTTCTCTGTGATTTTAATAACAAATTGATTATCCCCTCATTTTTCCTAAATCCTTTTAGACATAGTACATAACTTATATTCCAAACAATACGAATACACTACTTCAAAAAATTTTCTTCTAGTTAGGCTTTGCACACAATCGCTCCATAATAATATCTTTCGTCCCGTCGTCATTTAATTAACTTCTGCATATTCGCTGTCATATAATAAGTGCTGAAATCTCATTCCAAGCTGAGATAAACTTTTATTGAATATATGAGCAAGTTATTTTTGAAATTTTGGGTAAAAAGCAAAAAGGCATTCGTCACACGATATCGAAAGCCGCCTCCATACTTGGCGAACTTAAAAGATTCCGAACTCCCGCTCGCAATATTTACCCGTTACTTTCTGTAAATGTTCCCGGAACATCGCGAATATAAGTCGTACAAGAAAATTAAGCTTGTTTAATGATATAACTCGCGTCGCCTCCACCAGAACTCGATTCACCTATCGTGCTTGGTGTGTACATGATTTGTTAATTAGATTCGAAATCGCAATTATGGTTAAATAATATGGTTAATAATAATATTTCATTTAAGGCCCTATATTTCGGCGTTCGAGCCGATTTGAGGGGGTGAGGTGCGGGGCAATCCGCGGGGAGCTGTCAATGTGTTAGACGCCAAAAGTTCGGCAGGCGGCCGTAGCACAGATGTCACAGTACAGTGATATCAATATGACTACAGTATTCTAACAGAAGGAAAGATAATACAAATGCAAAAATATTTATTTGTAAAAAAGTATTTTTACTTCAAATAGTACAATTTTATAATATCTAATATTAAATTAAATTAAATTAAATATTTATTTATTTATGTACGTGGAACATAAAGAAAGTTTAGAGAAACTAAAAAACTAACTTCTATGGATAAAATATTTTAATTAAATCTTTTCAAAGAACCCTCCACCATCCTCTATACAAAGTTTCATGGGTCTGAACCAATTTTCAAACATTTTTTCCAGTCGCCGCAGACACCACTTCCATTGCCTTCGCGAACGCTGCTAGCGCGTCTTCCAGCGATAAAAACTGTATCCCTTTCAGCAGATTTTTATTTTAGAGAAATCTTATCTCTTACTCTTGAAAACAACATCAATTATTGTCCAACATCAATGTGATTCCAATCACATCTTGAGTGTTATTTGGTTTCATACTCTTGAATACAATTGCGTTTGAAATTAGAATTGACGTTACATTGTCAATAATTGCGTCGTAACAAGGTATCTTGCTAAGCAAAATGCCATTTCTCACCTTCTTTTAATAGAGTTTACTTCTTGGGCACATTGTGGAAACTTAATCCACTGTGATTGAGAACTTGTTGAGCCATACTACAACAAGCGCTCTTCACGAACAAATTTGTTGTTCTTCTTCAGTCCTTTGATTCGCAATGTTTCGAATCCTATTTGCATTGCGTCTTTGTCAGTAAAGATTTGACCGTCTTGGTCGCAGCATGGTATTGTTAATGATAATATCGGCTAAATTATTAGCCTATAGAAACTCGAAACAAACACACCTGTCGACTTCAAAAGTTCAAATTGTCAAATTTTCAACTGACATAAAAAACATCAAACGGAACGTGATAAAAAGTATCCTGGTTCTAAGCTACCTCCCCACAAATTTTCAGCCAAATCGGTTCAGCCGTTTTCAGTTATAAATAGTGTAACTAACACGACTTTCTTTTATATATGTATAGATTTAAATATGTTTAGTTTGATTTTGATTTTTAGTATAATACAATTTATTTATACTAGAATTCCTGGAGATGTTGTTAGGTTTCATAAACATTAATATTTTTAAAGAAATCCATCAACATTCTCTAGAGTAACCAGCCATATTTAACCACAGAGTAAGTTTTCTGAAAGCTGTGATTGAAATACATATATGAATACGTGAGAATGCACTATATTGGAAAGAAGAAAGATAAAAAAAAGAAATCAAAACGTCAACTATATAATAAATTAAGAATTGAAGTAATAAAGTGTAAAAAATTTAGCTATAGTCAACATGGTTTGACAGTGTACACTTTTAATTGTCAAAGACTGCGGGCTCATTCCGGTGATTTTTGGTGATATTTAAATAAACTTTATTTAACTAGATAATGCGTTATAATAAAACTTTAAATGTATTAAATACCTTTTAGGTATAGCCTAGTTTCCACCTCGAAAATTATTTATTTTCAGTTGTTCTTCTTGTGACAACGTCAATGTCATGGTGATTGAAATAAGACATCGACAGTGCAGGTTGTTCTTGCAAAGGTTATACAAAGAAGTATAAATTCTAACGCGTGTACATAAGTACACACAAATTTTTTTTAATGGATACAGGATAGCAAACGAGCTTGCAGCACCACCCTTCCACTGCCGCCCATGACAACTATGACTGACTTCGAACAGGACTCAATTAAGGACTGGGATGGTTAGTCCAATTAGTTGAGAAAGTTAATTAGAACATTAGTTGATCAGTTCGTTAGTAGGTATGAGGACTGCGGACTGTTAGTGATAGTTAGTCCTGTTAGTTGGTGTTAGTAATAGTCCAGTTAGTACTTGTTAGCAGGAGTCTCGTTCTAAGTCAGTCACAGGTGTGTTGCTACCCTTGAGGACTAAGATGGTCGCCTCTAAAGAAGTGTAACCGGAAACCACACCTTTCCAACCGGACCATAATTGCTTTACAAACAATTATTACACGGCAGAAATGGTACTAGGTACCGTGGCGGGCGGTGGTACTGCCCCGGGCGAACTCTATATGGAACCAATTAGCTTTCATATAAAACCTATTTGGTTCCCTATAGGCTCTACCACCTACCAACTACTGTATTACTTTTACTGTGGCATTTTATTGACAAGTATTGACATGAGCTATGAGCTGCATTTGATGAATTATATATATGATTGCGCGGAAAAAACTGACACAGGTCCACCGTCTAAGAGCGCCGACGCGCGACTGAAGTATGACTCGCGATTGGGCTGCTTGGATTTCTCGCGCATTTGATAGATATTTCAACATAGTAATTATTTTAATCATTTTATCTAGATAAAATCTACGACTAGATCTAGACAATCTTACTATCTTTTCATTCATATAAAAATAAAAATTAAACGTTTGTTTTGTAGCTGATAAGATAGATTAAACATTAGAAAAAGGGGTAACTTTGGGATTTTTTTATATCGAGTAAAGTTAATCTAATTGTGTTACTGAACCCGACTGGATGTTCGACATTTTTAGAATTTTAAATCACTGTTTTTTATGTTTCCCATGGATTCAAAAAACTAGTAAGCGCGGTCTCGGCGGGTCTACAGCGTCTTAAGTAAAATCTTATTCTACTAATATAATAAATGTAAAACTTTGTAAGTTAGGATATTTGGATTTTTGTTTCACAATGCAAATCAGTAAAAATCACTTTCGATAATGTATAGTCACATTATAGATACTATATGTGATATACTATATGTGATACTATATGTGTATATACAGTAAATGAGTAGATATTATTGAAAAACACATTAAAATTGTATATTATATATATTTATTCAATTCGTTATAGGTATGTTTGCTTATTTATTTATTAGGTATATATATTGCTTTAATATATTTAATAATTTAAAAATATTTTCTATTTTTTATTATTTGTTTTTAGTTTTAGTAAATTTTACTTTATTTTGCATTTTGTACACACTGGATTTGTTCTTTAAATCCCCTCTCCACTCTTGGGTCTACTGGAAGAGATTTCTATTAGAAATAAGTGGAACCCTTGTACTAAATTTTATTTCTTTTTGTTGTTTTTATTTTTTACATAGTGTGTGTACATAAATAAATAAATAAAAAAAAAAAAAAAATTGACTCCATTTAGCTTCGTACCGAATATAAAATATACACTTGTTTGTAAGTTCTAATGGAACCCTATCAAAACTAATTTTATAACGATACCTGAGATTTATTTATTATATTATTAATTATAACCATAAACAGTACCAGGCTTGCACAAGTCAAACGGAGTATCTTGCTTCCTAAGTACAAGATGGTAATGAAGCGCACTCACCTCTCTACCTCCATCCTTGTTTCGCTCATACAATTTGAATATGCCCATCCCTATCTCAGGACTGTCACGGGCACGGCGCCGATCCGGACGGTGACAAGAAATTAATTAGGGGAAGCTGGGGAAAATAATGGTCCGCCGTGATTTTTAAATGAAATTTATTTTCTACACTTCATTTATTTCTCGGCGACATGACACTTGGGAAATTATTAGACTCCAGCGGCTTCTGTCCGTAGGTAAGGTTTCAACTTGTTTACCTCTCTGACGGTGTATTTTTGCAACATTTTCTATGGGGTTTTGTTCCGCTTTTAATCACACTTTCGTCAATTCAGATGCATTAGGTGTGGAGGAGTTTGTGAGTTTTTCACGATTGATCAAAATATGAAAAAGGAAGATGAATCATTGAACTTATTTATGTTTATGAATCCTAGTTCCGGTATAAATACAACAAAACTGAATGCTAGACTGTGCCCTCTAAAGCACGTATGCTCAAGAATTTTAACTTTTGTTCAGGAACCTCTACCTCCAAATCTTTAATCGATCTTTGTCTATAGCTGTTATATTATTTAACAGCAGTATTACAAACTGCAAGACTGTTTCCAAGCGATGTACGGCCGGGTAGCCATCATTTATCTTCCCCTGGGACACGTTTAAACATGTTTAAAGAACTATGAAATAGACCAAAAGCTCGTCCGTTCACCGTCACACCGCTGACAGCCAACAATTTTTCTAACACGGATTACCACTTTATTTTACCTCAACAACCTCCTTATCTCCGAGCGCCTAAGACATAGATTTGTATGCTCCAACGTTTAACATTTTTTGTTTTTTTAAATGATATTCTGATGGTGCGACGATGAAAGAGTTTGATGTTTGTTGTCATAAGGGCAATTAATTTTGTTTCCCAAAAATACATTTTTCAATTATTTTTGACTTGAACATCGAAAATACAGTTTCACATCATCTCAAGTGCCTTGCACCTGTGTAGCCTTGTCGAATCAGAGGGCGTTTGTGGTACAAAAATAAATAAACTATTTACAAAACGGAACAGTGAAAAGTTACGAGCTAAAAAATCAAGGACAACATTGGTCAACATCTTCTACGTGGGACCAATGATCCATACTAATATTATAAATGCGAAAGTAACTCTGTCTGTCTGTATCGCTTTCACGATAAAACTACTGAACCGATTTAAATGAAATTGGTACACAGATAGTAATCTTAAAATCTTCCGAATCGTAGTTTCCAGTCGAGGGCTTTTCTTAGGCTGGGTTCTTCTTCTGGCCTGCCCGTTACCACTACAGTTCGGTAAATCTTCGAGCTTTGTCTTAAAACTAAGTTGTTTAGATCTTAACGTAGGCACCTACATAAAAAAATAGCAAGCAATCCCTAGTCTATGAACAAATGATAATAATGAATTGATTTATATATTAAAAATGTATGCACTTACCATTACGACATTGATATCAAACATCGGTATTATACAAAATCACCACTAATTTGTCCACGATAATGAAACGCTCGCAACACGAGCGATCTATATCAGCTGTGGAGTGGACATCATTAATATTGAAATGCACATTAAGCTATTGGAACCATTGTTCGAATAAAAATGTTCAGAAAAATTCAGCCTCTGTTACCAGTAGTTACCGCACTACAGTCGCAGTACGGGCTAGGTACACCCTCGGTACAACTTGAGTGCAACTCATCGTCGTAGGGAAGTGAAGTGAGTGAGATATTTACTTCGTAGCAACAATTTTAAAGCAAAGCAAAGATTTAAAATAAACATATACACCACTTAAATAATTTAAATACCACGGTTAATGAGGATAAGCAATACAATAATTCAACATTTTTAATTTTTTAATCTTAATATATAATATACGTGTCACGTTGTTGGACGTTAATGGACGCCTAAACTACTTAACCGATTTTAAATTAAATTTGCACACCGTGTGCAGTTTGATCCAACTTGAAAGATAGGATAGCTTACATCTTAATTTTAGCCAAAATATTATTTTATTGCAAATTATTTAATGTAATTTTATATTTGAAAACGTCTAACTGACATGCTTTACAATAATGTCATTTCAGCCATCGCCACTTCGTATTACTTTTGACACATAACGTTGCCATTGACGATGACATGGCCAAGGCGTACATTGTTTATATTTTAAAAAAATGGAAAACGGTCTGTGGGGAAAATTAATTCGTTTGAAGAGTTTTGAAAAGAGCGTAAAAAGCTAATATAATATATAGCTAATTTTCATGTAGTAGTAGTAGTAGTGGTAGTGGCAGTGGTAGTGGTAGTGGTAGTGGTAGTGGTAGTAGTAGTGGTAGTGGTAGTGGTAGTGGTAGTGGTAGTGGTAGTGGTAGTGGTAGTGGTAGTGGTAGTAGTAGTGGTAGTGGTAGTGGTAGTGGTAGTTGTAGTGGTAGTGTAGTGGTAGTAGTGTTAGAGGTAGTGGTAGTGGTATTGGTAGTAGTAGTGGTAGTAGTAGTAGTAGTAGTAGTGGTAATGGTAGTGGTAGTAGTAGTGGTAGCTGTAGTGGTAGTAGTAGTAGTAGTGGTAGTGGTAGTGGTGGTAGTAATATTTTATGGCAAAACAACGTTTGCCTGGTCAGCTAGTTATTTTATAAAATGCTATTATTACGCTATTTTTTTTAAATATATGGGTTAATGCAATGGTTCACTTAGGAGTAGTTATTGCTGTCTGTTACCATTTTGATAAAACTGTTTCCGCTTCTGGTCCTGCAAAAAACTAACTAAGAAGTAATCACTATCTTTTGTATAATAACTTAAATCCTACTAATCCATACTAATATTATAAATGCGAAAGTAACTCTGTCTGTCTGTCTGTCTATCTGTGTCGCTTTCACGCCAAAACTACTGAACCGATTTGAATGAAATTTGGTACACAGAAAGTCTAGAGCCTGAGAAAGGATATATGCTACTTTTTATTTGGAAAAAAGTGTTCTAAGGGGTTGAAAAGAGGGTTGAAAGGTTCTATGAAAGTTTTGTCATTTTCAGAACTAGAAGCATAAAATTTATATTATAGGCTGTTGATTAGATATAAATAAATATGGCATTCAAAGTTTGTAAAATTTTTGTAAGGGTGTAAAATAAACATATATTATTTTGTCTAATTCCACGCGAGCGAAGCTGCGGGCGTCCACTAGTATTATATATGTGAAAGTTTGTGATGGTTGTTCGGATGTTTGTAACTCAATCACAAGGTCAACAGATGGCACTAACACAACTTAGCACAAGAGCAGACGATATCCTGGATAACAACAAAACATACTCCTTCTCCCGGAAAAATGTTCCCTAGGGATGTTTTGCATGTTGCATACTCAATTTTTTTCGAGAGGCTCCGCCCCCGAACTCTCCGGGAATTCTTACCATCACTTTTTTTACTGTGAATCGCAACGAAAATTTACTTTTTAATACAGTTGCTCAAAAAGTGGCGTATTACAGGGACGTATAGCGTTCGGGAAGTGAGCTATTACACACTCGTGCTTTTTCTTTACCTTTTCCGAACTCGTGCGTTCTCTTTCCCAACTGTCAAAATAATGTCTATTAAAAAGAAAAAACCAACCACGAAGTTTTTACTAAAAAAAAATTCATAGAAGTTTTTATGATTCATGCAAATATTTCTAAAAAGAAGCTACTAATTTGTTTAAATATCAGATATATTGATTTGATTTAATGAGTTAGGTTAGGTTTCACTTCATTTCATCTCATTAAATTTCATGTCAATAAAAAAATTCTACTGAAGACTTGGCTGTATGGGCATAGTTCCCTTTGCCTACCCAGAATGGGTGAAGAAAACAAAAAAAAATCTCTGCAACACTGTATTCTTTTACGGTTGGCGCCATTTTCCAAATATGTTCTTTGCGAGTTTAGTTTGTGTTTTTATTATTTTATTAAATTGCTTCATTTTTTCGCAACTGTATTAAAAATAGTTGTTCAGTACACGTGCAGAACCGTCATTGCAACTTGTTCCGACTGTCAACCCTCGCCTTCGGCTCGGGTAGACATTTGTCGGAACTCTTTGCAATGACGGGCTTTCCGCACTTGTAGCGAAATATACTATTATCTACTTCAAAAGCGTTACAAGTATAATTCTATTTTGAAAACAGCGCCATCATCAAACAATAAAGTGGAACTTAAACTGATTATTATGGTGATAATAATATTATGACAAGCAAATCTAACGACCTCGTCACACGAATACTGTCGTGCTTCTAACTCCACCAATTATATCATGAATTCATTCGATTACGTGATACTAAACTTGTGACAATCAAACACGGAAGGTACACAAACGTCCCATCACAACAGCTCAAATATTTCAAGAAGCCAAGTCATTATCATTAGCGAATCCAATACTAACTTTCTTGATCGTAATATCTCCATAATTACTAACAAGTATAAGTAATTGTGACTTGACCATGTCATCTCGCCCTTCACATAACTTCCACACAAGTACAAAATTGAATAAACTAAACATGGAAACTATATGGGTAGTTATAGGGGATAAATAAATATTATAGAAAATAAAACAATAAGCCCGACTGCTTAAATTAAAAACAATAACTTCAATGCACTGAAAAGATAAAAACAAGTTGATGTTAAACGTTTTTTTAAATGATCATGGTTGACAGTGCTCACAAACCCATCGTCACAGTCAGGTCAAACACAGTCGTAGGCATCACATAGAGAAATATGAATAGATGAAGAATATGGGAAGATAATATCAAGGAGATATCAGGAGTAATGTGGTGAAGAATAGCGCAGGATCAACAGCTATGTAAACATATAATGCAGCCTATGCTGCAAATAAAACAATTGTATTGCCGATGTCTGAATTTACTATTGAAATACTCTTGTTTCAGCATGTTTTGGAACCCTTCGTACCAATCTCAAATCATCAGAGATGAACTTACAAGAAAACACAAGTCCCCTCGATACTCTCCTAAAGCTTCTGCTGAGAAATCCCTGCCGACCAAACTAAAAGAGAAGGCGAAAGGTTATATAATTCTATTTCTGGAAACCTCCTCAATCCATGGACTAAATCACTTCGTCGCAGCCAGGAGACATCCCTGTGAAAGGTTTGATTATTTTCTTTACTTTTGTTATCAAGAGATTAATTTACAAATTGAAATCATTTTTAGTCTTTACTCTTTTTATCGTTAAATTATTTGAAAACTATTGTTATTAGCTTGTTGCTAGAGGTGATCTATATAATATCACACTAGCTTAAAAAGAAGAGAAGAAAAAAAAGCTTGAAAAGCCATTCAATTTCCAGAAACCTAGCTTGCTACGCTACAACCCTTAGGCGTCCCACTCTTGGGCACGGGTCTCTGCCGCAGCTACAGCAAGGGAGATGTAGAGCCATGCTGCTTTAAAGCGGAGGGGTTAGTGGCCAAACCAGTGATGTTCTCAAACCCGAAGGTTTTCGACAAGACTTCAAAAAAGTTTTACAATTGAAGAAACCGATGGCTTAGTGTGCCCTACAAAGCACGGAAGCGTCCATGATATATTGCCAGTTGCATCCATCCACACACCGACCGCGCTCGATGCTAACTTAGTTGAAAGAGTGCGCCGTAGGCTATGAACGCAATGCATATAAAACGTTATAGGTTTGTAGGAGGGAGTGTGAGCCATAATGCCTATAAGGCACTGCGACCTAAAAAGTTCTATTGTAGCTACGTTATAGGTTGCTCTTTTTCTTATTCCAAAACGTCTTCCAAGCATCCTCTGGCTGGCAATGGTCGTGCTGTCAGTGCTCGGCGCGGTCTGCCTCTCCTGGCTGACCTGGGAGCGGTACCAGTCCTCCCCCACCGTGGTGTCCATGGACCGGGACATGTTCGCGTGGAACACCACCTTCCCCTGCGTCACCATATGCCCGGATAAGAAGTTCGATCAGATTAAACTGGATTCGTATGTCAAGTAAGTATAGACTACGTTATGTATGGGTACTTATGTTAGATAATGTTTTAACTGCTAACGAACTGACCAACTAATGTTCTAGTAATTAACTCTCTCAACTAATTGGACTAACCATCCCAGCCCCTAATTGAGTATTGTTCAAAGTCAGTCACAGTTGTCATGGGCGGCAGCGGATGGGTGGTGCTGCAAGCTCGTTTGCTTTCTTGTATCCATTCCATAAAATAAAACAAAATAAAACGTGAAGACAATTAAACAAAAAAGATGTCTCCTTTAGTATTTGCAACTTCTTAGGTCAAGTTATTACGGTGTGCGCCCATTATTCTGTCTTTACTTTTAAAACTCAACTTATCGTAAAGAATAGATTTACTCTTTATTGTGCATTAAATTAAAGTAGATAATAAATAATGTATATTTACGTTTGTGTCTGGAAATTTCGACCAGACTGATACTAAAAGTAAGGTATGAAGGGTTGACTGGTAAAAATGCCACTACCCATTATGTATCTTCATAGTGTCGCTGCATGCTTTTGCTATCTAGTGTCCCTAAATATGCACATAGAATTACAAGAACTTCCAACGGAACCCTTTCCTCAGCAATTCCGACGTAGAAGACAAGGAGCAGCTGAGGGAGTTTATCATAGCTCTAACCAATGCCACATACACAAACTTCGATAAAATACCCGACTACACGGGAATCCCGCCGGAGAGCTTCCTGGACGTGCTGCTGAGCGTCGCCGCCACGTTCAGACCAGTGCTGACCATCGGGGCCGCCGGTATAACCCTGGACATCGTGCCGACTGTCACCGAAATGGGCTTGTGTTTTGCTATCAACTCTCAAGTCGCTGTATTTAACTCGCCAGAGTAAGTTTTAATTTTTTTTTAATTTTATAAGTTGTTAATTAACCTACAATATGTCAGTTTAACATCTATGTTCTCGATCGCCTCGTTGTTCTAGTGGTCGCAAGCGCAACTGCTAAGGTAGTCCTATGTTCGATCCAAGATTATGACAAAGTAGGTATTATTGAATTTTATAACTTGAAATCCTTAGTAGTAGCTCGGAGTTTTTATTCGAGTCGTATTGAGCCGAGGTATCGGCTATGCCCGGTTAAACATAACTCTTGAAAAGTACATAGGTACTATAGTTCAGCCTACCCCATCGGTGAATTACAGGCGTGATTTAATCAGCGATATCACGACGACTGTATAAGAAGTAGTACTAACTGGGAGGAATAATAATTAAACCAATAATACTCAGTAGAAATCAACGAAGATAATTCAAATCTTATAGTAGATTTCTAATGATTACATTACATTCATGAGGCATCACTGAAAATCAGCGCTGCGGCTTATCACTGCATTATGCTGAGTGAACGCCTTTTTGGATCGATTTTTAACTTTAGAAATGTTACGAGTAAGACGTTAATTTGAAATTGTTTTCTTATTTTTTTAATTGTTATTTTAAGTTAAATAATTGTTAAACATGATGTAATATCTCTGTTCGAATACAACTTTATTCTATTCTATTCTAATAAAAAATAAATAGTTACTAAAGTCCATCTTTATCAAATAAATTGTTCACAGGTATATAAAAGCGAACAGATGGGACGTGGTGGATTTTTCTAACGAAACATTTTTCATCCACCCCTTGGACGGCGAAGTGTTCGCGCAAGTCGTCAATTTATCTACCTCATACAACGTAATACTTTATTTTACAATCAAATAGTTCTAACTTGACACCTGAATCCATTATACTCGTACCGTAGAGACACGACAAAGCTAAAAGAACTAAGATACAATCCATAGACGTCCCAGGTCAGACGGCACAGGTCTCCCCCACAGACAGCTGCGGGAGGTCTATAGCATACTCCACCACGCTACTCCAATGTGGATTGGTGGAGGAGTGGCCAACCCAGTGTCGAATGTTCTCGAGCCACCCGAAGGTCTTCGACAAGGCAAGACCGCGCTAAGCGCGGTGGCGAGTCACCCTGACTGCCGAACCGTGTTCGAATCTCGGCAGATATTTATTTTGCAGATAAATAAATTCTGTGTGTCCGCCCCACTTGTGCTGTTTATTTATTTATTCTCTTCTCTTTCTTTAACTTTTAAGAAATCTTGTATATTGATTCTTGATATCTATATATCGATATATCCTTGTGTATTAATTATTGATTGTTATATGTTTTCTTGCAAGTGTATCTCAAGGTGACGATTGATTTTTATTCTTTGAAGAGTTTATCCTACTCTTAAATACGACATTGTAGGTGTACATCCACGGTCCATTGGAGGTGCCGGACATTGCTACTAAATACCAACATTCAGCCGAGAATTTTTACCTAAAGATATACCTTACTGCAATAACTGTTTATACAGCACCGAAGGCCGCCCAGTGAGTTTAATTTTATTATTACATACTAATATCTTTTTAATTTGCTTAACGCTTAAGTAAGATCTACATAATATGGTTATTACTAAACCTGGTTCTTATTTGTCAGGATCACTCTGCTGTAACACTTGATATTTTCAGAGAATACGTATTACTGTTCTCGCCACACAGCGCAACACATAATAAAGTATAATTCACCTTAACAATCGCTCGGTGGTACGGCAGCCTAAGTGTTTTTTATTTTATTGGTAGAATAAAGCCTAACAAATCAGTAAATCTATCTTTATAAAAATCTTGAAAATTTCATTAGAAATACATATTATCCAGGCCTAATGTCATGGTTAACTCTTACAGCCTCTTTCTATGGGACTCTCATACACCTAACATTCTACGGGCCACTTCAAATTGCCCTCGTAGCTCTGAGCAGACCCATAACCAATAGTGGGCTAATGGTGGGTGATGTTGATGGTTCCCAGGCTACACGTGGGCCAGCGTCGCTGCCGCTTCCTCCGCGAGAACCCGCTCAAGCACAGCGCCATCTACACGTACAACATGTGTCGCATGGAGTGCCGGGTTCGACTCTGCCTCAAGTTCTGCCGCTGTATACCACACTTCTATAGGAGGATTGGTGTGTTATGCGAAACAGTTTTATGTTAAGGAAGTTGCATGATCTAGGAAAGGAAGATAACGGCCGCCTTAACATCCTTTAATATTAGTTTTTTGTAACTTACAAGAAGAATACGGTTCTCGAAACATTATGAGGAATAAAATATTTTTTTATTATAGACAGACAAACACAGGCTACAGTCATAACACCACCTGGGCCACCTGGTGGTAGGTCACCGTTGCCTTTAGACACTTCCACCACCACCACCACAACCATATTTTCTTTGTCCCACAGTTGGGCACGTGTCTCCTCTCAGAATTAGGCCATCCACAGAAAATGTCAGCGGGTAGCCGCTGGACTCAGGAGGCACAGGATCGGGAGAGGTGGCGGCGAGTGAGGGAGGCCTATGTCCAGCAGTGGGGTTTAAAAGGTGTATGCATTATTTGACAAAATCGACACATGAACAATATCGACTAAGTCACACAATAATATCGATTAAACTAGTATTTCGGTGAATTGATAGAATCATCCAGAAGGTAGAAAGAGAATGCATTCACCGTTCATGAGTTTTACATACTCTGAAAATACTTATGGGTTTGGAAAACGTTACAATAATGAACACAACCTCGTAGCATTCGCCCGCACAGTCTGAGCAGACTCCTACGCTATTGACATGACAGCGTTGCCGCAACATAATACTGCTATTTTTATTTTGCAGGCGACGAGAAAATATGCGACGTAAAGGGCTTGCAATGCTTAGCAGAAAAGAAAGGTATGATTGGGATTCTTCTTCGTTATAATTCTACTGCCCTGAGAAAATAAGGTAGGCAGTCCAGCAGTGGAATTCTAAAGGCTGATGGATGGATTGATGGATGAGAAAATAATGGAAGATATTCCAGATCTCAATTCCAGTTAATATAAACTACTTTAAGCCTCACAAAGTTTGATTTTTTTGGGATTCTTTCGTCATTTTCGCGTAATTCATTTAGAACGATTCTATTTATAGTTTTCGATGTACTGTTCAATTTGGAGTGAATATGATACTTTGATGAACTTAACCAATAGTAACACAATTTATATTTGCTTAGCAATATTGCAATGTCTGTTTTCAGAGGAACTCTACAAGCTGACCACTTCGGACGGCCGCAGAATTGACTGCGGATGCCTTCCCAACTGCGATGATGTTAACTACGTCATACAATCCAACGTTAGTTTGTTTGTCAATACTCTGACTGCATATTATATCTGATTGGATCCTCAAAGCAACATCAAACATCGGTAACCTCACCTTCTACAACTGAATTGACCTCGTGGGAGTTCGGTAAATACATCGGGCATGTATTAACTTGTCACCAGTTATCCAGTAACGTTACTAGCATAACATCATGACTGTATTTCCCTCAAGGGTTAGGCAGTACATATATAAGATTTCCTGTACAAAGTTTATGTAACGAATTTTACTGCAAATTGAACCACTTGCAACTGCCACCCACCTAATACTTTTAAACCTAATAATACTTAGCCCGACCCGTGAATGGTACCCAGTAGGTACTTCTAGCTTAGCAGTCGGGCTTACGGCCTGTTACGTTACGTCCGATGTAATAGGGGATGAGCGTGTTGCTTGCTATACATCGACCACAATCGAAGCTCCGTGCTTCTGAGGGGAATTGCCGGAGATGTAACCTCTTGCTCAGCAGTCAAGTTAGCAACCGTTAGGCTTACGAAACATTCGTTCAATTCAGTGACTGAGCATGTCTATTTTGGCCTGCAGGTGTTGCAGCCATGGTTTCTGGGCACCAATATGCAGTGGGGGATGGTGACTTATCCGAGAATGAGATATCGACGGGATATCATCTTCGGATTCACTGATGTCCTAGGTAACAACATTTACGTCTTGTTTTATGATAGATGGTCTTCAAGTCAGATGGCATTTTTGGATTGAAATGAGGCCCACTCGGAAGAGGTGGGCATGTGTAGTGAACCCACTTTTCTAGGGTTATGACTGGTAAAGGCAGAGTATATAACATAGGACCCATGTTGTTCGGGCGAACCTACGCCATACACCGGGCACACATTTAGACTCCTGCCCAAGACCCTAAGCCGTCGCGCTTCTGACTAGACTAGCAGACTTTAGCTATAGCTACAACCCATAGCCGTCCCACTATTGGGCATGGGTCTCCCTTACAGTCACAGCTGGGGGAGGTCTAGAGCATAAGCATACATAATCCGACACGCTTCTCCAAAGCGTATTGATGGAACAGCAGATTTTAATGTTGGTCAACGATTGTCTTCCAGTGGCAGTGGGCGGCATGGCAGGCCTCTTCCTGGGCTGCAGCGTGCTGAGCTTCATGGAGATAGTCTACTTCCTCACTCTCCGGCTGGTCTGCTATACTAGCGCTTCTATTAAGAAATAATGTTGGAGGGCTCGAGTTCAATTTGTACAAGAGCAACCGTATCTGTCCCTATATCCCTATGTATGCTTAAATCTTTAAAACTACGCGACGGATTTTGATGCGATTTTTTTTAATAGATAGAGTGATTGAAGAGGAAGGTTTATATGTATATTACATGCATAATATAGTAGTATTAGCTTTGCACCCGTGCGGAGCCGGGGCGGGTCGCTAGTTATGTACTAATAAACTACTTTTACTTGCAGAGCAAACATATTTCATTTAAAACCTCAGAGGTAAAGTAAACGTATAACAACTTAATCGGTGTCCATAGTTTATAACAGCCAAATATCTGTTATGTAATTCAAAACCCAATATTCTGACACTTTTGGGGTATAATCGACCCGTTTCAGGTAAATTTAATTTAGGGTTAAGGTTAATTGTTGGCGACGTACATCGGGTGGTATTAACACATCGTAAATTCAACCCGTAAGCACCTTGCTAATAATTAAGATAGTTGGGACCCTTTTGGTTGTTCGCTCAATTTAGCAATTTACCTACAGTTGGGTCGTAAGGACCCCGGTCACGGTCACTAAAAGTAGTTATGACGTGTTAAGCAGCATTAAACGTTTTCGAGATACTGAAGGAAATTTGTTTTTATTTATGTTCTACTACATTTTCGTACCAAACTAGAAAAAAAATGATTTTATCTGACAACAGACAGTGAGATTTGTTTTTTCTGTCCAAATAATTTCTAGTCATCCGCAGAATTAAAACGGCGAAGTCATTATCGCCACGCTGGCAATCTACCGATTGGGAGACGGGCCTTTAGAACCACCACGCAATACTCTTCTCTCTGCAGATTTCCTCACGATGTTTCACGATGCTTTGCAACTGAACAGCCCCTGATAATTAATTTCTTTTCATCAGCAAAGCGGTGATATCTCAGTGGTTGTGATCTCACTCGGGAAATCTCACCACAGCACCTGACTACACAGGAAACATGCACCATGGACTTATTAAAGAATAGAAACTCGCAGCAGCTGATAGTGAAGAGTCTGCTTCCTCTGAGGAGCTCCTCCAATCTCTTTATTTTGGGTAAATTATGCGTTGGAATTAGTAATGTATGCTAGTTTTTTTTTTATTACTGCTTGTTCATGGTTTCTGTGGCGCAGGAGGTAGGATATTCTTGTTTAATTAGAGGATTGTTGCAAAGTAGTTGTGCCTAAAAATTAGCACAGTAAAAATATTAAGTATATATATCCTATGACAAGTCTCAGTGATTAGGGCAGTACTGTTACTCAAGCGATATGAATTTGGATTCCATACTGTTTTTTTATCAGACAGCTGGCTTAACTAAGGACGGTTGTACTGAAGACGTCATAGCCCCTAACCTTATCGGGGATGACCACCACAAGACGCGGCTTGAGAATGAGAATTGCTTACATTCAAGATTCAAGCATTCCCATAAAAGGCTTAGCTGGGCTCGAGTGGGTTGAGATTATTGTTTGTGAGGTGTAATTTAATTCCAAGACGCTACCTCGAATAACGATGCTCATTAGGGGTGTGCGTGTAGCATATCGATGATTTATAAACTACCAAGGTTTATCAGAGTAACACAAGATAAATTTGACGAATTCAACTTATTATATATTAAACAACCGAACAATAGACAAATAGTAACTAAACGATGAACTAATATAATCTCAAGTATTAATTAACTCGACCAATTAAATTGTTTGTGTTTTACGTAATTTACGAGCACTCTGCGAATCTGGCATCCTTCTGATGTGTTCCGCTTGAGAATGAAGGCGTCAGGGAGGTAAGATTAAAAAAAAACTCATCTGAACTCAAATGAAACGACATTTTATTCCTGTTTACCTTCCAATGCAGTGAGGTGAATGTTATCGTGTATCAAATGAGCTAAGCGCCTAGAATAAGGCCTAGATCACATATATCTTTTTTTCATTAATCTGTGCCCTTTGATCAGTTTAAGCCAGTTTTGTTTCAATAATCATAAAGAGAGTTATCGTCATCGATAATTACGCGAATGAGTGACGTCCCTACTCAAGGTGGTGTTTATTAACCCTATATGTTAAAATTTTAATTGCGGGAATCAACTGGCTTCCACGAACTGTGTATGAATAACTTGGGGTTGGTTTTGTTTTATCTCTCGCGCCGTAATGAGCCGTGGTTAACAGACTGTTATGAGGAGGCGAATGAACTGACGAGATTATGTTCATATTCGACAGCTAAGAAAACTTATTGCTTTGATTCCCATTACAATGTTAGGTGGCATACATTCTTATTTCTAGTTATAATATACATTCTTAGTTATTTGCCATTCAACAATCTCAAATAACTGAAATAAGAATGTATATAATAATATCTCGTGTGTATTTCCTACGTTGTATTTCCTTCGCTACAGGAATTTTGATACGAAGGTATGAGGAAGGCTTATATGGCAATACCTGCGTATCGGGTAGTTAGATCACCTCAACCATCACCTTGTTATGCTTTCAAAAGCCTTCAGCCAAATGACAATAGAATACGAATGTACTCTTATAGTAAGAAGTCTACCAGCTAGCAATCCTATCCATGTTTGAAAACATTACAGGGAACCACATCTAAGAGTTACATAGAGCAGGTATGTGCGCAATATTTATCAAGATATTTCTAATCTGGCAGATCTTATATTGCAGATGTTTATCTGCTGGGTTCGTTGGATGGCTATCGTATCAGATAACATCTACCTCGAATGAAAGTTGTAAAATTTATTCGCGTATCAAATATATTTGTGTCAAATTCTTAAGAAATTTGGCAGTTATATATCGACGAAGAAATAACGTCCGATACTAAGTAACGGTCACCTTTACGATCACATAAAACCATTTATAAAAGAGGAATAGCCATAAAAACTTCATAATATCATTGATGTAGAGAGTGTGGCGTGTGTTTATTTTGGCACTCAACTATTTATTTTGATTTTATAGCACACCACTAGAGTAATCAAATAGTAAGGTGAATAGGGACGCGTTGAAAAACTTCTTGTTTATTCCGACAGTAGGTATTTCGAATGTATACTACCTGAGCTGAGGTGTACACTCTCAGACATAAAGGTTATTTTTAAATTTTCAGTACTAATATATTATCTCTTTCTCTCATACTTATACTTAATTATGAGATTTATTATGATGATATTATGATGTTATTTATTAACATAGAGTTTATGAGGTTTATGAGGTTTTAGAATTATTTTCGTTTAGGTTAGGTGCCTACCTAATACTTAATATTCCTCAAATGGCAAAACATACTACGCACCATTGATATGATATATTTATGTATTTAAATAAGCTAGTCATAATCTCTGAATATTATCTAGTACTACCAACTGGTACATAACTATGTAAAAATAGGTAACTAACTATACAATGTATATTAAAACTTGATAAAAATTTTATTCATTTTTCTACGGAAAACATACCAAATGAAAATTGTTGAAAGCCAGAAACGGGAACAGCCCACCTACCTAGGAGCTTCTCTATTTACCCAACTCACCTTCAAGATTGCCAGATAAAAAAAACATGATTTATGTTCAGTTTCCCGATAAATAGTTGTCTTAAGGGCCGGCGGGGCATTCGGCTCATTTTTCCAAGGTGTATATAGCTTATTCGTGATAAAGAAATGACGAATGAACTGGCGGGGTTTTTATGGGGGTGCAAGTGGTAGATTTATGGCACGATTTATTTTTTGTTGTGGCCGAGATTAGGGGACCAATCGCAGATAGGTTAGGCGAGCGTAGGTGAGCTCGCATGAAAATAAATCTTGAGTTTATTACCTTGGTTGAAGCTGACTTCACTTCTTCTCTTCTGCTTATGAATTGGTTTCATTTTGTCAATTCATGGGTGTCTTAAAGTGGAGTAACGTAACAGTAACGTCCATAGCTCAATGGCCCGCGTCGATTCAATGTGATCAAAATAATTAAGCAGCGACGGGCGCGGTCGGTTTGTCGATGGGTGACCGCTAGTGGCAAAATTTCATGGACGCTACCGTGTTTCGGAGGACACGTTAAGTCGTCGGTCCCGGTTGTTTTCAATGGTAGAAACAATTTTTAAGCCTTGACAAAAAACATTCGAATGGCTTGAGAACTTTCGACACTGGGTAGTCCACTAACCCCTCCACCAATCCGCATTGGAGCAGCGTGGTGGAGATTACTCCAGACCTCCCGCAACTGTATCTGTGGGGGAGATCTGTGCCCAGCAGTGGGACGTATATGGGTCGCAGCTAAAGTGGAATAGTGCACATTGGTAGCCTTCGCATGTATATGACAATATCTTGCAAAACCTTCAGGCGTGCAGGTTTCCTCGCGAAATTACTCTTCATCGTTACACCAAGTAGTATTAATTTTATAGAAACGCTATGTAACTTGAACAGTAAAATACGAGTACACGCTTTAGCCTCGAGTGTTATCGAAACCGGTTAAGAAAAACTTAGCCTCCACGTCACGTTAACGAGGTTTATCCGATTCGGGAGACGTCTCTGTACGTACAGACTACAGCTACAGAGACTCGTTAAAAAGTTATTCGACGGAAGACATCGCTGCGCGCCGCACAATGGAGCGAGGTGTGAACTACAGGGGGATCAGAAATCGTGAAGTGCTCAAGATTTTGCTTATGTGAAGTAAACAAGCATGCAGATTATCTTGCTTCCATCGGTTAGGGTTGCCACTAACTAAAGGGCTTGTAAGTAATTTTAATTAAATATTTATGTATAAATCTAACACTAATACCTATTATAAATGCGAAAGTAACTGTCTGTTTCGCTTTCACGCCAAAACTACTGAACCGATTTAAATGAAATGGTACACAGATAGTATAGAGCCTGAGAAAGGACATAGGCTACTTTTTAATTGGAAAAAAAATGTAGAGTGTGTGGAGTTAACGCGTTAAGAAGAATCTATTATTATGTCTAATTCCACGCGAGCGAAGCTGCTGGGCGTCCACTAGTGTAAAATATACGTTCGACTTTATGAAATGTATGAAGCATACTCAACTAGGCTGCACCAATAGGTCGAGGGTTTAGTGGCCAACCCAGTTTCGAATGTTCCCAAGCCACCCGAAGGCTCTATAAGGCTTCACGAATGTTTTACAACTGGAAATGACCGGGACCGATGTCTTAACGTGCCCTACTAAGTATAGAAGCGCCCATGAAACTGTCACTAGAACTCACCCAACCATATACCGTCCGGCGTTGCTTGAAACGATCACGTACAATCGACGCGAGCCATAGTTCTATGAGCAAATCATCTTCTTAGCTTAGCTTAGCTACAACCCATACAGGTCTCACTGATGGGCTTGGGTCTGCCCCACAGACACAGCTGCTCCTAGATCATACTCCACCACGCTGATCCAATGAACATTGCTGAAAGTCACTCTACAGTATATTTTCTTTTTCATAAAATACAAAATTGCAAATCACAACATCCTGTAGCTATGATTTGAACCACGAGTGCTCGATTCTAAGCCTGTTTTGTCTCCTAGTTAAATCTTTCGCCCACCTTCCTTCCTCACATCAAACGCCCGAAAGCTTAGCGACGACGTCCTAAACTTTGACTTGCACTACAATCTGTTGTAAGCTTGTAGCTCGTATTAACTACCCTCAGATTACAGAACTAATTACAAATAGCTTAAGTAACTTATGTAGATAATTAAACTAAGCAGAAAACAACATAATTCAACTTCGATGAGCCGAGTACCATTTCGACCTGGTAGACTGAAGACATGAAGAAGGCAGGAGACCGGAGATTCAAAAGGGTATAGATAGGATCGGGATTAGTAACGCCGATTAAGGAAGGCCTATGTCCAATCCTGGAACCTGAAACACAGAATACAGGCCTAAAGGCCTACATTCATGATCCGATTAAAAATATTTATCTGCGTTTAAGTTAATATTGCTGCCTCGGTCGAGATTCGAAGCCGGAACCAAGGCTTGGCTATCAAGGCCACTAACAGGCTGGCGCGGAAGGTAGCGCCGCCTATGGTAAGGTTAACTCGAGCGTTAAAATTTTTTAGGACTACACAACGGCTGTTGAAAGGAAGGGTATGCTGGTGTCGGTAAGAAAACATATTAAAAAACGTCTTTTAATTGTTTACTTATTACATGTAAGAGTAGGTAAGGTAGAGTAATTTTTAAGCAGGTTATTGGTTACAATAAAAAAATTGTTCATTCCGTCCCCCAACGAGCATCAAACCCGGCACCAGCAGCGGTTGTACATGCACAGAGCCCGGTCGGTATAGCGGCACTGTCTTCCGCACGACTCTTCACAGTCACTGTTGGCGAGGCAGCTTACACGGGGAGGCCTGTCTGGAAAATCTATTTAATTCAATATGTATTTACCGTTAGTTATTTAGTTCTCCTTCTATGTTAGCGACGTATTGGCCTATAGGTGATGCCACTGTTAACAGGCGACTATGTCCACTGTTAGATAATCCGTCTGATTAATAGATTATTGTATCTAAGTACCTATAAATTATATATGAAAATATTTCGAATAAAATTCTTTTTACTTGGTCACTAGTTCGACAGGGTCGACAACGGTGGGATAGCACAAGAATTATAATATGTCAAGCAATTCTCGCTTTGGAAGGCTTTACCATTAGTCAAGTCTGTAGTCGTATTAACAGCAGTTCTTAAGCCTTTTGGGAGGCCTATCGGTGGCCTCAAACTGGGGGATAGCACAATCGAAACACACAAACATTCCCTGTAGAAAATTATTTAATACTACGTATAAAAATAAAGTAAGAATTCAAATTATTTAGTAGTAATTCCCATCTTAGCCAATTTCTAAGGTAAGATCACATCTAGCTCTCCCGATGTACCTTCTACAGTTTTGGCTTCACACTACTCACAAGCATCACACTATAATTGATTCGCGGTAGGTAGGTAAAGTGAGATTCTTACCTTCGGGGACCTCGACTGATTCCGAACTTCCATCGACAGAGTTATCTTCAGCCATTCCAGAGACAAATAGTAAACAGAAAATGTATATAAGAGTTTTAAATGAAAAAAAATGCATGTTTCTGTCTGTGCCTGTCAAGTATTTAGGTGTAAATGTTATTACTATAATCTTATTTATAACTTTCCTATTTAGCCGTGTTAAATGAACAATGGGAGTAGTAATGTACAGTCGTGACGCAGCGGCGTACGGGAGCGGAACAAATATTATTTCTTTGTATCGAGTGCTACTATTATCAAGTGTGAAACCAATACTTTTATTATCCTTGAAATTTTTATATCGTTACTTTCGAACCCAGCAAAGATCTGAAGTATTCTGACAGTGAGACTACCTCCCGCACAGCAATAAAACTGTGTCAATGAATATGACTATAGGCGGCGGTGGCCACATACCATTAGGTGGCCCGTATGTCTGTTTGTTCGTCTATGTTAGAAAAAAAAATTACCAAAAATAAATTGACTCTATTTATGTTACCAAAACATTACATAACTTCACGCCTGTATCTCGCCGAAGAGGTAGGCAGAGGCAGTACCTATGTCTGGTGAGCCAAATTTATTTCACTGAAGAGTAGCAACATCAACGTATACGGGTTTGATATCATCCTATAGATAGACCAACAAACGAACAGACCATTTTTTTTTTTTTTGTTTAACGAGTGGGAAACCTTGAAAAGGTACCCGGACGTCGTGGGAGCGACGCCGGGTTATGTGGGACTTTCACCCACTAAAACCCACTCGGTGGCCTACTCCGGCGCTACAGGAGGGCTCCGGGATCTCTTGTAGAACGCGCCGGTGCCCTCCAGCGCTGCGCCCAAGACGGGCTCTTCCCGGTTTCACAACGCTGTGCAGCCACAAACAGCGTCGTCTTTCCCGGGGTCACATCGATGGACGGTTCGAGCTCCCCCTCTCACCGCCCGCAACCCCAGAAGTCCCCTTTTAGTCGCCTTTTACGACAGGCAGGGGCTACCGTAGCACTATTCTGGTCCCGAGCTACAGGGACGGCGGCGGTGGACGTTAGCTACGCCCGCCGCGGCGGCTTCTTCTCCGAGTGGGATCAGCTCGCTCTCTGGCTCGTTCAGCATCCTCCTTCGCAAACATAACGGCGTCGCAGAAGACAAGAACGCTGCGCCATGCTTCCGCGCAATGCGTCATTGATTGTATGACCGCCTCCGGGGATAGGTCATGTCCAACTTTTTGGACGAGGATCCGCCGCTCTGACTCCCACGCAGGGCAGAGTTCGAGCGTGTGCTGCGCGGTGTCCTCGTCGCTCCCGCAGTGGTAGCACTGTGCTGTCTCTTCTCTGCCTATCCTGTTCAGATACTCACCGAAGCAGCCATGTCCGGTAAGTATCTGAGTGAGGTGGTAGGTGACACGTCCGTCGCACTTGAGAAAGGCCTCAAAGCTAGGCAGGACAGCTCTGATTACCCGCTGGCGTATGGCCCGGGGTTCCTGCAAACGCTCACTCCAGCGCTGTAGAGCGCTTTGTCTGGCACTTCGCCTGAGCACTTCAACCGACTCATCGGGTTCAGCCATCTGACGGAGGATGCGGATCTTACGAAAGAGCTCTGCGTCCATATCCGCCAGAATGTCCAAGGGCGGGAACCGCGCCAGGACAGTAGCCGCCTCAAACGAGATAGTTCTGTAACCGCGGGCGACTCGTATCGCGATCGCCCGCTGCGCTGCGTTGAGTTTTGCTGCTCGGCGCCGGCTACCCGATAGTCTATCCGACCATACGGATGCGCCATAGAGCGCAATAGAGCGCACAACGCCTGCGTAGAGGCGGCGGACTTCTTCCCTTGGTCCCCCTAGATTTGGCAAGAGTCTGTGCATTGCACCCGCTACCTTGTGAATCCGGGGGATGAGACGGCTGAAATGCTCGTCAAAGCTCCAGCGACTGTCCAGCACTAGCCCCAGATACCTCATATGTCGGCCAATTTGTACGTTCATATCACCTATACGTACAGACATGCAGGGTGGTTCATGGCTTTTCCGGAGGCCGTGAAACCAAATTGCCTCAGTTTTTTGTGGCGCTATTTGAAGCCCTAGTGAGCAGATCGCAGCAATAACGCGTGCGACCCCTAGCTCTGCCAACCTTGTCGTCCTTAGGAATGCCTCCCCCTCGGTCAATACTAGGGTATCATCGGCGTAACAAATTATGTTAACTTCCGGCGGGAGCACTGTCCGGAGAACTGTATCGTAAGCGAGGTTCCACAGCAAAGGACCCAAAACAGACCCCTGTGGAACCCCGCGTACGACGCTCTTTTCCTGTGTGCTTGCATACCGCCCAGTGTAGCCGACGCTTCTTTCTGACAGGTAAACCTTCAGGACATTCCTCAGGTAACAAGGCACTTGGTGGTATGCGAGCGCTTCATCGATCACATTCCAGGGAATAGAGTTAAAAGCGTTGACAATGTCAAGGCTAACTGCCAAGACAACTCTTCCCCTAGAAACGGCATGCTCAGAAAGCGCTCGGACCCATAAAATGGCATCCACGGTCGAGCGCTGCCGCCTAAAACCGTACTGGTGCTCAGACAGATCTGGACCTATGTTGGCAAGATGATCGTTAATGCGCTTGGCGATGATACGCTCAAAGAGCTTGCCTACCTCGTCCAACAGGCAAATTGGCCGGTAGGCTGATGGCGAATCCGTTGGCCTACCTGGTTTGTGCAGAAGCACCAGTTTGGCTTTCTTCCAGTCTGCCGGATAACAGCCTAGGCGAAGACAGTTGGTAAGCAATCTCTGTAGCCTGTGTCCTAGGATGGAGAGAGCAATAACCCAAGCCCGACCTGGGACCCCGTCAGGCCCAGGGGCGGTGTTGCGTGCAGCCATGCGCTTCACTGCCCATTGAAGCTCTGCATCAGTGACTGACAGCTCGTCTGACCAGTCAGTAGGAGACACCGGTATTGTCCGTAGATCAGGATCCTCTGCAATTCTGGGGAACAGTGTGTTTATGATCGTGGTCACTAAGCCAGGATCAAGAGTCTAAAGTAATGTCCAATTACAGCCCGTTCACACTAGTCGTAAGTCGCATATGACTAAAAGTCGAATGCTCTGGTCACCATACACTTATGGAGCTGTTCACATTAGATGAGACGCGATTTTTAGTCTAATACGACTCAAAAAACCATCCGACGGACCAGCGCCCGTTGTAAGACTAAAAATCGCGTCGAATCGTGCTCGCATAGGTGCCTGCTTGTTGCTGTTCACACTAGTCGTGCATCTAATCGACTCGAGCGCGTTGTTACCTCTCTCCCCGCCCCGCTTCCTAGATCGCTACACATTGCTTGCTCATGAATGGCGCGAAACTACGACCTATACGACTCGCGACGCAGTGTGAACAGGTACATCAGACTTTCGACTTTTAGTAATATGCGACTTACGACTAGTGTGAACGGGCTGTTACTTAACATATGTTTCTAACTAAGTAGACCACTTCTCCCAGCCCTTATCCAATTCTTGGCCAATGCAGTTTCATTGGGCGGCATTTCATATATAAATATCTTACTAGCTTTACCCGCGCCTGCATTTAGTCGATTTCCGTGCAGAAATTTACTAAGTACTACCCGCTAACTTCAATCGAATGACTATCTCCAGGAGATCTATTTCCAGGAGAACCGTACAATTTTCCGGAAAAAAAATTAGTCTATGTCACTCTTCAGACCCTAGACTACGTGCATACAAAAAATCACTGAACCTTCATCCGTCGAGGAAAACAAACATACTTTCCCATTTATACATTAGTCCATAGACATCTGAAAAGTCTAATCTTTATATCTAATACAAGTTCAAGGCCCGTCCTTCAGATGGTAACATCTGTTTTCCAAGTAGATATATCTTTCAATGAGGCAAACGCGGGCGGTGCAATCAGTACAAACCCGATTTTTTCGACGTATTCAACAATTATTGTCATATTCCAATTATTGTCATATACCATGTCATATACCAATTACAGAATACCTTAACTAATTATATACTTAAAAAAATGATTACATTAATAATTAGGAAGGCATCTTCATTATTTTCATTTTTTTATAAATTAAAGCATTTTTTAATAAATGCTTTATTATACCTACATATATACATACCTAAATAATTCATACATTAGCAGATACGTTAGCCGGATTAATGCTCTCATTGTATTCTTCATGCGTATTACTGTATAATGACTTGATAATTAGCATAGAAAGAGAGAGAGACAGGTAATTACTTTATCAGTAGCTATATAAATACGTAATTACAACCGTGGTTTGAAGTTATCTAGTTGCTGTGATCAAAAAACGTACCATTTTTCTTATTTTATAGCATATTCGTTAAAATAAATTTGTCATTAGTGTAAGATGAAGTCTACAGCAATATTATTTATTTACTTACTGGTTGTAGTGAATGCGGGTGAAAACGGTAATTAATGTGTATTAATTTCTATGTAGCGTCCATAGCCTAATGGCTCGCGTCGATTAAATGTGATCGAAAGAGTTAAGCAACGACTGTCGCGGTCGGTTTGTGGATGGGTGACCGCTAGTGGCAAAATTTCATGGACGCTACCGTGCTTCGGAGGGCACGTTAAGCCGTCGGTCCCGGTTGTTTTCAATGCTGGAAACAGTCGTTAAGCCTTGTCGAAGGCCTTCGGGTGGCTTGAGAACATTCGACACTGGGTTGGCCACTAACCCCTCCACCAATCCGCATTGCAGCAGCGTGGTGGAGTATGCTCTAGACCTCCCGCAGCAGTGTCTGTTGGGGAGACCCGTGCCCAGCAGTGGGACGTCTATGGGTCGCAGCGAAATTTCTATGTGAATGTTTGTAAGTTTGTATGTTTGTTACTTAATCTCGAAAAAACTAAAACAGATTTGGATGAAACTTGGCACATCGGTAGCAGATAATTTACTTCAAGAAACAATGCTCGGGCTTTTTTTTTTCAGAATTTGGTCTGCATGATTCCCGAGTGGTAGGGACCCGTTGCTTCAAGAGCCCGGAGTGCGTGGCGGTGTGCCAGCGGTACTGCCCACGGTCGCGCAGCGCGATGTGCTATCAGCACCAATGCCACTGCGCCCCCTCGTAGCACAGATTATACAACAGCCTGAGACCTTTGCTTAGTGATTAAAGATACATTTTTTACTATCACACTTTTCTTGACCTTTTCACGGGTATAGGATAGCAAACTGGCATGCGGCAATACCCTTCTTTCATCGCCAATGATCCAGTCATTTGAAAAAGACAGAACTCTCTTCCTGGGCGAGTGAATCACTACCGATCCCTCTAGTGTTGCCAGTGGTGGCCAATTACCGTCAAGTAGCCCGTAGGCAACCATCTTAGTACTCAAGGGTAGCAACGCATCTGTGACTGATGTAGAACGAGATTCTTAGTAACAACTACTAATTGGGCTATTACTAATACCAACTAACGGGACTTAAACTATCACTAACTCTCCCTGACCCAATCCTCATACCCACTAACGAACTGACCAACTAATGTACTAATTAAATCTTTTAGCTAACTGGACCACCCATTCTTGTCCCTATTAGTCTTATTAAAAGTCAGTCACAGTTGTCACGGGCGGCACCTGACGGGCGGTGCTGCAAGCTCGTTTGCTACCTTACACCCGATGGTAGGCTTCGATCAATGGACACCTTTAAAACTGATTGAAAAATCAAAATGTTAGTCAACAAAGCCGGACGACCGCAAAACGTTTCATTTCACTGCGCGAGTGTTCAATGGGCCGCGCTTCGCCCGAGCGATTCGTTTGAGCGTTCCGTCGAACAGGGATGAACGGGGCTGGACGGGGTTGGATGGGGTTGAACGTGGCTGCGGATCAAATCAACCATTTATTTGTTCAGACTCGCTCCGCTGCGGAATTCACGTTGCACCGCGATATTAGCGGGTTGCGCGTGATTGAATCGGAAAAGGAGAACGAAAAAAGCGCGGTATTGAAAAATAGAACAAATCAATCGTTCGCTTTGGTTTCCTGGCTATAGCAACCCGCTGTTCAGTGTCATCATCAGCATCAGCCTTTAGTAGTCCACTGCTGGACATAGGCCTCTCCTAAACGACGCTCCGACCGGTCCTGTGCCTTCTGAATCCGATGGTTTCCCGCTGCCTTCTTCAGGTCGTCTTGCCACCTTGTCGAAGGGCGGCCTTTCCTTTTCCTGTATAGTGTAAACCAAACGAGTGTCTGGAACCTGGGGCCCTATGCTGCTCTAATGCTTAGTGTGCATTATACAAAGGTAACAATTATTGGCCGCTTTCTGATCAGGTGGGCCGATGACCTGAATAAGACTGCGAGAAATAGTTGGATTCAGGACCGGAAGGTTTGACGTCGATTGAAAGAGGATTATAAAAGACTGATGATTGCGCTTTTTAGGTGGTAGAACCAATGTGGAACCTACACATTGGTTGGTGGTAGGTTTTGCAATGAGTTTGCAGTACCACCACCCGTACCCAGTACAAGGCCACCTAGTAACATTTCTACCGTGCAACAATTGTTTTACAGTAATCGTGTTCCGGCTGAAAAGGTGTCGGAAGCCACACTTATCTAGATGCGACAATCTTCGTCCTCAAGGGTTGCAACGCATCTGTGTCTTGCTTAAAACGAGTCTCTTTCTAACAACTACTAATTTGACTATAACTAACACCAACTAACAGACTAACACTATTACTAAATCTCTCTGCCTCAGTCTTATTACCCACTAACAAACTGACCAACTGATATTAAGACCGTCTGTTAACTGGACTAACCATCCTCTGATTGTGTCTAGTTTTAATTCGATCACAGTTGTCAAGGGCGGCAGCGGATGCGTGTTGCTGCATGCTCGTTTCCTAACATGCTTTGTTGTTTGCATTCATCAATAAAAAAATGATTGATAACACAATGACCAATCCAAAGGGCAAGTTAGAGACTGTTACCTAATGTTATCAATATAATTAGTACCGCTTGCCTAGCTGCGACAGCATTCAAGGCCAATCAACGTGATAGGACTTTAACACATTTGAATACCTCCAGAGCCAAGGTCCATCCAGTTACCAAAAAACATGGTGCGACATCACTCGGTGGATTTCCATTTGCCAAGCCGATGGTATTTTCTAGCTTACACGTAAACAGACTAACTGATCGGTATCAATGAGCCGAGCGGCCGCTAAAGCCGTGTTGACAAGCCGACATATTTGCTCGTGATGAGTGCGGTAATTAGTTGCAGATGAACGGACACAGTGCGAATGGAGCAGTAGGTCGATTTAGTGCGAGTTTTGTGACTAGCGTAGCGGGTGGATGACACCGCCCAGTGGCTACCGAATTCACCTCTCACTCGCGCGGTCGGGGTTCAAATCAAAGCGGCACGCACCGATGACTTTTCTTAGTTACATGCTGTAACGGTGAGGAATGATGACTGAGATTTCTCATTAATGTTCTCGAAGACCTGTGAAGTCTGCCAATCCGCACTTGGCTGGCGTGGTGTGTTGGCGTGGTGGCGTGGTGAGCCTAACCCCACTCATTCAGTTCCCGTGCCCAAATGGGGGACAAAATAATGGGTTGTGGTAGTGATGGTGACGGTTGGGGGATATCCCCGTCAGCAAAGGGTCTCGAGGTGGCGCGTGCGGTGTCCCCGGGTGCTACTTACTGGTGCTATCAACACGAGGAGGTATTATCAAGTTTGATTCCAAACAAAAAAATAAACGCTTTCTATAAAATTAATGACTACTTGAACGATAGAAATGCTTGGTGCGATGTATCTCCAGCTCCACTTGTTCAATAATAATGTAATAAGATCAAATTATAAAAATTGTAAATTTTGAAAAGAGTAACTACGTGTTTCTTGCCGTGTTCTTCTCGGTAGCATCAACTTTGTGAACCGGCGGTAGATAAAAAATGTTATGACGTTCATTAAGCGTATACAAAATACCATATAATTAAAAATAAATGAATCTGAAATCTGAATCGCATCCCCCCGATGCGGAGAGATATCGAGGATTTCCCCACGAAAAAAAAAGGGTTTAAAAAGGCGTAAAAAGTAATGGCGACAAACTAGCATTTCCTCGTATTTTGGAGAAAACAGTTTTAAATCGTAATTTAATGCGCGGTAGATCTCGACTAACCTACTGCATATCCTTACACTGTGGCATTTGTCAGCTTGTTTGATCGCTCCGCAAACAAATTGGTGGCGCTCATGTATTTTGTATCTCAATGGGGCGGCATTACGCGGCGCGATTAATTCGATTCTCATTTACACGCCGAATTAAATAGGGATTTAAGTATCGATGCAATGTACCTGACCCAAGCTGCGGTCATCTCATTTGCGTTGCGTTGACACTGCATAGTTAATTTTTATACTGTTGAAAAAATCATATTTTCAATACCAATCTACTGTATCCCGAAAATGTAAAAACATCAGCCCGAATTATATTTTTTTTGTGAAACAGGCTGATTACCAGGCATGCGTATGATTAGAAAAACCCAGTAGTTGTTGCCCGTCCCGAGGATTGAACTCAGGACCTTAGCAGTCGCGCTTTGGACCACTCATTCGAAATCTGTACTGGGCGGCAGCTTATGGGTGTTGTTGTATACTCGTCTTCTTAACTATATCCATATAAAAAACTCTTTTTTAAGACCTACTGTGATTATTGGATCCAATGCATCAATTGTACCTACGTTGTTGATTGCGCTTTTATACACCCACTAGTGGACGCCGGAGCTTCGCTCGCGTGGAATTAGATAAAACAATAATTTCGTTTACACCTAGTTGCCACCCTCTTCAAAGACACTATAGATCGAATTTTGTCCTTCGAACTTCATTCTTGTGGAAAAAAAAAAACAAATTTATAATTTTATTATATAGCCTATGCAGCTTTCTAATGGTAAAAGAATTTTTAAAATCGGTCCAGTAGTGTTTCAACATTACAAACACATCTTTCCTCTTTATAATATTAGTATAGATTGCCGCCATACCTACTTGATTGCGTTCTCTATACAGTTTCACGGAGGTTTCCTAAAGTTTGCCGCTAAGCTCCCGCTGTGAGAGCAATGTAATGTATCGAGAGACGACGGTAAAAAACTCGGAGGCGTTAAGCCGTTGAGGTGAGGACATGTGAAACCACTCACGACTCCGTAGACACTCCGTGTGGCTTCTACATTTGATATTATTGTTACAAGCCCATGGTATCCCACTGCTGGGCAAACCACTCTCCCTTTTAATGATTACATTAATTTAATGTCTCAATTTAGCATGGACCTAAATACTGTCTATTACTTCCATGCAATTTAATGACTGAAATTGAGGTTAAAAAATATATTTTCTATGTAGTTTCTATTTTGTCACTTTGGTTAGCTTTTCTGTGTCGAATTTCCTTTAGGCGATCGTTTTAGAGTAGGTATTATACAAAAGGAGATGCTCGAGATAATTGGGCACGAAACTAGTGTTTTTCGTGGTTGCAGTAACTGAGTGTAAGTTGGTGTAAGTACGTACGTACCTACACTGTCGAAATTCATGTCTTCAATCCAGCAGTGAGACGTCTATAGGTTGCAGCTTATACGAAAATCGCCAAAGTGTCTACGAATTCATTTGCATGCTTACCACTCGTATTCTCATTTAGACTTTTCGTAACCCTACAATTAACAAGTTATGAAATTCGCCATACGAATATTTAAGGTCGTATCAGTGAAATTATAAAATCAGGCCTCATAATATTATACTACTATTTTTTAATCGAGAAAGCTACAGTAAAAAAACTATAAGTAAGCTAAGCGCTAAGCCTGGCGAAGGTGAACACGCGAATCCACTCAGTGGGCCATTACCGCCCACGCGCGCGCCCCGAGCGGGCTGGGCGCACGGCGAGGGACACCGCGTGTGCCTCACATGAGGTACATGAGAGCGTATCAATCAGTTTTAAAAGGTTCTAAAACCATGTTATATTCTAGAAATATACCATAAAAAATCCGTCAAGTGCGCGTCGGAGTCGCAAACAAGGGTTCCATACCACCGAGCGATTTTTTAAAGTTTCTTATAAGGGGACCTTAATTATTCCGCGTACGGGCATAAACTAGTAATTCAATAAGTTTAAATCTAAGCAATTTTTTAAACATAATTAAAGTAAACATTTGTGAATACAGTAAGAACCTAATCCAACCAATATGTATGTAAATGTAATAGAAAAATTATAAAAATTGGCCAATGCGAGTAAGTTAATGCAGTTGGAGTACCTACATGCGAACATAGTTGCGCACTAAGAAGTAACGAAATGCGCAAAAATTAATAGGTAGGTACCTATTCCGTTCACAACAACTTTGTACGCCTTCCTGTGAAGCAGTTTACAAAATAATGAAAGATGATTCTAATGTGAGCATTGTTAATATTAATTATTTGAAAAACGAGAGACATACAATTTTATTAGTCACGCCGTCGCTAATGATGCGAATCAAAACATTTTGACCTTGTGTCTCTAATTATGATGTCCGAGATGAAAGTGGCGCTTGAAACGAGCTAACGTGACGAATTGTATACGCCGTGAAATATAGGGCGGGAAATAATTAAATATCAAACAGTGGACATTTTTTCGCGGTGTTCTATGTCGTAGAACACAAAACATTCGAACTGAAATACTGAAATGTATTTCAGTTCTCTTCCTATGTCTATTAAAATAATATTTATTTACAAGTCAATTTTAAATTATATTGCAGTTGTTTAAAATCAAATCAAAACCAAAACCTACCTAATCTATGATACATCTGACTCCAAATGCCAAGTGCTGGATGTAATTCAGAGACGTTTATTTTTTATTCAATTAAGATACTTAAGAACGTCATAGATTACCTTTTAACTACCGTATTAATTACCGTTGGTAGCACCACCCCCTTACCCTTACCCTTTTTTTATGGATACAAGAAAGCAAACGAGCTTGCAGCACCACCCATCCACTGCCGCCCATGACAACTGTGTCTTTGAACAAGACTCAGTTAGGGACTGGGATGGTTAGTCCAATTAGTTGAGAGAGTTAAATAGAACATTAGTTGGTCAGTTCGTTAGTAGGTATGAGGACTGGGTATCGGACTTGTAAGGCTCCGAGCCTTAATATATAGATGGATAGTGTTCGCTGTCTGCCTTACGTAGTCTAGCCTTAGTTTCAGGATTTACAAAATGTTGGCCGTAAGGTGTAATTTAATAACCCATGGTATAATTGTCATCTAGTATTATAGAAAGCACTAGAATTCTTTGTTTTAAGGTTAAACCAGTCCGCCGTATACCCGAGTAAGCATAAGGAACTCCCCCTCAAGCTTTTGGTAAATTAATAGAAATAGAGAATAGCTTTTGACCATCGCCCATAAATTAGCATAGCAAATGACGTGGCCAGCCATACATCAGCCTGCACTGCACGCCATATACTTATTTCTATTATTTATATTCGTATTTTATGGTGATAGGCGATTTATGACTACCGCTTAGGTTTGTTTACGAGATCTTTACGTGTTTTTAAAATGCAAATATTGGCTATTTAACGTTTTATGTGGGGCTTAGAACAAGCTTTTTCGAGACGTTCCTATATTTCCCCTTGTATTTAGGTACAGACTGTTACTGAAGTCTTACAATCCTCGAATGCGGTAAACAGGTTGCATACATTATTCCTAACATAACTGGTGAAAAGTGGGTGAACTACCAAACCTCTGTTTTTCCCTTTGGGAAAATACAGGATGTTTTAAAAGACCTTGGCCTTAAATGTACTCGTAAGTGAATGATCACCAGCTATTTTGCGGAATAAATCGCAAATATTTATACTAATATAATAAGAAACTTTGCTTTGTCTCTTGAACTAATCCTCGGAGTTTAAATAGCCTTTTACTAGTAGAAAGCAACTTCACCGCTATTTTTCACGCGAATGAAGTCGCGGAAAAGCTACTACACAATTTATCTACTACAATTTATGCCACTAATCAATGTTCGTTAATGCACATTATAATGAAATGTGAAAACAATTTAAAGTGAACAAATTAGCCAGTGAAATATATTTTGATGAAGCCGTTAGAAAAAGTTAATGGGCCATAAAATGTGATAGATGTGGACACCGCCTATATTTTATTAAGCAGGTATTTCTTTTTATACTTTAAATTGGCTCATCTAATAAAGTGTGTCCGAAAATAGTATAAAGAAAGTTTTGTATAAATCTTTTCCAATTAAAACTGCCAGTGAATTTTTATGAAAACTATACATAAAATTCGTAATAAAAAAAAACTCGAATACTTATCTCCTGCATTAAATCCGTCAGCATTTGGTTGTACACTTCTGTTTATAGACTTCCCTTGAACGAAGTTACTCTGATAGGCCAACGGTATTCTGTCCGGGAGTTCTCCCTAGTGTTAACATCATGATAAATACAAGTGCTCTCTGCATTAAAATTAATAAAGGTTATCGGAAATCCCAACAATCTGAGCGCATTTTTAACAGTTCCATCAGACTGCATGTTCTCATCGAACCTGTACGTCCGCCATTGCGAACACATGCGGGTAATGACGCGTTAACAAAGAAAAGGTATAATTAATTGTGATTTTCTGGCTTACTGGTTAAGTAAACATTTTCCTTGTTGGTAGGTATGGCTCACGAATCTATACCTATCGCAGGACTTCAAACAAGACTTTTGCTGGATGCTCGTTTGATATCTATTCACTTAAAAAAACTTAATTTTAATTTATACCACCACTACAACACTTTCTTTGTCCCACTGTTAGGCACTGGTCTCCTCTCGGAATAGGTGGGGTTACGCGTCTACCACGCTTGCCAATTGCGGACTTGCAGACTTCACATGTCCAGACATTGTCCAGATGTCAAGAACGTAATGTCAAGAACGTACTGGTTTGCAATAGGTTGAACTCAAAAATGTGTTTTTAAAACTCAAAAAATCCCGTAGACAGATTTAGATGAAACTTGACAAAATTATATACAAAATTATTATACAATACTCTGGATTAACATTGAGGCTACTTTTATTTCCGGAAAATAAACAGGTTCATATGATGTTTTTTTTATACTGTAGCCTCTGTATAAAGGTAGTGTATTTTTGATCAGAATTAAAAATATTGCTACGTATAGAGTAATAAATCTATGATTGCTACGAAAATATATGATTTCCAATACAATTCAAACTACCACAGTCTAAATCCACGCGAGCAAAGCTGCTGGCGTCCCCTAGTACCTACTCTATGAACACATTCCAACAAGAATATCATTTCATAGAACTGCTACCGTAATTAATAAAAAATAATACAAAATCGTATGAGTACTCCACCATCTGGTGTCTGTTCTCACACATGAATGGAACAATTAGCTATTGCGTTGTCGCAACGGGATCAAAGACAATTCAATGAGCAGTCTTGTCAACGTCAATGGCAACACAGACAAATAAAATAATGTAGAGCACGGCAAGTTCATCGTACGGCAAACAAGTAAACTTTGTCTTCAACATTTATTAGCTTGGTAGGTTAGTGAAGTACTAAGCCCAACCCGGGCATTGAATCCAGGACAGTACGTCTGGGATTAGAACCCGATATTAATGAAGAAAGTCTTAATCTGACTGTCTGACTTTTTACCCAAATTCCAATCGATTCCGGCCGCGCGTTTACATAGGCCGGCTTGCAACCCAACGTCCCACTGTAGGGCTCGGTTGTCTTCACTCAACCACAGGGCCACAGTACATACTCCACCACGCTGCTCCAGTGCAGATCAGATCGGTTAGTGGCTAACATGATTGTCAGAAGTTTTTTCGCCCAAAGGCTTAACTTAATTGATGACTGCTATCTTACGATACCAAACGGCGAGTTTACGTGCCCTACGGTACACGGAAAAGTCCAAGAAATTTTTCCTCGAGAGGTCACCCTCCCACTTGACTTTTAAGCTACTTAAGAGTGCCGGGAGTTCACTATCATCATTCATTCATTCATCACCCCTTTTAGGTTCTCTCCAGTATAGTAGTGAGTAGTAAAGTAGTACATTAACAGTTAAACTGATCAATTATATTCCATCCATCCATCCATCAGCCTTTTGAGGTCCACTGCTGGACATAGGCCTCTCCTAAACGACAATCTCCTAACGATCAATAATATCAGCGGGAACTGTCCCAGCGGACCGACTCGCGCGCACTTATTACAATCCTCGCAGCTGCTGCGCAAATCAGCTCTCCCCGCGTCGCTGACGTACTAAGCCGGAATTTGTGTGAGCTGACATCACTATTAGTATCTATTGGCGCTAAGCTCGAACTAATGAAGACTAATCGACAATTAATTCAACAGGTTAGCGCGCGCCTAATCCGAGTCGATATCTCACACCAACGAGAACGGTTGTCTTGTCGCCGCCTGGCGTAATAACGTGTAAATTTAGTCCTGTTATAGGTTTAAGGATATAGGTTGAAGCGCTCATGGTATAGCTGAACGCTAATCGCGTTTCTTTGCAGATGGACTGCAGAAGAACGTTAAACAAGCTATCTTTCACAGCCTGTGAAGCATTGGTAACTAGCTTGGTGTTGTCGCGTCCATAGGCCAATGGCTCGCATTGATCGTGTCATCAAGCGAGTTAAGCAGCGACGGGTGCGGTCGGGTTTGTGAATGGATGACCGATAGTGGCATAATATCATGGGCGCTACCGTGCTTCAGAGGTCACGTTAAGCCGTCGGTACCGGTGTTTTTTTCAATTGTAAAAACAATAATTACGCCTTTTCGAATTGGAGCAGCGTGAATGTTCTAGAATTCCCGCAGCTATGTCTATATCGTGCTGCTAGTTGGTGTCGTCCATGTTCACAGGTAACTGAGACAGCTTATCAGTAGTTGGCCTGTCAACTTGTTCAAGAGGCCTGATGAACAAGTTGATGTAAAGACCGTAAAAGCTCGGCTGGCAGGCACTACAGCATGCGTGCTAGCTTGCAGAGATTAGATTTATATCTTTAGATCACAGTACCAAATTTGCCACAATTTGTATTATTTAACTGGTACTGCCAACTATACAAGGTAGCAGTACTACTACGGCAAACTCTTGATGCAACCTAGAAAATTAATTTATAGGCTCTACAATTCTCTCTTTAAGGTTGTAGAGCCTTTGTTTGTACGCTACAACTCGGTTACTTCTCGGTCCTTACCAACAAAGCAATTACAATTAAACGATATCAATTCCCTTAACTCCGTTCCTAACGCACGTTTGCACAACCGTACAAAGCCCTTCAAGAAAATTACTAACATATCTCAGCAGAAATAATAAACCGCAGCTTGTCACCTCAAGATAAAAGGGATTAACTCACTCGTGAAACAGGTTGACTCTACCATGGCATATGTACGCGCTATACTCACCCATACTACTGAGAGCTAAAGCTTACTGTTGCTTGCAACAAATGTAATAAGTGTCTGAAGAAATTAACAGTGTATTATTGTAAGTACGTAGGTGTAACGACGTATAATTTCGTTTTGTGACAGCCCTTGTTAGGGCTGGGGAGGTTGCAGTTTTATCGATATAAAATGGATTTAAAAATCGACATAATAATGGAATAAACAAACGTTCAGGTGAACTGTCGGATTATAATTAGGTCATAGGAGAGTTAGTAAATCCTTAAGTTGGCATTTTTTCAGATTCATTTATTTTTCATTATATGATATATTATGCGTAATGAATGTCATTAAATTTTTTATCTACCGCCGGTTCACAAAGTTGATGCTACCGAGAAGAATACGGCAAGAAACTCGATAATCGACTACTCCAAAATATCACCAAGGTTTATGTAAAAAGTAATGCCCCTCTCCGCATGATGTTTCCCATCATTGTTGCAACGAGCGATATTTTATTACTTACAACGCACATGACTTATTTATTGATGAATGCCGCCGGGATTTGAATCGGAAAATGAATTTTGTGAGGTAGAATTACAGCTAATAGGAAAAGTCCTCGAGAGACAGGCAGTCTACCAGCCAGATCCACGGATGCCCTGAAGAAGTCAGCGGATATCCGTTGGATTCAAAGGGCGCCGATTAATTAATTAATAATTAGGTAGTGGCACCGATTTAAGGCGACCTATGTCCAGCCGTGGACTTCTAAAGGCTTATGAATGGATGGAATTCTAGCCACTAGACTTTAACTTATGATAGCTTTAAGAACATCGATAAAAACATCGACAGTTACCTTGCAATACTTAAACAACACTACATCTTAGATGAGCTGTGAATTTTAAGTGGCTGCCATCCGAAGTCGGCTTGTTGTGTCTAACTCGCGGCAAATACAGGTGGAGCTTACGCTCTCTCCGGGCGATAACATTGTCATGTTCTTAATGTGGTAGGCAGGAACTTTTGAACGCCGGTACTTAACTGAACTTCTTTATGTATAGGATGTACCAATATAACTTTGTTGTAATGTAATGTGATAGCTGTAAGAGTAGAGTGGTAAAAATGTTGACTTCGTTGAACCTCGATGAGATTTCTAATCTAAGGTATCATCTCTATGTAATAACAAACAAATAGCATGTCTGATATTTCTTCTTCATATTTCTAGTAACGTTCCCTTCCCAATAATTGAACGCTTACTAAAAATAAATATACGTCAAGTAGACCTAAACATGATGATGCTTCATAATCGATTTTGGCTTCAGTGATATATTTTTTTCAATTTTTTAAATTTATTTATCCAAAAATAATAATAATAATAATATTTATTTATTGAACAGCTGTACACGGTATTAATTACATACATTGATTGAAACTTAGGTATATCATAGCTGTCTGGTACCCGAACTAGGATCAAGCCTGTATTTCAGGTACCAGCTCTTCAACCCTTTATGTGTATTAATTGTGTTTTTTAATAGTGTACAGTTTTATTTCATGCAAGGTAAGTATTGTGTGTTTAGGTAAATGTAGAATATGTATGAATTGCTTTGTTTAAGTTAGAATATATTGAGGTTAAGTTGTGCGAACGTGAATAGAATGTACAATTGAATGCATAAAATATGTGTGTGTGTGTGTGTGTGTGTGTGTGTGTGTGTGTGCGTGTGTGTATGTAGTGTGTTGTGCGTGTGTGTGTTCTACGAATTTGTGTTAGGTAAGGACTATTTAGTTACTGCGAGTAAATCTTCGACCTCAAGATAAGTTTTAGTAATAAGCCAATTTTTTACTGTCATTTTTAATTTGAATTTGGTCATTTCATTAAGGTTTTCATATCGGCTTATTTTATTATATAAGTAGGGTCCCAAAAAACAATAGAACTTCTGAGCAAAAATACTTCTAAGACGCGGTACATCGTATACTCGATCATTCCTTCTTCTATGTTGAATGTCATGTTTACGGGCTGTAGACGCATGTTGTTTTATTATAGTTTGTAAAATAAATAGTTTACGTACTGACAGCACTTGGCAATCATTGTATAGTGATTCTGTGGAGAAACGCAGTGGCTTGAATGTCATCACCTTTAGGATTGCCCTCTGGGCCCTTTCTAGTGTTATCATTGTAGTCTTATATGTACCCCCCCATGAAGTTATACAGTAATTTACTAGTGATTGGCAAAGTGCAAAATAAACAGTTTTTAGAATTTTGGTATCAGCAATATGTCTTAGGTTTTTAAAAATATTAATAAGTTTCCTAATTCTATTTGAAATAGCCAATATGTGTTCCTCAAAACCTAATTTGTTATCAATGATAACTCCCAAATACTTTGTGGATGTGGTGTTTTCAATAACCTGACATGAACAGTTAGAACTGGGCCCTGTTTGACATTGGTGTACTCTTATAGCGTATTTATTTGCCTCTTGTATGTCGGTATTTCGCATGGAGAAAGGAATGCAGACAGTCTTGCGTATGTTTAAGGTAAGAATATAACTATTAAGAAATTGAATGACTGTGTTCAGACCGTTCTGCGCTTTTTCATATGTTTGTGACCAGGTTGGTGATGAAAATAGTAAGACAGTATCATCGGCAAAGGTAATTATCTTTCCCATATCTAATTTTAGTTCGCAAAGATTGTTAATATAAATAAGGAAAAGTGTTGGGCCTAGTATACTACCCTGAGGAACTCCGTAGTTTATCGGTAGACTATCACTGATATTATCTGCAATTTTGACTTGTTGGGTCCTGTTATGTAAGTAATCTGTGAAAAATTTGAGTTGTGTACCTCTTATCCCCATGGATTCCATGGATGCTAAAAGGGTAGGTGTATGTACTGTATCAAAAGCCTTTGTAATGTCCAAGAATATGGCTAGTACCTTTTCCTTATTGTCAAGCCTTTTAACAATAAAGTCAGTTAATTCGTGTACAGCGTCGGCTGTAGACTTAGCACTTCGGAAACCATATTGCCTGTTTGAGATGAGATTGTTGTCTTCGAGGTATTTGTTAAGACGTTTGTATGCTAAGCGTTCAAGGACCTTTGAAAGGGCGGTTAGGATAGCAATGGGTCTGTAGTTACCAGCATAACCTCTGTCCCCACTTTTATATATTGGGTGGATGATTGATTTTTTAAAAACGTCAGGAAATACGCCACAAGATAGTGATCGACTACATATGTGGGTAAGAGGGCCAATAATAAGGTTTTTAATTTCTTTTAAAAATCTAGTTGATATCAGGTCCCAGCCAACAGCACAATCATTACGTAGGGATAGTATTATACTTTCCACCTCATTTTCATCAGTGTCTAAGAATACCATGGAGTTAACACAGGAAGGTAGGCTCTTTATCGGTTTGGGAGATTGAATTGCAAGAGCATCTTCTGCAAGGCTTTGACCTACGTTCACAAAAAATCTATTAACTGTATTAACAGCTTCATGACATGTCTGCCCAGTTGATACTAGTTCAATCGGCGTTTCTTTAATTTTGTTTGTGTATGTGATGTTTTTGATAACTTCCCACAATTTTTTGTTATTATTGCCTGCTTTGTCGATCTCACCCTTCTCGTACTGGATTTTTAAGTTTTTTAATAATCGATTACAGTATGTTCTGTATCTTTTGTAACTTATAAGGAGATTAATGTTATTTGGATGTTTCTTACATTTAAAATGAAGTTTATTTCTGTGCCTGATACAACGCAATAGTCCAGGTGTAATCCAAGGCTTAATAATTCTTTTCCTACAGGGCAATTTACACGTTGAAGAATTTTTCTTAATAATGTTCATTAGTGGATATACTAATAAGTTGGCTGCTTCATTAGGATCGTTAGTATTGTAGACAGAATTGAAATTTATCGCATTTAAATCATGCCTGACTGCAGCCATATCTATTTTTGTATATGATCTAGGTGTATGGTGTAACTTGGAGGCTGTTTTCATGCAAAAAATGACTGAGTAATGATCTGTCAAAGTAGATTGTGCTACAACAGTCATGCAGTTGTATTTTGTTTTTGCAATTACGTGATCTAAGCAGTTATTCTGTCTAGTGGGTAAGTTATGCTGAGGTAAGTAGCCTAAGCACGACATTAACGTTAAATATTCTGCAGAATGAAGATCACTACTTCCCTGACATATATTTATATTTATATCACCTATTATAATGACATTTTTAAAATTACTAAGTGAGGTAAGAATATTTTCCATACTGTCGATGAAACCTGTGATATTATTAAATGAAGGAGAACGATATATACCTACAATTGCGATATCTCTTCCTATTTTAACTATTGCACAGTTTGCCTCTTTACAAGTGGGTTCCTCAAAACTAATATTTTTAATGTTTTTATTTATATAAATGACCACACCGTCATTCTGCAGAGCTAAATTCTTTGTAGCAAAGGACACATAACCTTCCAATGGTGGTATCTGTCGTTGTGATGATAGCCAACATTCAGTTAGTATAATTACCTCGTAAGTAATCCCAAATTGGTGTAGTAAAGTTTCCAATCCTGGATAGTTGCACGATAAACTTCTGATATTTTGTGTTAAAATCTTAAAGCTATTTGTAAAGTTTGCTTCCTGGATTTTTATTTTACAGTGTTCAGGATCACAAGAGATAGCTTCTGGTTGTAATAATGTGTCTAGGCTATTTATTAGTGAAAATCTGCTATCCATTATTGAGGTACATTATATACAAAATTTGTGTCAAATTATGGAGAAGGTTGTATAAGATGTTCATGTAATTGCTATAGGTATAATATACATTATATGATGAAGTGGATGACATAATGTAGCAAGCAAGTGTGGCATTATAGTTAGAATACATTAATTGTATAGTTGTATTTTGATGATAACTTAAATTTGATTTTAGTAAAATATGTGAATCTAATGATGTAATTATGTAGCAGGAATCTGGGTGAAAGTACAAAAGATTGTTTATGTGTATATTTAGAATTTTCTGTTTTTTATGATTGTAAGTATTAGAGTTAGTATAATATGAGGCAACTAGGTAGGGGTGTGAGTATAAATAATATGTATGTTGGGATTGATATGGTATTTGAGTGATTGTGTTTGTAAGTGTATTATTGAATGTGTAAAAGTATGTTCTACATGTGTATGTGTGTGTAATGTAGTGTATATAGGAGTCAGGTGAGTATGTGACGTGTACCAAGAGTGAAACAGAGTTAGTGTTACTGGAGTACCGATTACAAAATACAGAAACTGTATGTGGTGGGTCTATAGATAGTATAAGATTAACAAAGTTGAGTTGCACTCGTACATTCGAATGTGGTTGTGTAAGACAGGTTGTAGTTATAATGAGTGCATTAACCATCGATGAATATAAAACTAAAACTATTTGATCACTATCGATGGGTGAGCTGCTTCGCAAAAACTTACTCATTGTGTGTATAGAGCAATTATAACAAAAAGAGTTTGTTACAGAAATACTAAATAGAAGCATCTCACTCTCGCAGTGTCGACAGCAATAAGGAGAGTACAATATCAAAATGTGCCTAATCTTATACAATTTCACCTTACAATAGAGATATATTAGTAAAAACGTGCTACTTATAAGTTTTAAAGTCGTATACCTACGTAAGTATCGAGAAAAAATGGTAGTTGCTGCACTGAAGTAATAAAGGTAAAACCAAAGAAATAAATTATTCCTAGTATAGCTAATTTTAAGCTTCTGTGACACTGTACTATATATTGTAGGCACTAGTCAGCTGGAGTTTTGCAGGTCCTGAATTTGTTGTTCACTTTTAATTTGTATTATAGGTGAATTTTCTTCTTTTCTCACATACACGCGACCAAAATTACTCCAACAGAACTTATAAGACTTCATTTTAATTAATTCTCTAGATAAGAAATATAGGCGAGCAGCTTTGGAGGTTAATTGCTCAGTAACAAATACAGGTGTATCTTCATGGACCCGGAAACCAAGGTGCTTGGCACATATTCTTGTTTTTTGCTTTAAGTTGTACGCTTTACTAAGTTTGAGAAATTCAGTTTTTAGTAAGGTGGACGCCGTTTCTACTACTATAGGCGTGTTTTTTGAGCCATCCTTTTTTCCCCGAATCCTGTAAACATCCCTGATGTCATTTTTCCCTAGCCGAGATCCTATTGTTTCCGACAAGCAGGTGACCATCTTAGTAAGATCCTCTTTTGTTTCGTCAGGTTTTTTTGGTACATTTTTTAGTTCAAAATTACTTTTCCTATTTTCTATTTGAATATTTTCTAATTTTTCCTCCAGTCTGCTAATCGTAATCCTGTCTTCTTTGGCTTGGTTTTCTAACTGACAAATTGTTTTTTTGAACTCTTCATGTTGCGCGGTTAGGAAAGTAATCGAGTTTTCAATGTTACTCGTAGTCTGTTGTATTTGCCTGAGGGCAATAGTGGTATTTTTTAGTTCTTTTTCTTGCTCGCTCATAAACGCAGAAATCATTGTCTTAATCTCATCTTTAAATTTAGAGAACTCGTGTGAGTAGTCGTCTTCCCGTTTTCTTTTGCTACGCGTGTTTATAATCCTGCTAAGCGCCGTTTGTTGTTCCGATGTTTTGTACTCTGAGTCCGAATGTGACGTCATCTCGTCTTTGTTCATGTTTCTACTAGGAGCGCAGAGATGTAAGGAAATAGGTCCGCGTCTCGACTTAAGTGGGTTTATGTTAAAGCGTGCTACAGAATTACTAATACATATCTGTATAAGTTTATTTAAACAATTAATGAGTAGTTTCAAATAAATCACAACTGTGTTCGGGGAACGATCAAGATCAATAACAAGCTTGGTAGTCAGACTGGGTGATCAAAGTGTAAGATATAATGTATATAATGATATGTGTGTAAGATATAAATAAAGTATGTATGTAAAAAAAAAAAAGAAGGTATTTTCATATGCGTATTTCTAAATCAGTCACCCAACAGGTGAACGATCAAAGTTCGCAATCGTGATGCAGAACTCTCATTTAGCTCGGTGCGCGCCATAAAAGTCTTAAATAAAGCAACATGTACGCAATACAAGTAATAAAATCTAAACCGTAACAGCAGTGAAACGGTTAGAGCGATATGAGTGTTAAATGTTTTAGAAATAGCCGGTATAAAAATACCTTTGCAGGTAGGTAATGGTGATCGGCGGCGGATTGCTGCGCGCGCGCACCGACACGGAACACATGGCCGGTACGTGCGGACTGCCGATCTTGGTACTTCATGGCACGGCGGATTAACTTACGACGTACTGTCTTCACTGGATTGTCACGGGAATGCGCTAACGGGACTAAACTTAACTAACAGTCTTTTCCTGTCCTAATATAAATGAAACGAATATTGTTCAACTAATATCTGAAAATTAAATAAAACATAGTTCTCTATGGTATTATAGTCTCTCATGTAATGGAAGGCAGCAGAGAAGAGATACTGCATACTTATTTGCTATTCTAGTCATACCAAAAATTGCATATTAAATACCAATAAATAATTCGCTGTAAAATGTAATATCTAGTAGCTGTAACTTCCAAACTTTGTAAAAATTAGTAACTTTAGTATTTGATTTGGAAGTTGATTTGAATGGATAAGCGATAAGCTCAGGTAAAAATTCCAGATAAACATGATTGAGTTCAAAGTTGACTAAAATATTTTCACCTCATACGAATTCATTTAGAAGTTTTAGATAATATCACAAGCACCAAAGCGTGTCGGTCCACACACACTTGTCGATCACGCGCAAACGCATCAAACATTTCAGTAAAACCAACAGGTAATTTACAGTCGAAGGCGGCCGTAATACTCCCGCTTCGTGTTTATTTTCCTTCTAAATCTATTTATTTTGCCTCCTGCCAGAATGGGGGCATTGATTAGTTTTTATTTCACTACCTCAATGTTTTTATTTATTCTATTTCGATATTACACCTGTTCACGAGGTGGTCGGATTTTATATTTTAAATCGGATACAGATTTAGGTTTTGTGAATTTATTGAAGACATTGTTTTGATCAAACAGTCTGTGAGATATAAATTATGGATTATGATGCTTGTTTGTCAAAAAATATTACCTAATTACAAAACGAAATCTAATCCTTGTTTTCATTAAAGATGGCATGAATGAAATAAAGCTGCCAAACTTATAATGTTTTTAAAAGTTCCACTGTAGTGTACCTTTAGCATAATTTAGTTGTAAAAAAATCTAGTTTAGCTACTGCTTCATAGAGGGCGGTAGGTGACTGACGATTCGCCGTGGTAAGAATCAATGACTTACATGTTACAGACATTTAATATCCCATTATTCCAAATTAGTATATATTAATTATATATTAAAAAATTTATACAATTAATGTTATTGATCTTGGTATATTAACGATTTATGGTATGGTTTAGTTAACTGTAAAAAAAATACAAAATACATATAAAAATACAGATGTAAAAGTTTTTGAACTTTACGTCTGCTGAATCAGTTTTATATAGCTCATACGCCTACAGCCAGCGGGTGCTAAAATTTTAATCAATGAAAACTAGCTCAGTAATCTAATTTAAAGTCACCTTTGCGAAACAATTCAAACACGATAAATCGTTACAACGATGTGCGCGCGCGTCGCGGGGATTCCGGCGCGTTCCTCGACGTTCTGCGACGTTCCGGGAACGTCGTTCGACGCTCCGGGAACGTCGCACGACGCTCCGCAGCACGGCCATCCCGCGAGCCGCGCGCGCCGCCCGTGCAACCCGCGTTTCGCAGAGCGAGGTGCGAATGATCGCTGTCCAATTAGATTTCTAGCGGACAAATAGACTGTGCGACATGACTTCTTGTTGGCGTCTGTTGTTGTTTTGTATGATGGCGGGAAGAAAAGGGACAAGCAGGGCGCCGGGCACCTGAGGCATTGGATATTTATGTCGAATAGGACCTCACAACTAAAATATGTCGATCACCACCACCTAGGGCTGTAGCCGATATTAACGATCGTATTGGTTGATGATGTTGACTTATTACTGTACCTGGTAGCGTAGGTAATAACATAAAGTTTCATAATGTTATTGGTTTGTATTATGACTCTTTAATGGAGACTAAGTGCTGCTGGAAGTTAACCTTACAGCGATCCGTAATTTCTATTAATTAGACATTGGTCACAGGTGTCTTGCTAGCCTTGTCATTGTATAATGATCACTCTGATCACGAATAATTGTGATTGCAATCAATCGCTACGGGAACAGGCAAAGGTGACCGACATGGCTCGAAAAGTTTAGTGGACTGAAGTGGCAATGCAGACTGACAACCAATAGGTAAGAAGAGCCTTCAAGTGGAGACCACAATCCGAAAAACGGAGTGTAGCCAACACTATCTATAAACTGAAGAAGACAATGGGAGACCGCTGGATGCAGAAATTCAATCAGGAGGAACGGCGTTGTTTACTGGATGTATGGAGATCTTAGAGCTACAGACACTGAAGTCAGCAAGGAAAGATTCTAGTAAGATGTGGGAGCTGGTTTGGTCGACCTTTAAAATTCATCAGGTATTGTTTTAATAAAAGCCAAGTTTCGCAAACCGCCGTGTGCGCTTTCCGTCGGCAGTCGAGCTATCGTTACAATCGGGCGCAGCTGCGGGTCATTATTTTAAAATAATCATGTTTACGTCGTGCACGCACGTTTGTGCGCGTTTATATCCGACCTGTGTTTTGAATACCTTCGGTTGCGGAATTTCAGATTAAGCTAAGAATTTCCGAGTTTAAACTCAAAATTTAATTCAGAAATTAGGTTATTCGTTAATGTTTTTTCAATTGTGTTCACTAAACCTTACGCGCAAATGGTTTACTACTGATTTACCAATACTCGATATGCCCAATTCGATAATAAAATGACAATATTTCATTTAAGATTAGCACTTGTTTGAACAAAGCTTATATTTCCTCTTAGTAAAAATTCCTCAGTAGATACGTATTGAAAATACCTTCCCAATTAGACTGTACAAATAATCTACTAAGCATATTTGTACTAAATTAATTGGTTCTTTGCCGAGGGTACGGTAAAAAGAACAAAACACGTGCAAAGTAAACATAATAATTAAAATTAAACTCCGAAATATGATTAGCCTCGCGAGGACTCCCGCTAAGATTGATAAAAGAACAGTCAACCACCAAAGGAAACTAACTTACCAAATTGTAATTGCGAGCTGTTAAAGGGTACTGTTCTACAGACACCGAACGGCTAGAAACGAAATCCTTACGCCAATAGTAATTTTTGATTGCTGACTGTCAGGCGATAGTAATTTTTGATTGCTGACTGTCAGGCGATAGTAATGTTTGATTGCTGACTGTCAGACTGGCACTTTTGTAATTTTTTTTTTATTTAGTTTGTTTTATTCCAATTAGAGGGTTAGGAGCCTCTATGATATTTATGTATCAACATACGGTGACAGCCCAGTGGCGATCAAACTGAAAGTTCGCCTTTATGATAAGTCTGCAAAACCCCACTTGGGCAGCGAAGTCGACTAAGGCCTAAGCCCTTCCATTCCGATGGGAGACCCATGGCACAGTGGTACAGTGGCCAACATTAGGACAAGGAAAGGGTTGTGGTGGCGGTGCACATTCGTCGGTACAAAAGTCAACTAGCCAAAGTGTCAATTTGGCAGTAAACTAAGTAACCTTATTTCACATAGATAAGTTACCTGTGTTTAATTTTTATCTTTTTCAGTTATGCAGAAAAACGATTTGTAATATTAACATTTATACATATTTGAAATGCCACTTATACAATATTTTGCCACAGTATGCGTTGTGTCAAGATATTAATGTCATGTAAAAACTGCCAAAATTACACTTTGGCTAGTTGACTTTTGTACCGACGATATCATCTCATGTTTTAGCATGAAAGCAATTTTCCACTCGAAGCTATAGCTTTCCCAAGGTGGGACACATACCTAAGTACCCTGATGTAATTACGTTGCTTCTCGCTTATCTCCAAAAGACTTTTCCTTTTACCGCACCTAACTTCAAGTTATCAGGTGAAACTTTCCCGGGAGCAAATTGAAAATTTTATGATGCCAACCTCTGGTGCGAATTAATTGTGTTATCAAATATTAATGCAGTATCTTGGCTTGTTTAATTGCCGTGTTGGAGTTTCGGGAATTTCTCCGTTACGCTGCTTTTGCGGCGGGCGTCGAGCTTATTATATAGTAGCTTAATGACAGGCAATATGATTGGTTCTTAGCAAATCGGATTGAGATTAGATGTGCTAAAGTAAAAATCAAAAGTTAAATGTTTTTAACTTTTATCGTACAGACAGCAAAAAAATTGCTCTACTGATTTACTTTTTACTAACATAATCTATTCATATGATTTATATGCATAAAAGCAAAAAATATAATAAAACTTATTGCAAGCGATGCATCAATGCTCACTTTGTACTTCGTAAAAGTAGAAAGGGAGCAGCGCGAAATGATTTCATTATTTATGTCCATGCAAATTTTTTTTCTTACTGTCATTTGCTCTATGCAAATTTTGTTTAATCGTTTGCACTACGTACTACCAACGTCTATATGAAACAACTGGGTACGTGCAACAAAAATAAGTGAAATAAAAGCATCAGTACACGACACGCTCGCGCAAATAAAAATAGTTGCAAAAATTACACCGCAGTTCCAGCGTGTCCATGCTCTATATGAAAGAAGTTGGTCGAGGGAGCAGGTTCCGGTGAGAGTACGGGAATAAATACACGGGAGGTATTTAGGAGCAATACAACGCTTATCGGCACGTATTTCATAGGAGCTGTTATAACCGCATCCATCCAACCGTCTGACAGCCTTAAAAAACTGTCCTCCACTCCTATACAAAGTCATAGATTTCCCTTTCTTTTCCCTGGCCTTTCGATTAAGATAATTTAGTCTTGACACATTGCGTTCGATTGATTAGATTGGGTTACTATAGTTGCTTCTTATGAATACCAGGAGGACCAATACACTTCTTTAGAGGCGACCATCTTAATTCTCAAGGGTAGCAACACATCTGTGACTGACTTAGAACGAGACTCCTACTAACAAGTACTAACTGGACTATTACTAACACCAACTAACAGGACTAACTATAGTCCCCAGTCCTCATACCTACTAACGAACTGACCAACTAATGTTCTAATTAACTTTCTCAACTAATTGGACTAACCATCCCAGCCCCTAATTGAGTCTTGTTCAAAGTCAGTCACAGTTGTCTTGGGCAGCAGCGGATGGGCGGTGCTGCAAGCTCGTCTGCTATCTTGTATCCATAAAAAAAAAGATTAATTTAATTACTGTAGTACTTGCAGCAGCTCTATACAATTCCTCAGTACAGTCAGGCACAAAACGCCACGTGCCGCACCGCGGCGCCAGGTGCGCCGACCACGTCTCTAAATTTAACGTCTTTATTTGTATTTCTGACTGTACACGCTTTCCACAAACCCACCCTAATTGGAAGGTGGCCATTTTAAAATAACGATACTTATTTCTGGAGGAGAAATCTTATTATTGTTTTAGAAGTACGAAGTTAGTACTTAAATTTGTTATATATGTGGCAGGAATACCGTATTTTAATTCGTAAATATATTTTATTTTATTGACCAAATTACGTATGTCGTGTTTTGCATCGGTGTACTTATACTATTTCTGTGCGAGACTAATTCAGAGAGAAGCAGTCCGTCCGGATGTAGGTGTGGGGTGTTAGGATTCATATTAGTTTAACAATGGAGTCTTAAATGTGATTCACCTGGACTTTTCAGCTCTTGTTTAACGACTATTCGCTATGCCACGGCATAACTCGTAGCATATGCGTTTTTAAGACTTAATTTATTTGTGGGTCCAAGTTATCGAGGGTTCGGTGACAAACAATGTCGTACAAATTCATGAACATAAGTTATTCATTAACATCCATCACTACGTTTATCGCGTAAAATAACATTTTTATTAATTTCGTTGGTCTGGTCGCAAGTTCGACAGCTAAGCTAGAGGTCTTAAATTTGATTCATCGGTCGGGTAACAGCTACTAGGTCCCGGTCCCGCCGATCCAGCCGCCCCGTTGTTTTCAATGGTCCAAACAGTCGTTTAGCCTTGTCGAAGGCCGTCGAGTGGCTTGAAGAACATTCGTCAATGGGTTGGCCACTAACCGCTCCACCAATCCGCATTGCAGCAGCGTGGTGGAGTATGCTCTAGATTTGTCTGTGGAGAAGACCCGTGTCGAGCAGTGGGACGTCTATGGGTTGCAGCTTAGCCTAGCTTAGCTTTTCCAGTACCGCCAGTAGCGAAAAATATGTATTAAAATATGTAAACGGCTCAATTCATCTCCCATCCTAATATTGGTGCAACACTGTCTTCTTCATCGGAAAGTGCTCTAAATGAATTCCCAGAAATCCGGCTCGAACCCGACCGGTTCTGACACGAACATATTGACGTCATTAATTCGAACACACCTAACTTGTGGCTTCCCACCGGCATTCGGTGGCAGTCGCCATCGGCGTATTTCCAGCGCCGCGCCGTGCCAAAACCAAAATCATCAAATTTAAGGTGTGTGTAAAATTACTCGTATTCTGGCTATTCAGGGATGCGCCGTCGCTAAATTAGAATACGTGTAATTTAATCGATAGTAAAATAATAAAAAAAGCCTTTAAATATTCCAGTAATTAAAACGAGAAACTGATTAGAAATGCCTATGATATTAATATAATCTTTAAATTTACCCTAATCTTAAATTTAAACAATTTTTAAATATTTATGTGTATTATTACTGGACCTCTCTACGGGTAAAAGCCTCCTCCAATAAATTCCAGGCATCTCTATGCATTGTATATTTTCAGAATACGAGTAATTGTATGTACTTGTTGTATGTTGTATCTGTGTCCTTATGTGTACAATAAAGGAACTTGTCTGTCTGTACTTTAATCGGTAATATTCTTAATTTTGACAAGTGAATTTTCCGCATAGCCAATATCTATTTAAATCATATATTAATGACAAATTAATGTATCGATTGAATTAAAATGTACTAGCACTTACTTGCAAAATTTTATCGTATCTTAACCTAAGTAAAGTCTTTAATTAATGTTGTATTCCAGGAAAATATGTGGCACAAACAAAAGGCGGACTTAATGTTAAAAGCATCCTCTGCCAGTCGACTTTACGTTGACTTTGCGTTTCTGTGTCTATCCTTACAAACTTTCATGTTTATTACATCAGTCAAAAGCCATTAATTAAATCATCGATAATCCGATCCTATTCTTTAGGTCCTTCGTCCTCCCAATCAGATGTTGCCAATGCTCCGTGTTACAACTAAGAAGGCCTCCAGCGTACTGCTCACCACGCTGCTCCATTGCGGATTGGTGGATATTTAATATAATTTTACCGATGTTGATTGTTTTGCGAATCGACGCGAAAGTTCAGGTCCTATAGTTTGTGTATAACTGGGTAATTTTTTTTTCTAATTGTCTCGTTTTGTCTATTGGTCTTAAGGGTAAGCGCGACTGCTAAGCAAAAGGGCTTGGGTTCGATCCCTAGGTCGGGCAAAATATGATTGGTGTTTTTTTTATTTGAAACTAGTGGACGCCCGCATCTTCGCTCGCGTGCCAAGAGACATAACAATAGTTTCGCTTACACCTAGTGATATTCCTATGTCACTCAGTGAAGATGCAGCTTTCGCAGCAAAGAATTTTTTAAATCGGTTCAGTAGTTTTTGTATAAAACAAACACAAACAAATGTTTCCTCTTTATAATATTAGTATAGATTCCCATGTATGACAATAGGCACCTAGGCACATGGGACCTAAACATAACTGCTGAAAAGGCCCTACCCCTTCGGAGAAATATAGGCGTGATGTTATATTATAATACAAAACTTCGCAGTGTTTATCAGGTTTGTCCACGATGATGGTCATACGACATTTTATACTACAATCCCTTACCCTATTAAATTGAGCGCAAAATTCGTCACCAGCAATCTCTAAACACTGATCTCAGCCCCGTAATTTCCAATACTTATTGCGCAGTAATATAACCAATGTTTATTATCGAATACACTATTTAAGATTAACAAGCAATATAAACTGGAGTTGGTCGCGACTAAAAATAGTGGCATAGTCGCATAGGTACTGCAATAAACCGACAAATGCTACTATTAACTGACAATAATTAACTGCTTGGGCATAATTAATGGCAGTTATAAATTTTGCACGTAAATCAATTAGGTTTTATGACACGTGTCGCGAGTATTCGACGCAGGAGAGGATAGTAGTTGCACTAAGTAGGTACTAATGGTAGTTTAAGTACGCCGTGAAAAAGAAGATCGTACCTACGATGTTGAAATAGAGCTAACACAGGTAATTTTTGCCTTTAATTAATTAATTTTTGCTCTCAAACAATGTAATGGTAATTACTTTTGGGTTTTTCTAAATTGAAATTTTCATTTGTACTTCGTAGTCTTGATTTGTGCCCAGTGTTTGGTAATAGGCTCATGGGAACAAACACAACTCGTAAAATGTGTGTACACCTATGCCTACCCCATTGGGGAAGTACAGGCGTAATATTATGTGAATGTTTTAAACAACATTATCAACCGATCTATGGTTTTAAGCCACACCGGACTTAGCCGGGAGTTTGACGGTAGACCGCTTTCTGGAGCGCTTCTGTTGTTTGCAGTGCACATTATCAATCGTTGGCCTTGGGACGACATAAAAACTTCCGACAATGGGTTGGCCACTAACCCCTCCGCTGACCCGCACAACGTGATGGAGAAGGTACGCTCCAGGCTTGTGATGCCACACACGATGTTTATCCCAATTGTGATAAACCCGGGCAGTCGGCGCTGTTATTGACGTCCATGGCTGAGAAATGTACGATTACATGTGTTGGTCAATGCGGTTGTTAGTGTGACTCGAGATTCCTTGTCAGCCGGATATCGGCAGTAAATATCATCCACAAGTGTTTTGGATGCCATATAAACCGCAAACAGACGTAACAATTTATATTTCACTTTACAGTCCTCCGTTAACTATTGACATAAAACATTGGTTAGTGATAAAACGCTAACTGTTCCTTGAACCGTAGGTGGGTTTGGGCGATAAATTATGCCTTACTAGCTTTTGCCCGCGGCTCCGCCCGCGTGGTCAAAGGGAATTAACAATGAGTTGTGTATCATACATGACACATTTGTGGTGGATGAATAATAACAGTTCCATGATTAAAAGATACTTTACTAACGCCATCTATTAACAACATCCAGAACTAAATATCTAGCAAATAACAAAATATCGATATCTTCCCATGGGGATGTTTTACCGCGGTAAAAAGTAGCCTACGTCACTCTCCACCCTCCTCACTATCTCCACACACAAAAACCATATCATATAAAGCTTCGTTGCGACGTGAAAGCCGGACAAACAAACAAACAAACACACTTTCCCATTTATAATATTAGTATGGATTACCTTTCTAAGTTGAAACAACAGTTTAATGGTCTGACTCGGATGTTGACTACAACTTCATTAATGGCCGGTTTCTGAAGTCTTCAGTTATATTATCAACAGCTATTGAATCAATAAAGTTAAACGTAAGATATATGTCGGATAACAGTCACTGGGTTTCTGAACACGCGAAGAGCCTTCCATTAACTATGAATCCGATAACGAGTACCTTAAACTGCCACTAGATGGGTCTCTTCAAAAGATCAAATTTAAAATAGATATTCACTGTAGTTTGTACCCTAGGAATAGTCTTATTTGTAAGAAATATTTTTTCCATAGTCAATAAGTAGTAACACCTTGTTTTATTTACCAAATATTGTAATTTGGTATTTATTAGCATCTGTGCATCATAGTCAAATGTGAACAATATCTACAATTCTAATGTTTAAAACCGAAATTGTCAGTCACTTTTGACAAAGTCAAAAGTCAAAGTAAAATAATTTATTTCGATATTTCGATGTCCCTAATAGAACTCGTATTGATCTATTGTTATGTCCTACGAATAACTGTAAAATGTTTCACCGGGATTTCTAGACTAAAATTCAATACTATTTAACACGTACTTAGGCAATAATACCTTAAAAGTTTTTGTAATTTGTCATAAAAACGTCACAAAAAACGTCAAATAAAGTTAACGAACCGGTAAACGGCCATATTTCGTCAGTTAAGTTAATCTAACTATAAACAGAGTTTATCTTACATTGGGTTGTTCAGAAACACAATTTGAAAAGTTATCGAACCGATAGCGCTAATGAATAGATAAACTGCCGTCAAATGGACCTCAGAAACCGGGCATAAGACAACTTATGAATTCGAAGTTATGTCTGCTGTCGACTTTTGCCAATTACTTATGCAATTAAAATGCTTAGTTTTCTTCCCGATTTTTTTAAATATATTTTAGGCTTACAAACAAGCGGACGCGACGCCAGCCCTAAAGAAGAGCGCTTTTTACGCATTTTTTGAAGAACCCCATGTCATAGCCCGTGGTAAAGAGCTCATAAGGACTTCACATGCCTTCGAGAACATTATGAAGAACTCTCAGGCATGCAGGTTTCCTCACGATGTGTCCTTCACCGTTACAGCAAGTGACATTTAATTTCTTAAATCGCACATAACTTAGAAAAGTCATTGGTGCGTGACGCTTGGGTTTGAACCCGGACGGATAATTATTACTCCGGGCCATATACTGATAAACCTTGCCCTAATCTTCCCTCACCTAGGCGTTATAGCCATAAGGAATCTAATGGTCCGCTGCGCAGATACCCGATAGTCGTTTTATCGCTGGCTGGCGCAACGCCAGGCGGCAGGTTGGTGGCTTCGTGATAGCCCCCTGCAGGTGCTGGCCTGGCCGTTGATGGTTATTGTATTGCTAGACAAGTAGGCGACGGCCCAGTGGTTGTCCAACTCGCCTGTCACTCGAGCGGTCCGGGTTCAAATCCAAGCGGCACGCACCAATGACTTTTCCAAGTTATATGCGATTTATGAGATTTATTTACACCTGCGGTAAGCGTGAAAGAAACATTGTAAGGAAACCTAATTAATGATTAATAATGAAAATGGTGAGACAAGTAGGCAATGCTTTATGGATTGTATTTAAACTTTTCAAGGATTTTCTGTGATAAATGTCAACTGCAGTACGTTTAAGATTAATTTTAACTCTTCACAATGACTCGAAACGAAATTCGTGTAGTCAATTAAATTTTGAAAAATCAGAACCCAGGAAACGAAGAACATTTTGCAATGCCGTGAAACTATTCTCAAAGAAAACTAATGAAAATTAAAAAATATCCTGAACGCCATGTAAGTTGTGGAACTCACCTATAAGTATCTACCAATAAAAAATATTTATCGGCCACTTATAACCGATTATTCCTAACAGGAACTGTAAGCCCGCGGCACGCGAGGGGCCTCCCCTATTTACGATGCGCTCGTGGACTATTGTTTGGCATCGATTATGCCCCCTGTGGTGGGACTACCACCACTATGTAGCTCATACTGACAAGCGCTGGCAGGCAAATACTTAGGACTTAGTACGATCCAACAAAGAAAATTAAAGCTTCTAACAAAGAAAATTAAAACGTCTAAAATTTTACTTTCCAAATCATATATTATATAAATAATTGTTATCAATTCGGCATGGCTAATAGCGTTTTAGTTGAACCTATGTCGGATAAAGCTAAAATGCTTTAAATACTGGCAGATTTAGCTTTAAGTGGATAGGTTTTTTGTTTTGTGTGTGTTAATGTTAGATGACTTTACGGAGGATGTGGTCGCTATGAGCTAAATTGATATTAATAACATTTGATAGCCTGGTAAAAAGCCGTGTCTTATCGAAAAAGTCTACTGGACTTTTTGTACAAATTTTCCGCATAAGTAAAATATCAATAGGTTCTAGAGGTGATAACTCAGTGACTCAAATTAGTTCAGCAGTGAGTTAATTTTGAGTGAGATAAGTTTGGGAAGGTAGGTGAAAATACGTACCTACTTAATAAAGCAAGTACCAAGCAATGACTCTGCCCTCTACACATAGAGCCTGCACGCAGCAATGGGACGCAGTAAGGTTGGGATGCAATGACTCATCCCTGCGGTAATTACAATATAACACATGTGCGCTACCTCTGCTCTGCTCACCTACTAGTGCGAATCCAATCAACATAAATTCGCCGGCGAGCGACAGATGCCGTGTAATCGTTCTGTGACGTTTTTTGCTGCCCACCCCTAATGCTAGCGTGATCGAATCTGTTTAAAACGGGGTAACCTAGTATGGAAGCGACTTTTCGTGAATTACATTTGATTTTTTCTAAAAATATTCGTTAATTGCGCACTATTTTCGTTTTATTGTACTGGTTGATCTATTGGTTTCAAGCGTGACTGCTAAAATAGAGGTCCTGGGTTAGATCCCCGGGTAGAGCAAAGAATTATGTTTAACTTGAAATTACCAGTTCGGAGTTTGGGATTGTGCACGGTGTAGTAGGTGGTTACCTGAAAGAAAGAAAATTCATTTATTTTACAAATTCATACAAAAATGCATGCATGCAACTTCCATACAACATGAAATACACAAAATAGTTGTGACAAAACACTATTCACGATGTCGACATGGCACCCTCGTGTGTTAACTTATCAAAGTCCAAAGATGACTACCGTACTATGCCGTATGTACTAAAACGATGCGAAAATATGATGGAGCCTTGAATGGCGAATAGAGAGCTTTGAATTGGGATAAGATTGATCGCTGCGATCCATATACGTCCCACTGCTGGGCACGGGTCTCCCCCACAGACACTGCTGCGGGAGGTCTAGAGCATTCTCCTTCACGCTGCTCCAATGCGGATTGGTGAAGGGTTTAGTGGCCAACCCAGTGCCGAATGTTCTCAAGCCACCCGAAGGTCTTCGACAAGACGACTGTTTCCAGCATTGAAAACAACCGGGACTGACGGCTTTACGTGCCCTCCGAAGCACGGTGGCGTCCATGAAATTTTGCCACTAGCGGTCACCCATCCACAAACCGACCGCGCTAGTCGTTGCTTAACTCTTTCGATCACATTGAATCGACGCGAGCCATTGGGCTGTGGAAGCTACATAAGATTGTTAATCCTTTATAATAATAAGCCCTCTCCACAGTGCCGTCGCTTCGCCCTCGACAACGAATGCAGGGGAGCAGTGTACTCAGGTGTTGAATCGACTCCCGAGGTACGCACGTCCCTTACACACTCTGCGCGACTGATTACAGTGCGCGCTCAAACCATTAATTTTATTGATGAAAACAATTGCTAGATCTTAAATTTATAGTAACTGTTATCACCTATAAATTCGACGCGACGAGCTTTGTTATACCTCGAGTATAAAAAAAAATAATAGAAAGATACTGAACTGTAACAATTAGATATTTGTTACTTTTCAGTAGTGTCAGCGTCGGTGTCCAAATACCATACAGCTACATGTACCACTGAAAATCAGCGCTATTACACGTTAATGCTGAGTGGTCACTTTTTTTGTGACAGCATACATGTCAGTATCTTTTAAATTTAAGTCAATAAATGTTGCTAAGCTGATATAGTACCTATTTACAAATAATGTTATGTGCAAAACTGTAACAGTTAAAATACTGATACTGAAATTTGATAAAATAAATTTCTTATCTATCAATTCAATTCTCATTTATTGTGGAATATAGCTAACAACTCCACCAACTTGCATTGTAACAGCAGACCAATGCCCGGCAGTGGGACGTCTATAAGTTACAGCTTTATAACAATAAATGAAATATAATACAAAATTAGGTACGAATTTCATTCGCTATACTAGCCAGAAAGCAACAAAGAGCATAATAGGCATTTTACTATGCAGAATATTTACTGGTATTAAAAAATTAACTGATTCAAGATTAATGTTATATTTGAGATCCGAGACATGTTGTACTACACAAACAAGCATGTGTTCATTATGTATGAAATAAATAAGTTTTATTATAATGATTTTGATTTTTAATCGAGTCACACTTTCTGGTCGAATATGCATCGTATGATTGAGGGCGCCGGTAGGGGGCGCAGTCTTTGATGTGGTCGCCGTGACCGTGAAACTCGATGGCGATTTGTTGGAACCTATTAAAGGATTGTAATTGTGCCCGAATTGAGGCCTTTGTGGGAGGCCTTAATGAGATTACACTGCCTAATACATATTTATACAGGAATCTGACAGTCAGACTCACTGATGAGTTTTGAAAAAAGAAAATCTTACAATCGGAGATTTTTACTCATTTTGGAAATTTTACAAACGAATATCACGCTATAGCGAAAGTAAAGTTTAACCTTTCCTTTACAAACTCAATCAAAATCAAAGTTACAGATATTTCTATAGATATTACATCGGATATTTTTGTTTTTCAAAATAAGACAGTCTTTTCTAGGACGACTCTTACAAGATTATTTGAAATATTAAAACATTTGTAGACAAGAAATGATATTTTGATAGATCTTCACCTCATCTCTCATCTCTGCATCATGATCAACCAGACACCATATCGGTGTGCTACAGCAGCGTGGAATAGTGCCAGCTAGGAACAAAGCTAGTCCTTTAAGACGATCTGCATTGTCTATTGTCATAAAACACACCAGTCACATGCGCGAGCGCATTGCGTTACAGACAGACAAGCGACTCGGGCACTCATAAATCCGCCATCATAATTGGTATCCTCACATATATATAACTGTGATTGTGTGTTTGTTTGTTAGGTCATTAGTTCTTTTACGCCATAATGGATTGGTCGATCTACGCGATTTTTTCCAGAGTGATAGTTTCAGAGTATCGCTGCGACCCATAGACGTCCCACTGTTGGGCACGGGTCTTCCCCACAAACGCAGCTGCAGGAGGTCTAGAGCATACTCCACCATGCTGCTCCAATGCGGATTGGTGGAGACCAGAGTATCATCAGGCACAATTTTATCCCGGTTATTAGCAAGGTTCCCGTGGGATGGATCTGAGAATCGTACGCAAGCGGATCCGCGTGCAAGCTTCGTGTATTCTATGTATATCTGTCCATTCCCGGAACGCATGCCGCAGCATTGTCCTCCGGGAGCCCATTAATCCCGGGGCGCGATCAGAGCCGCTAATTAGAGGCCGCGGTGCGTTTACATGACGCGATTAGTCTTTGCGACATTCCGACTGTCGTTTTGGTTTTGCAGTTATTGCAGTTTCAGCAACTAATAAGGGATAGGGCTGGCAAATTCAGGTTCACCTTTACCATGTTGTAAAGTCAAAATCACATGACATCGAAAACATTCTGGAGTACATGACATGCAGGTTTCCTCACAATGTTTTGTTAATGCCTGTGAGGTGACATCTTAGTTCTTAAGACGCACATAAAATCCATCCATCCAGCCATCAGCCTTTTGAGGTCCACTGCTGGACATAGGCCTCTCCTACACTATACATCACTCCGACCGGTCCTGTGCCTGCTGCGGTTTACCGCCGTCTTCTTCGCACATAACATACTGGTTTAAAAGTAATTTGTGCATGCTCCTATAAAAGGGGATGGTTAGTCCAGTTAGCAGATGTTTATATGAACATTAGTTAGTCAGTTCGTTAGTAGGGAAAAGGGCTGGAGCAGTAACTGTTAGTGACAGATAGTAATAGTTAGTTAGAGTCTTAGAGTCGCCTCTAGAGAAGTGTAATCTATAATGAGAATTATCCAACCTGAACTTTAATTACTTATATTTATTACACTTAAATACTAAGCACGTCTTTAGCGCGTATTGCTCGGATTTGATCTCGAACCGTCTCAAATGAGCCACGTTTCGGCCACTCATCTATCGCCGCACCACTTCGCTTAACACCATTCCCTGACCAGTTGCATCCCCAGCCCGGGAACACATCCCTCGCACTCGTCACGGGAACGCATTCCGCCGCCGCTAATTAGGCGCCGCTTGAACTTGATTAATGCGGGACTAATTACCGATACCTACTCGTTGTTAGTACGAGCAGCCTGGCTCAGACAGGCCGGCCGGCCGCGGTATGCGAGCGACATGTGCATTGCGTGCTCTGTCGGGTTTGCACACATCAACGAGTCGCCAAAGGCTCACTGAATCCCGTAGTGGACCCGTATCGGCGTGTTTGAAAAATACTTGTTAATTTATTACTAAATGATTCGTGACTCTCTATATTCCTAGTTGAAGTTACCGGCTTACTCACGTGTGATTTAAGTCGGGAAAAGGCCGACTAGTTTCGGTCAATAACGATGACCATGATCAGGAGTGACGCGCCCGCGGCGTGCACGCGTGAGTAAGCCGAACTTCAAATACAAATACTTGTTAGTTTTTTGCAAGATGTATCTACATACAAGTTGCGTCCTGTTTAGATCAAAAGAGTAGAATTATTACTTATTTGTGTGGACCAACGGGATTATTTTGTCACTGACAAGATTCAGATTCCGATTCAGATTCATTTATTCATTATATAGTATTTTGTATACGCTTAATGAACGTCATAACATATTTAATCTACCACAACAAGAGTAGATACTAAATAGACCAATGTAATCTGATAAAGAAAATTTTATGAAAATACTGTGAAATAAAGCAACTTGTTGTAGTTTCAATAGGATTTAACCTCTGCGAGTTTTATACAGACTTTAGTAATAATGGTTATCAATATCATCATAGAACAGTATAATGATATACATTTCCTCATTCCTCTTCATAGCTTTATTATTTTACACGATTGCTTTGGAGCAATTTTATACAATTTAAATGCATTCTACTTTTAGCTTACAATTATCATCCTTGACTTTGTTATTACATGCTACCTATTAATTAATTTACCAGATCATTACCTTACCTCAATAGGTGGTCCAGGGACCGTGACGTCTAGACGAAGCTAAATGAGCTTTTTAATTCGCGATTACTCCAATAACAACATTAAAATGGTAATGGAACGGCCACTCACAGACTCTTGGGGTATTAGACAATTACACACGAAACCAACATTATTTTGCGGCTGCAAACACACTTTATCTGCACTTGTCAATCGAATTTCCACCTTAACACTTGGAAATAAATACGCATGTGATGTTAATTTGACATGTCACCGGTGATGAGAAGCGGTAGAATTGTGTCGTTGTAAAAACGATACGTTTGCCGAAAACCGTTTTTGTTCGCGATAAAATCGCAATACACGACACCCTGTACGGGAATGATTTATGTATTATTTATTGGTAAGGGGTCGTAGTTATCGTCTCTATCGATGCGGTGAATGAAGGGACGACGGCAGCAATGCATGGCTCAATGACGCATCAACGATCACTTTTAAATTTGGAATGCACGGTGATTGTATTCGAGAATGCCCGCGAATTCGAGCGTGAATTACTATATTATCTAACTTTAAGGTTAGGATAAGGACTTTTTAAATTACGAGTACGATTAGCATCTAGCGATATATTAATCCTTTCCATAAGAAGATGGTCATTAAGTGCATGTTTTAACTGTCCAAATGGTAAAAGCGCTTTTTTGCATTTTACTTTTCCTGACATGAAGTCTAACTGCAAAGTTGTCGTGTTTGCCAAACGCCGTGTAAATTGACATCACATTGATAGATCACCTAAAGAAATACCTTACAAGCGGATAATTCAGTTAGCTCCCTTCTTAAACTGAAGTCATAAGGTCTATTTTACCTGTGATTGTGTTCAAACGTTTGTTGTTTCAGTAGATTATTTAGAAAAAGCTACCAATTTAAAAATGCACGTCACTTATTCTTATACTGAATGTATAGAGTATACATTTGCTCAACTCGTTTTGAACGGTTTAGTCTCATTTGGGGATGAACTCATCAATCAGGTTGGACTTTGATGGAGGTGGCATAATCTAGTTTGTCGAATGTCTGTCGGTGCGCCTGCCCTCTGAATGGCTGCTAATTCGTGATCAGGTGTTCATAAAAGTTTTTAGAAAGTTTAACACAAAACCCATTTTCAGTGTTATCGGTGTTCCATTTAAAGTTTATTCATTCAAATTATTCTATTAGATTTTATATTGAATTAATGCGGTGATATGAAATGGTAAAGCGTAGGTATTTAGTGAATATTGTACTAGGATAATATTCTAGTTCATTCACAATTATTAGTGAATTTTAATGCTATTCCTCTATCATCCAATTTTTAACATACCAGCAATAAATAATATCCGTATAAATTATCGATGTAAAAAAATTATCTTTTTTCTATTTTAGATTAGAGAAGTAACTATTACTGAAATTAATAACTTCAAAGTTAAGTAAATAAGATAATCTGTCAGTAGACAATAACATGTGTTCTGTCATAAACAAAATCGTCATTATACATCGTCGGTACGTAATCCTGTGCCTCAATAAAAATTTGTTTGATAGGTTCAAACAAAGCGGCGGCTTAAATATCGATCCAAACAAATCGACCAATATCTTCCCCGGCTCTTTCAAGCCGAGCCGCCCAAAGCGCAAATGTAATAGTTCCAAGCAAACCGTTTACAGATCGCAAAGCTGACTCCCACTTGCGGCACATGGACGCACAGGCGGACAAAAAGTTTGGAGTGCTCGAACAATTTTCAATTTCCAAACAAAAAACTAGTTCAATCAAACGGGTGTACCCTGTACCAAACTGTGCATCTGTCGGTCAGCGGGCCCGGCAATCATATCGAGTGCCATTGTTGCAGATAAAAAGGTAAAAATGCTCTGAAGGGTGGATGCGGTGGGGAGCTATCGCGAGAAATTTAATAAGTCCAGTGTATATTTTGTATAACTTTTCGGAAAACCAAAAAAATAGTGTACAATGTTCAATCTGACAATTTTTTTTACAATTCATGAGCGCTTCAAAAATGTATGAAACGCATCCTTCAAGGCAGGCAACGCACCTGTAATACCCCTGGTGTCGCACGTGTCCATAGACGACGGTGACCACTTACGAGTACCATCAGGTGGCCCGTATGTCTGTTTGTCCGTCTATATTATAAAAAAAAAACTGTGGCGCGATGGTGATCTTAGCTGCCGAGCCGCGGATCTCCTTGTCGAATTCCGGTCGGGGGAAATTTTTTTTTTTTCGGAGAAAAATATTACTCTTGTTTGCCAGGCTGTCTGGAAGAAATTGCTCAAAGCAATAAGACAGCCTTTTGTAAAACTTTTTTCTTTACTGTTATCTCTTCTCTTCTTTTTCTAGTGCAATAAATTATAATAATATTATTTTGTATTGTGGCATATAACCGTGAAACAAAACAATTGGAATACGCAGTCCAACGTACACACGTGATTGACGTCACAAAAGTAATGAAATGAAATTAGGCTCGATTGCCTTTAATTCAGAATTAGATAGCCGTTTTTAATTTCGATTCGGTTAGAGGACGGCTGTGGAATTTTAAAATTACGAAAATCAGCGACCTTTGTGTCCGATTGTCCAACTTTTTCGCATCTGACCGCGCGGAAAATTCACATCGATAGATCGCTCTGAATTCATGGATGGTGCTGAAATTACCAGTGATTTAATTATAACATTCTCTTCTCATCTATTCAAAATAAAAGTTTATGTAGTTGTCAGCCAAATATTAAATACAATATTCAGATTGACTAGGAAGGTGGTACCTTCACTAGAGAAAGAAAGTCCTTTAAAGTTTTTTTCGAGAAACTTATTCCTACATTTGCAATTTGAGTTTATATCTGCAGATGATAAATTATTTCCAGACGGCAAAACTCTGTCCACATGACAATAAATTCATAAATAATTACACCTTCCAACATTTAAGAAGTTAATTTTCCGAGTTAATTTCAGTTTGGAGAAAGCATTAATTCCCGAGCATCGGTACTTCAGACGTTATCTCGAAGTCCCACTGCGTCCAAGTGCATTTAAATTTAAATCTAGAGCCACCTTGGCGGTAAGTTTTCAAGTAATTTACGAGTGAATATTAAGCATCACCTACCAGGGGAGCTGAACACGCTAGGGGTGGAGTTTTGTGTGTTTTACTAATTGCCAAAAGATGGTAATCAGGTAACCGAGACAGCTATCTATCTTTTTCATACGCACCAAACTATCCATCTTTCATCTCGCTCCTCGCGTCGACGGTCCTGAAGATATAACTCAAATGCTGAAGCAAAAACCATGACAAGGAATTAATTAGAGCTCTAGGTAAATAATGAAGATTGTCGCTCGCCCTAATGAGTTTTTGTAAGTCGCAGTTTGGTGAAATAATTATAAAGGCAGGTAATTAAGAAGTTGTGGATAGGTATGCTAATGGAGGGGGTTTAATGAGCGGAAAATTTTATAAGTTATTTTCGAAGTAAAGCAATAACAGTTTGAATTTTACGCGTGAAATTGACTTGCGTCAACTTATGCTGTCCTGCCATTGAATAGATACTTACTACTGCTTACTACTTACGAGTAAGTAACATACTATTGAGTAGACAAGTACAGCTATAAAGTTTTATATGTTACCCGTACCATTTCGATTAAATCTCCCGAGTGTTAATACCACGAGCATCCTTTGAGAGCACGATATGACGCGAGAAGCCACCCTTGTTTAGAAAAAACACATTTAGTCCACTGTTTGAATAAGTGTTTGATTGGGGCGCGGCAGGAGGTAAAATGCAAAGAATATCTCCACCGCGTGGAAACTCCAGACGAGTGCATGTATGTAGGGCAGGTAAGGTAGGGCCATAAGGAGTATTAACGGCATACAAAAGTGTTTAAACTGCGAGAGCTGTGTAAGTCTAAATATTTTAACTGTACCATGTTAATATTTATGAAAATTTTATGCACGAGTATGTACGCAAATATCATAATTTGTTTGCAAAGAAAAATAGAAGAAAGAAAGATAAATTGATTGTACCTAGCTATACTTTTATGGGGAACTGTGTTCGCTTCTACAATAAAATACCTGAAAATATTACTTGTCTCTCAGAAAATAAATTTAAATCTAACATTGAATAAAACTCCATAAAAAAGCATAACTACTACAACGACTACTTAAACGATAGAAGCCCATGGTGCTAAGTATCTCGAACCCCACTTTGAGTTCAAAAATAATGTATAAAATTATTAAATTGTACATTTCGAAAACAGAAATTACCGAGTTTCTTGCCGTGTTCTTCTCGGTAGGCTCGAATTTGTAAACCGCCGCCAGATAAAAATCTAATGACGTTCATTAAGCGTATACAAATACCATACAATCATATTATTGTCCCACTGTAGAGCGCGCGTAAGCCATATCTGAGGGAGGTGTAGAGCTTACTCCACCACGCTGCTCTTATACGAATTAGTACTGGCTACTAATTAAACTGGATAAATTAAAAAAATTGTCTTTAAAATATTTACTACTATATACATGTCGCATACAGCCTTCATATAAGAGCGATAATAATAAAGATATTAGCATAATATAAGTTATCAGAAAGAATGTTTGTGTATTTATAAATTGAATTACTGTCAAGAAGCAATTATAAAAGATGTCATGATGTATGTTTGTTTAAGTTGAAAGCCTTTACAATAATTTAGCAATTTACTGCAGGTAATAAAGGAAAACAATAATAGTAGAAGTCTATTATCACAAGAGAATAAGTATTCTCTTGTCTTTGGCTATTCCAGACCAATGAGTGTCGTATTAATGAAATATGCAGAATTCAGTTTACGATTCATTTATTATTATTTGTTTATCTACCGCCGGTTCACAAAGTTGATGCTACCGAGAAGAACACGGCAAGAAACTCGGTAGTAACTCTTTTCAATATTTTCCACAGTATTTATTGATAAAGACGTCATCTAATTACATATTTTAATTTACTTGAATTACAAATAAAAGTAGTAACGAGAACATATTCGAGAGTCACTTATTCATAACAACCTCGAGTTTATTATCATAATTTTATAATAACGTTTTATAAAGTAATCCTGCAAGCATAGCAACATTATTTATTTAAAAACAATGTTCGATGAATAGCACTTACGGAGTTGCTCTCGATTCGAAGCGCCGATGCAAAGTGAGTCCCATATCGAAATGTTTGCCTTTATATAGGCTGAGCCTTACGTCACTCGTTCTACCGGTCGGATGCAATGCATTAAGAAAACTAACAGATGGCTATAAAATCATCAAACGTTTTTATAAATCGTTTAATTATTACAAATCACTATCGTAAATTAACGATGTTATTTTTCTATAAAAACTAAATTTTAAAACACGTTAATTAAGCCTAACGGAAGTTAGGCTTAATTAAGTTTGTACAATTATGACATCTACAAATTATCAGTGTGTTATAATAATTATTGTAATTTAGTTTTTACACTTGATTTATTATAATAATAATTAAATCATAGTAGGTAATAGTAATCGCGGCGACAAATAGCATTTAAGCCTACCGGAAGTTTGCACAATTATGACATTTACAAATTACCAGTGTGTCATAAGAATTATTGTAATTAAGATTGATTTTACACATGATTTATCATAATAATAATAATCAAATCATGGTACGTAGAATGCAGGAGGTATGTAGAATAGCTATCGCGGCGACACGGCCATACTGACATGCGATGCGTGCTCAGCATCGCTTCTCTGTAAATAAATCAACAATATAATTATGTTATGTTCTGTTCTGACAGACAGACAGACCTTTCCTCCTCTTCCGCGGCGCCGTGGGCGCTTTTGCGTTGAGGGAATTCGGATTTAGGGGAAATCCCAACTGTTCTGTTATTAGTGCATACGTTGTGAACCACTTAGCTTAATATTAGTGGTAATTCGACCTGCTCACACGCGTGACTACAGCATTAGTTATTGTTTCATTTCCATGTTGCACTAACATTAATAAGGGTAGGATGGGTGAGTGAAAGGTTGATGCTGTAAAAACAGAGGTCCTAAGGATTATTAGGTAGGTTGATGCTGTGCTCTGGGCGGTCCTTTACGCCGTGGTACACAGGGGACTTTTATTCTTTCAGGATAGGATCTTTAAGTACTTATTGAACACTCCACGTGTCAATAACATCTTAGTATTTGTGGCTTATTGAACACTCCACGTGTCAATAGCATATTTAGTATTTGTGATTTATTGTACACTCCACGTGTCAATAAAATCTTAATGTTTGTAGCTTATTGAACACTCCACGTGTCAATAGCATATTTAGTATTTGTGATTTATTGTACACTCCACGTGTCAATAAAATCTTAATGTTTGTGGCTTATTGAACACTCCACGTGTCAATAAGGCCGGCGTTGTCAATGTCGTCGTAGCGTGTTTAACAAACATAAGTAAGGGTATGAAGGTTAGAAACAATTGATGCATTATCATTGTGATATGTCATCAGTTGGTGGTAAATCCTGCGTTGCGACGTTGGCCGACCGGCCTGTTGATTTATACGTGATACGTTGGAAAGTCCAGCTTGTTGGTCAACTGGAGGCGACACGGCCGCTGTAGTAACACTACTTCCCGGTTGTGGCGTAATTGATCATGTGCGACCTTACGAGGCTTTCCGTGATATCCTACTACCTTCTTGACAAGGTAGCAGTCATTATGAAGCACGCTGTGAACTTCGTAAGGAACGCAGAATATTAAATCGAAGGAAGTCTGATTTCTGGGATTGTTTTTAGTCAGAACGAAGACTCCTCGCTGAAATCATTGAATTTTTGCCCTGCCTTGGTCAAATCTTACTTTATCTTTCGCAGATATTTGTGTTATTATTTGCTGTACGTGACGTTCCAATGCTTAGAAATCAATCTAGGAATTCTCGACCGCCCTTTGCGACAACAATTGCCTCGGAGTTCCGAATAAGTTGAAGTGGTCAGCTTGATTTTTATTAGTGTAGCGCAGTAGCATATACTTAGCGTATGTATCCACCGTCACCGACAGATTTCTGTTCATTGGGTGATCCCAATTTGCCGGTTATGGCCATGTGTATTCACCATAGAAAAAAAAAAAAAACAGGAATGCCTAACACCAAACCCACTTAGTAACGTTACTAAAGGCAAAAGAATTACATCAATGATTCATCACCTATAAACCGCGCGGCTCACAGCCCAACGCGTCGCGCAATCGCGCGCAACCTTTAACTAGCGGCAGCGCAAACCCCAAGCTACGAAGCTCGGGTTCGCAGCCTATATACATATAGGCCTAGCATCAGCATATTTATTTATTTAACCTTTTATTGTGTATTACAATATGGCGGACTTAATGGCATTGTCCACCAGTCAACCATGGGCGCTGGTGAAAAGATGTAAATAGGTAGGCATATACATCTGTTTAACGTACTCAGGACGTCATGACCGAAAACTTTGTATAGAACCCTTGATTTTGATTGCCAGAGTGTAAATGCGCTGTCTATTTTTAGGGTAAAATTTTAAAAATGTCGAGCAGTTTGTTGGTACACAACAAGGACAATAAATATAATTTATCTTGATGTAATTTGCGTTTTTATTTTAAAATAACCCGGAAAGCACAATCTAAATGGTTAAGCATAAATATATTTTCATTCACCCGTACTAGACATGATAAGATTCTAAGTACGGTAGGTACATTTAGATTTGTTAGTAAATAATGTATTCAGAAGTTTTAAAATCTTATTAGTGGTACATATTGGACACATAGTTTATCTTGGATTTCAAAGTTCTATAAGGCCATACTATTTATTTGAAAAATTACGGGATAAATCTATTCGTAAGACATGGCAAGCCCACGCTGCGCAAACGCCAACCAATGTCAAAACTTTTCATAGTCAAAGTTGTCAAAGTCAAATAATTTATTTCGGTATAAAGTGATTGGACACGCTTAACGAACCTAAAAGTTTGCTTAATTAAATTTTTGTAGCTTCTTAAATGTGAAAGTGAACGTATAATTGAAAATGTGATATTTTAGTGCTATGATGGAGACTATTGTTCATTGAGAGGATTTGAAAATTATTCCAGTACTAACTTGGAGCAAAAGGTAAAATATTTGTATCAGGTATAAGTTTGCATCCAAGTTAGCTCAATATGTATTGGTGGTTTCAGTGTAACAATGTTTGAAGTTTGTTATGATGTCATATTAGCAGTAGAGAGAAAGTGTAATTGTAAATTATTCGTATTTTTATTTTGTTTTAAATATTCGTCACCTGTTATGCCATCTGTGTGTCTTTACTAGAATGGTATAAACGCAGTCGATAGGTATTCAGACTAATAGTATTTTTCACTATATAGATGTCACTATTGTATGGAATAGAGTTCATTCATGTGAGATGTTTTGGATAAGATAGTGGAGTGGACTGTCTCACTCCAAGTGAAGGTGAAGAGACCCGTGCCCATTGTGGACAGATATTTTGTACTCAGGTCATGGATGTCAAAGTTTTGTGAACATGTATTCTCGCTCTCTGCAGCCGGAGGCGGGCATAACGGCTATTTTCAAATAATGAGTAACACTTTTGTGTTATTTTACAACAACTGTTATTGTAAACTGTTATCCTTCATACTTTTCACAGGCTTAGGACTGTCAGAGTTATAATTTCAATCCAGTATCACACGACGGCGTGACACGACGCGCGCGCTGTTTCAGTTTCAACAACCGGATAACAGGCAAGAACGCACGCACGACACGAACGACGCGCGCGCTGTTGCTGGTTTAATAACAGGATGACAGGATCTGTCAAATATCAAAAGCAGTGTTGTTCATTGCGTTTAAATATCGCATTAAGTAATGTGTTATTGTAATAATCACCACCTCTATCTGCAGCTCGTATCTAACCGTAATGTCGGAACAACATAAAAAATTTTTTTTTTTTTTTTTTTAAATTCGGATAAAGGCTCATTTAGACGACACCACTCCCCCGCACGCTCAAGATCAATAATTGAATGCAATTAATGAAGCTCAACAATTGCACTCAAGAACTGTAAGCAACTGTTTACACACAGATTGAAATTGTAAAATTGAACGCAACTATTGCACGCCAATCTTGACAAGAAATAATTGCCAGTGTCTTTTGTTTACACCAGTACAATTATGTTTAGGAGATTGTTGCCTGTCAAGTCTTGACGTGTCTAAACACAGACTTGTATGTTCCTGTACCATTTACTGGCGGGTTGCTTCAAGTATTGCACACATTTGCGTTTGCAAATATTTCATTCAATTTTTGATGGTTAGAGAAGAAAGTTATTTGATTTCAAAATGACTCAAAGTATTAAAATTCGGATCTGCTGACGTAGTCGAGTTTATAGAAATTTATAGCTTTATTTATTGTGTTTATCGGATACTGAAAACCCGAACTACAAAAATCGCGATGCCCGTAATGCTGTACTGGCAGCATTTGAGCAGGAATTCGGAGTAGAAGGTTTCGGACCGAAAGATATTAAAAATAAAATAAATAAAAAAATGCAAATGAAAACCGAAATCCAGTTGAATGCAAAATCTGCATAAGAAATAATTGTATGTGCTGTTTAAACCAAGAACAGTTTTGAATGGAAAACTTGCCTCTTGCTTGCTCTACTAGCAAGAATGTGACGTGTTGTTCAGACGATGCAAGTCATTTATTTCTTGGCAACTGTTGCACTCAACAGGCAAGAAAATGGTACCGCCCAAACGAGCCCCAAGTACTCATGGGCAAGTCATAACTCATAAACATGGTCAGCCATGGAAGCATGGCGCCGCCACTGTGTATTACCTCGAATAGAATTGTAGGTTTAGCAATTAGGATGCAGTTGAACCTGGGTAGCTCCGGATGTTTGCGTAGACGTTCGGCATATGAAGCAGTTGTCCATGAAGTCCCTTACAGTGGTGCTAGTTTTATCAAAATAGTAGGTTTCCCTTATCTTGTAAAGGGTCTTCTCCCAGCCTGGATACTTTAGAGCGTTATGGATGGTATTAATGAGGCTCTACTAAAAAAAGTTTTAGTACGACGATCAGCTTCCAATCCATATTTTTGGTGATTACGTTGACCGACAATGGATCTGGGTTTCTGCTTAGGTAGTCCGCATGCTGCATCCGCTCGCCCTTCCTGACTATGTCAAATTCAACGTTTTGTAAATAAGCGCACCACCTATGAACGCGAGGTAATAGGTCATTTTTATGACCAGAGGCTTTGGGCGCATTGCAGTCGGTTATCACCTTAAACCGACGCCCCTAAAGAAAGTGCCGAAAATGCTTAATTGCTTGAACAACTGTCATGGTGATACGTAGAATCTGGCACTGGTGGACGGACCTGAAACATAACTAAAGTCCGACAGTAGCTGTAAGTAGGTATCCCACTTCTGATGTCGCATACAGCCTTCATATAAGAGCGATAATAATAAAGATATTAGCATAATAGAAGTTATCAGAAAGAATGTTTGTGTATTTATAAATTGAATTACTGTCAAGAAGCAATTATAAAAGATGTCATGATGTATGTTTGTTTAAGTTGAAAGCCTTTACAATAATTTAGCAATTTACTGCAGGTAATAAAGGAAAACAATAATAGTAGAAGTCTATTATCACAAGAGAATAAGTATTCTCTTGTCTTTGGCTATTCCAGACCAATGAGTGTCGTATTAATGAAATATGCAGAATTCAGTTTACGATTCATTTATTATTATTTGTTTATCTACCGCCGGTTCACAAAGTTGATGCTACCGAGAAGAACACGGCAAGAAACTCGGTAGTAACTCTTTTCAATATTTTCCACAGTATTTATTGATAAAGACGTCATCTAATTACATATTTTAATTTACTTGAATTACAAATAAAAGTAGTAACGAGAACATATTCGAGAGTCACTTATTCATAACAACCTCGAGTTTATTATCATAATTTTATAATAACGTTTTATAAAGTAATCCTGCAAGCATAGCAACATTATTTATTTAAAAACAATGTTCGATGAATAGCACTTACGGAGTTGCTCTCGATTCGAAGCGCCGATGCAAAGTGAGTCCCATATCGAAATGTTTGCCTTTATATAGGCTGAGCCTTACGTCACTCGTTCTACCGGTCGGATGCAATGCATTAAGAAAACTAACAGATGGCTATAAAATCATCAAACGTTTTTATAAATCGTTTAATTATTACAAATCACTATCGTAAATTAACGATGTTATTTTTCTATAAAAACTAAATTTTAAAACACGTTAATTAAGCCTAACGGAAGTTAGGCTTAATTAAGTTTGTACAATTATGACATCTACAAATTATCAGTGTGTTATAATAATTATTGTAATTTAGTTTTTACACTTGATTTATTATAATAATAATTAAATCATAGTAGGTAATAGTAATCGCGGCGACAAATAGCATTTAAGCCTACCGGAAGTTTGCACAATTATGACATTTACAAATTACCAGTGTGTCATAAGAATTATTGTAATTAAGATTGATTTTACACATGATTTATCATAATAATAATAATCAAATCATGGTACGTAGAATGCAGGAGGTATGTAGAATAGCTATCGCGGCGACATACATTATTTTAATTAAATATTACTCGTACGTAATGAAAAACTACACAACCCTTTGAATGCTCCTGCTGGTCATATTTAACGTCTGTTTTTCCCGGGCATTTCTTTCACTGAGCGTCATTATGCGGCAACCCTCCCTGGTAAAAAAAAATGCCGAAATGTTTGAATACGTGCGTGATTGCGGGCTGGGATGAAATTAAAGGTGAAACAAATCTGAGTGGCGGTTATTAGAAATATAAAACCAGATAAAAAATCAACATGGGCGGAATTTGTCTGGTGCTGAATGCTCTTTTCTATCTTATATTTTCTGTAAAAATTCATTTGGCTAACAAGTCAAGTTCCTCAATGACGGCCATTTAAAATTACTGATCATATGATATTTTTCACAAAAGTACCCATTCTTTATAGTCACCGCGTCTATTTTTCATCCAGCCCCTCTAGGTAGGAGAGGAGCTGGGCGCTGTGACGCGTGGCGAGTTGACTACGCTGACCATTTCCTGCCTTGCACTGTACAGGGGAACCGTGGATTTATTAATTTGTGAGTGTAAGACTGTCATATATATACTAGCTGACCCCGCAAACGTTGTTCTGTCATATGAAATGTCAAAGTGACGCGACATTTCATGTAAATGATAATTTATACAAAAATACTAAAATAATGTTTAAAAAACATTTTCCAGTGGACCAAATTTCAATCAACATCTATCCAGCCGTTTAGGAGGAGTTCACTATCATACACACGTACACAAGAATTATATTTAAGATATTGTACAAAGACCGTCACTTCAATTTCCTAAGCAATGGCAAAATAATTTCAAGTGACTACGACTAACTACTAACTAACAAATTATACGCAACTGCCCGCACTTTACCAATTCAGCACGCAAGATTTTACCTTCACAAACGTTGCAAGTTGAAAAATATTGTCAGAATACAGTAATAAATTTGCAAAATAATATTTTGCGAAAGTAAATTCCTGAATACATTGTAGGTACCTATCATAAAAGTTGTCGGTCGGGCCGAAGTTGGGGCCTCGCGTCCCCGCGGCCTCAACATTATTATGTACGGACATGGCCGGCCTTTATGATCACCTCGCTTCACGGTGGACGCTCCGCCGCACACTGCAGGGTTGAAACCTTTTCCTATTCGTTTACATTTTTTTAATATTTTGAACAGATTCTTTTTCTGTAAGTTCTTGCCAAAATGGTGACAGTTAGAATGCCGCTGTCGCGTCCATAGCCCAATGGCTCGCTTCAATTCAACGTGATCGACGGAGTTAAGCAACGACTGGCGCGGTCGGTATGTGGATGGGTGACCGCTACGTGCAAAATCTCATGCGCGCTACCGTTCTTCGCAAGACCCGGTTGTTTTCAATGGTAAAAATCTAAAAAAAAAGACGTTCGGGTGGCTTGAGAACATTCTCCACTGGGTCGGCCGCTAACCCCGGGGATGCAGCGTGGATTTTTTTTAGGATATAAGATCGCAAATGAGCTTGTAGCACCACCCATTAGTTAATTAATCCGTTAATTAATTAAGTGTATCAGTGTACATTATGTTGGTTTTCAATAAATAGATAAATAAATCCGCCACAGCCCATGGTAAGTGTGATCTTAATTATGTGTCTTATTCAAAGTAGTTCACAGATGTGTGATATAATCGTTTCTAGTACGTTATCGAAACCACACCTTTCCAAGCGCAGGTAGGTACTACTTGGTTTATTGTACTTCCTACTGTGCTAGTATTCCAACCCTAAGTATCGGGAAGTCTGAGCGCGGATTCCTTATATTTATATTCACCTTGTCATGCATCCGCAGATTTACTTCTTTACAGCGCACTGACCGGCCGCCCCACCTTCGCTCGCCGCGCGTCACGCACTCGCTTGTAAACCTGACGCGTTTATCATGTAACTTTTTTATATTTACTTTATTTTACACACCAACAGCAAACACACGATACAATATTATAATTATTTTAAATAATAATGCCTTTACATAAAAAATTAAGTAGTTCTTTTTGGTTCGGTACGAGACATGACGAGCAAAAACTATAAGGCCTAATTAAATTATTTCAGGCGCTGATTTTGCAGTTAGTTATTGAATATTGGTTAATATTTTTTATTTTAGGATTGATTATCCATCAATACTTACAATACAAAATCAAGACTTTGAGCTTTTAATAGGAATTTTAAGTTAAAACAACGCAATAATACTTTAAATAATCTTTAATCATATAATACTTTACCCGACACGGGAACCGAACCCGGGACCTCTAGTCTAGACAGACGAGGCAGTCGTACTGTTGTTAAACATAACATTTATATGATATAGTTTTCTGTGTTCCATGAACGATTTTGGCAAATAAATGATTCTTTCTTTCTTTCTTTCAAATTTTGTGGTTATTTATACCTAAAGGTAATAAAAGGTAATAGCGTAACCTAAAAGATTTGCAAGATATCGCATCGCTTCATCCTCCCCGTGCGTAGCGCAACCCCTGTCGTCTATGATATGTGTTGCGGAAAATTCTGTTTTTCAGCCGGCCGGTAGTGACAAATGTAGTTTGTTCGCGGACGCCGGCCGACAGTGATTTACCTTCCGATGTTGCCGAGCTTGTTTATGAAGTGACCTTACGCTTCCGGAGTCCGTGATCTTCAGTCACTTGTTTACCTTTTAGAAGAATGTTGAACATCAGTTCTATAGGCAGGCACTTATTGAACCTGCTTACTAGGTGGGTATTAAACATTGGGAAACTTATTATAGGTAATTTTTTTGTGGAAATCTGATAACAAAAGAATACAACGCGTGAGCCGCGCCGCGCCAAAAACACCCATCCGCTTGAGCATTCAGAACCACCGATGCACTGCTGCCCATGAAACCTGTGATAGACTTTGTACAAGGCTCAAAAAGAGCTAACTGGGATGGTCAGTCCAGTTAGCCAGGTATTAATACGAATATTACTCGATTAGTTGGCCAGTTCGTTAGTCCTCATACCTACCTAGGTCCTATACCTACCTAGGACTTGGATTAGGAAATGGATTGTCACCGACAGTTAGTCCTGTTAGTTGCTGTTAGTAATAGTCTATTTGGTAATACCTAGTTAATAAGAATCTCGTGCGAAGTCGTTTCTAACATTAAAATATTTTCTTTCTCCTAAAACATGGTCACCAGCGCCACGAGCGGCCAGACAACCGCGCCCCAGTTGCCCACAATACCCCACAAATCAAGCGCCGCGACGGCTCCTATCATCGGCCAGTATTTATAGAGCAAGGTGCGAGCGCGGAGGTAATTCCAATAAAACCCAATAAACCATTAATAGTCGCGAATGAGTACTAAACTGCGCGGTGATGACATGTGTTGCTGGCGTGCGTTGGAGACTCGAAGATAGGTGGAGCAGTGAGTAAGCGGTGTGCAGAGTGGCGGGGTTACGTTGATTTCGACCGGAGTTTCAAGTCCTGAGTAACTTGTATTGGGCCGAAAACTGTAGATTATTATATTCATTACGAGTACCTAGATCTATCTTAGACACAAGTCTAATAAGATTTAGATATGATTATGATGATGATGATCAGATATGATAATATCTATACTAGACTATAAAATTAGTTTTAAAGTTATTTATTTTATTAACAGATTTCGTCACAGGTCTCAAAGCTACCGACTATATAGTATGGTTCGTGTTCTTATTGATAACGTCGAGCAAATCGGTTGAAAAAATATTGATAGTAAAAATAATAATTATCGGGGACCGGCACGTGTCCATTGAAGCATACATTCACCTACGCTCAACAATCCCTCGTGCAAACGTCATAAGTACGAAATAATAAAAAACTAAATCAAATAATAAGAATGACCGTTACGCCGCTGGCGCCCTCTATTAATTCAAAAGCATTTATTTGCTGAGCCGAATAAAATAAATAGCGCGAAGGTATAGGTGGGTCGAAATTAAAAGTTGAAGTGGAACAATAGTTTTGGGGAGATCGGGTGGCGGCCCCGTGCCGCGGGGGCCTCGTGGGGGCGCCATTGATGATTGAGGAGCGCCATTCAAATTTTTTAATTGTTAATCATATGCGAGGTAGATAGGAAACTTTGTTCACATGCCCATTATTGGGAAGGTTTTAAAAGTGCTTTGCATACTGTGCCATATGCGTACCATACTCGTACCTTTGAGGAATACAAATAATGTAGATTGGGTTCATTTTATTTTACTCTAAAGATATATCGATTTACTTTTTATAACATACGATTTTAGGTTTAAGCTTTAAGAAGGTAAGAGACCTACTTGATTATCGTGGTGTCTTTGGATTTAACGTGGGCGCGCTATAAGCAGCAAGTAGACTGCTATAGATAAAACACGTAATATTTACCATAATACCCATCCTATATATTATTTAGAATTTATCTCATACTTACTATACAACAAAATATTCACTGTAACATATATGCATAACCATGAAAATATGTGTAGGGTGCAAAAAAGTGAAATGAAGCGATCTCACCCCGGCCGAGGGGCCAGGTGCCAAAAGCGCGTAACACCAAATCCGGTAAGTCCAGGTATACGGATTACGGGGCGCAGGGCCAGCGATAGCATTCCGGTGGGAGCATTCAAATTGCGATGGTATTACTCTATTTAGTTAAAGAGGTATTGCGTGTTGGAATATTAATACCTATAAATTTGTGGTACTTTATATTAAAATATGAGGTAGGTACCTACTTGAAAACTGTAAAAAATAAGTTGTAACATTTTACAAAGAATTCGTAAAATTTCAATATTTTTGATAGTACACTACGCACGATTATGTAAAACAAAAATAGCTTTATAGATAATTATTCATAAAACCCGGTATAAGTTGTATTACAATAATATAAAAAATATATTGCTAAAAACATTCTTCTTCGCGATCATTTAATATTAACAACCATGCATAAAATAACTTTAAGAAAATTTTGTAAATAATTTAAGTTTTAAAATTATCAAACAGGTACAAAACCCGCCCAAACAACTGCCCTATTCAGCCTCGATACGAACCTCTCATGTTCCGCTACTCGCCGCCAGGCGCGCCTCAATCGCCGCCCACGCTAGCTTGGTATTCTATTGGCTCAATTCCATCAAGGTATGTTTTCAATTCACTCTACTACACACTAGGTTTATGAGCGTCTCCAAGAATCGTTTTATGATTAAAATTTATAACCCTTTAACAACTACGTTGTACTAAAACGATTTTTAACGAGTTTATTCGACAAACTAGCCTGTCCACCTGGGAATCTCGGGTGAGCGATAACGTCCGGTGCTGATGCTAAAATAATGTTGTTTTTGAGTTACATCCTTTACTAATGGCAAAGTGTGTTTTTTGGTTTGTCCTTCTTCTCCTCATTCAACGGAATAATGGATCGATACGATTTTTTTAGAATGCAGTATGAGTGACATTGTGACATAGGATACTTGTTATCCCGGAAAATTGGTTCTCGTTTCTCATATGTATTTTAAACTGATGTTTTGTAGGCAGTAGCCTCCAGATTTCAATAAATATATTAAGCAAATAATTATCATTATCATTAGTTTTAGTTGTGTATCCGCCACGCATTCTATTGCAGAGGTGTTTGTTTTTAATTATCATGTCATTTAATGTTTTTAAGCGACCTATATAATTGCAGGATTATTTTCACAAGTAATGGAATCTGAAACACACTTAAGGATAAGTGGGAAACCTAACCAGGTAAGAAACTAAGTATCGCTACATAATTTTTGATCTCGTATGTTAAATTTTATTGAGAAAAGCCATTGAAGGTATTTCACTGTAGAAGTACTTTTCTTGCTACTCTCTCAACGAACAACACACTACAGTCCAGAAGACTTATAAGGAAGTTAATTTCAAAATCACTCCATCATTATAATTCGCTATGACTATGAATGAGCAAAGTACGCCAAACTCGAATCGTACCTTCGGAGTTTTTGCATTAATTCATATTAGCGATCGCTTTTGACGGCAGATGTTTAATAACGTAGATGTTTAATAACGGATGTACGGCACAACTCAATTAAAACAAATTTCTTTATGTCCTTAACTCATTGATGTAAAGTTCAGAATTGCTTATCATATTCACCTACAGCAAAATGTTTCACAATGTACACTGGTAACAAAAAGTCTAAGCAAAGATCAATTTAATCTCAATCTAATTTGACTCTTATTACTTTGGTAAACGATTGATATTCGTGTGGAGGGACGTTTGTAAGTCAAGCGTACTTTCTCACGAACACCGTGGCTGCCAGTTGACACAAATAATCAATTAATACAGCCAGTCGCGGTAATTAGTCGCGAGTCGCACCTCGCTGGTTATGATTAAGATGAATCTGCGGGATGGTGTGATGCAACATCCTGCCTCAGACTCTGGAAAATAGTTACTCCGTTACAAAGGCAAATGGATCAAGTACCCATCGGCTGCAACATATTAACGGCCCATTGCAGGGCTCGGGTTTTGTGTCACTACACGAATCGCTGCGACCCATAGACGTCCGACTGCTGGGCACGGGTCTCCCCCACAGACACTTCTGGGGGAGGTCTAAAGCATACTCCACCATGCTGCTCCAATGCGGATTAGTGGTTCTCAAGCCACCCGAACGTCTTCGACAAGGCTTAACGACTGTTTCCAGCATTGAAAACAACCAGGATCGACGGCTTCACATGCCGTCTGAAGCACGGAAGCACTCAAGCAAGCATACGGCCACCCATTCACTTACCGGCAAAAACTTGATTGGTTGATAATATATCCTATATATTGAGGGTGACACACATAGAAAACATTACATTAGGGAGGAACATTACATTAAGGAGTAAAATTAAGATCATGTTTGGTATCGTTCATGTCTTGAAAACTATTATTTATTTATTTATTTAATACACACAAACATAAATCTAACATTACAGCCTGACCCAATTCGTTAGATTATTATTATTATCTGCGATTCGGGCTTGCAAATCGAACCTAGCACCAAAGCGCAACGGTAAGCGTGCTACGGCGTCCAAGCGACAAACTCGTGGTACATAAAACGCTTTACTGGTTACGATTACAGCAATTGGGATCAAGTGACCGAGGCGCTCTACACTTGACTACATCTCAGGGGCTCGCCAGTGTCGGCAGTCACCGGCCGCTACTGCAACACTTCACATGTTCTATAACTTATGATAGATAACATTTCAAGTCTCCTATTGTACGGTAGTGACTCAGTTGATTTTCCCTCAAAAAACATGACTATCTTTTTCGGTTATTTTCGTCTGATTTTTTTGCGACGGTTTGTCTCGTTCTAGTGCTGACTTATCAGTCAGCACTAGATTTTTTCTCAATATCTGTAAAATTGAAGTAATGGTCGCTCTAGCTCTAGTACGCAACTAGTAATATGCAACTCTTGGGTGTTACAGTTGATCTCAACGCGTATCCACCACTCGAATCTCACTCTCTGAAACCTAGAAAAGCAACACAGTGGTGTGAGTGAATAAGCCTGTATTTATTTATTTTATTCAAAGCCTCAGGGGTCTACGTGTACAGTCACATGCTCAGATGTGTACATGTGTGTAATCTCGTGTTGTTATCTTCCGAATGACGTCGTCTGAGGGAAAGTCTTACAAAGGGAACTTGTTTACCTCTAATTAATATCCGTAGGTAGGAACAGCGAAACTGTGGAGTCTTTCGAATACAATTTGCATAAAACTATACATCATTATTTCAATTAAACTTTATCGAGGCAAAATACTGTAATTAGATGAACATTAAATAGAACATCCTCAAAAAATATTTTTATAAAATAAATATGTATACAAAATTTCTCCATCTCCACTATAAGTTCAATAATAATATATCTACCTGTATCAATTAATTAAATTGTTAAATTTGAAAAGAATAATTACCCCAGTTTTTTGCCGTGTTATCTTCGGTAGTATCAACTTTCTGAACCGCGGGTAGATAAAAAATGTAATGACTATCATAATATAATCGCATAAAATTTGTCGTCTGTCCAACATCATTCTTGGTTGATTGCTTAGCAATGATGAGAAGACAAGCGGATAAAATTATTATTATAATTTATTCCTATCAACATTATGGGTTGTCAATTCCGTTACGTTAAATAATAAACTTTGATACTTCGCATCGATACCTCAAATACAAATCACTCGAAACAGTTTTTAAATCTAGATTTAATTATTCAGTTATTCTAAAACATAGGAACTAAGCTCTTTACTGCAGCCAGTTCAAATTCTCGACTGCCATAAATTCTCGTAAGCCTAGTATATGTGACACAAGATAACATAAACGCTTGCAATAAAAACAAGTAAGACCCTATAAATTAAATGGTCCACTACTCTACGCAGTCTCTATCCAACAAGACGTAGAGAATGACATCAACCCATTAGCGGTGGAGCAGTCAGCGCCCTTGGATGTAAGTAGGTAGCTGTCTCTACATTGACTGACGCGGATGTAGAGTTAGTGAAAAGATGTAAATGTGATTATAAATATTAAGTGCTAAAAATGTTGTTTAGCAAATATTATTGATAGAATTAGTATTGAGATTTGATGTGTTTTCACATGAATGATTGATTTCACATGCGTGTGAAGGTGGTAGAAACTATAAAGAAACTTTATAAAATTGGTACCACGGCCACCCAAGGTACCGAGTGCTTTTTGTGTCGTTTTACACCATTAAAACTATATGTATAAATATGGATATAATTTGCATCCTTATCCTTACTAATACATATATAAATGGGAAAAGGGTTTTGTTTGTTGTCCTTCTTCTCCGCCTCAACGGAATGATGTATCAAAGTATATTTTTGTACATCATTCATCATGTAGTAGTGGGCTTCGAAAGTGCTACTTTTTATCGCGGAAAATTGCACATTTTCCGTGGAAATGGACCAAAATCTGCAAAACTCATTCGGTTTTTAATCGACAGTTAACTATCAATCGATTGTTAATCGATTGCTAATCGATTGATAGCTATCTCGGATTATGATTTGCACGCAAAACGACTTAACTCAGGCGGAGCGGGGAAAACTAGTATATCATAAAAAAATTCAATGAAAACTAAAACACTAAATTAGAGCAATTTTTACTGTAAATTAATAATAATTACCTTGAATTACATTATCAAACCGCCATTCATCTACCGAGGGCTCTTCGCGCAGGTTACCTTAATCAACCCCAAGTAATGAGGGTGTCTTGAAGGGCGGAATCAATTAATGAATATTTTACTCCAACAGGATCTTAATAAACGATTCGTGTCCGGATTTTTGGGGATCGTCCCGGATTTCCGGCGTGATTTATCGGCTTCCAAAAGTGGAGTGATTGATTTAAAATTATTTGACAGGATTCTCTTAGGTCTAAAGGTGTTATTTATCTACCATTGAAATTAATTATTTACACGTTTTGTTTGAGTTCGTCGGAGGTAGATATTTGTGACTTTTGTTTAATTTAAAGTACCTATTTGTTAAAGTTTTTGTGGTCGCTGGCCTCAAGACATTTAGTGTTATAATGCATCAGCAGTTAAAAGGGACTGATAATGGCACAATTTTCTGGTCACTTCCGTACTTCGGAGGGCACGACTACACTACACTACTTCGGGGGTAGACTATCCCGGTTGTTATCGTACGATAACAGTCGGCAAGACATTTATTTATCTGCCTGTATTCGAACCCTGAACCTTGTAGTGTGGGTCACTCACCATCGCAGAACTGACTCTGCATCAAAGTATTTTCAAATTTCGAATCCGGTCGCCATGTTCTCCCTAGATTGTTCATCAACACTACTATAAACATTCTCTTCTGCTCTAAATCAAGAAATGATTTAAACGGAAGGCAACGTCCTAGCACAGCTGTTCAACTAACTTACCATTCTAAATTGATCTTTATTTATTTGAACACAGAGGCTATTAATAATTTCAACGAGTTAATCATAAAATGGTAGAGGTTTCTCTGAGAAATAAATTACAATGTCAAAGAGTAGTCACCTGAGAGATCTATATTTTACGAGGCTCTTTTTAAACGCAAAACCCGTGTTATACGACGAGTTATAAAATATTAGAAGCTGTCGCAAGCGATCACTCGGGATGAAAAGATATTTGAACTTTTATTATCTTTTTGTGTTCTATTAATATTGGGTTGAAAGAGAAATGCGAATGTAATGTTTTTATGTGGGTATGATTATTTAATTGTTGTATTACAAAAAAATTCTTACAATGTAATATTGTAAAGCATCTTCTGCTAGTTTATTGGTTTGTGTGTCTTGGGTATCATTGATTTATTTATTATTTTTTCTTAGTTTTTCTGTAAAGTGACAAATAAAATTAATATTAGATTGTAATAAGTAAATCTTACTGTAAGCTAAGAATATTGCTTGCTACTGAGTATCTTGAAGATTATGCCATTGGCGTTCATATTTATCCTATACCTATCCTAAGATAATATGATAAAATAATTCTAATAAAGTAACATGGATACTTGCTTAAGTGTTTTTGATGAAATAAAATGTTTTCTTTATTTGTTTGCTTACGAAGACGCCTGTAACAGAGAAAAAAACAAATCTAACAGTTAAATATAGACCTTACTGTAATTTGGATGTTAATGTAATAGCAATAAATTTGGACGAAAAGACGGGCCTAAGAGCTACAATAAAGGTTCCTGTTTAGTTACCTCGCGGTAATAAGTAAGGGTGAATTAACGTCTGTGACATTCGTGGTAATCAGGAGCTAAAATTGGGATGGATGATAATTATGAAATGAATGAGCCAGTGTATTTACTTACTATAAGTAAATCTGTCGTTCATTCACCGGTAGATACTATGACTCCGAGTCGTTGTTCTTGTACAAGATAACCAATTAATGCAGCTACATAACCGTGGATCTCCTTAAAGAATGTAGTTCGAATGATAAATACGTGCTTCAAAGTATTTCTTAAAGTGAGAAGTTAAAGCTGTTTTAATGAACAATCGCGGCCGGCGGTTTGACGGTAATCTTTACAAATGGCGCTCATTCTCTGTAGAGTGGCATACGCACTCGCTGTGCCTTTAACAAAATAAATAAATAAACGCTACACACTCACACCAACACAAGATTAAGATAACATTGCGCTTGTGACTCCCCGAAGCGGAGGCAGGTGTGTATCACCACTTTTCACCGATTATGTATAAATACCATATTATTATAATAGGTGGTGAGTATATTGCCATAAATTGACCACAAATCCTGTTCGCTGACCCTGTAGAGGTCAGTAGGGATAACAGCAAAAGTAAAAAAAAAATATCGCGATACTACTTGGAATAACAAGTTAGAAAACCTAAGAATAATTTCCCCGGGTCGGATCGAACCAATGATCTCTAGCTTACGCTTTCACCTATTAAACCAACGAACTTAGTTAAGTTCGTTAGTTAAGTTCGTTAGACTAGTAGTAGTTAGTCTGATTGTAACTACTAATATACCATTGTGCCAGTAAGATGGTGCGTGCATAGGGTCCCTAAGGAGCCGGGCAGAGCCGCGGTGTGCTTTGATAACTGCTACGATTGTGATGTTGGAGGGAATCCTTTTTACCTAATGTACTGTTAAACGCGTATTTATTCTGTTAACTCAGATAATAAACGAATATTAGCTAATTAAGTAAAAATAGTAGGTACTTATGTAAATACTCATCTCGACACATACAGTTTAAAAAAGTATTAAGTCTTTTAGCATGAGTAGATATATAAAGAACTTTTATGGGAATCTACGGGGCAGCACCTCTGCCCTGCCACCCAAGATAACAATTGCACCATTTCTGCAGTGTTAAGCTTTTCTGAAGTTGGTTTCAGTTTGGGAGGTTACGGTTTAGTGGTACAATTTTCTAAAAACGACCATTAATTTCTTTGTTTATTCTAATCTTTATTGTACGACTTATAAAAATGAAATGGTATAAACGGTGGGTTTAGAGCTTAAACTTTATTAATAAGGGTATCATCAATATGACTGAATGATATCGCCTCTAATACTGAAGCTGTATATATCACTGTCTGTTACAGTTCTCTGTGATCAAATCTGTGTTGCAAAGAAATGAAATCCATAAACAATGCCTGCTCATAACTATTAAATAAAACGCCCATATTTTAATTACCTTTTAAAAAGCCGTCACTTATACGTAAATCGGCTAAGTGCCCCTCAGTGCCCAGCAAGCCCCTCTGTGCCAGCGCCCCCCGCCGGGCCTCCCGTGGCCAGCACGTTAATGGACAGCATGGTCAATAGCCACCGTCCATACCTACATGATTGGGTAGAGTGGTCCAGCTTTTGAATAAGGCATTAAGGAGTATTATTGGTTTTGTGGTTTTCATTTTCAAGCAGAAGAATAATGCCTTTGTCTTGTGTTTGTTTGTTATGTGCGAAATTGTATATTTAATATTTTTATACCAATTTAATTGAAATAAAATATAATTTAAAAAAAATACAAGTGCATACGAGCTACACCATATAGGATTCAAATAAGGTGTTTATTGCCATTGAATTGCAAAGCATTTGAGTCCATTATATTGTTATTGTTACTTGAGTTAATGTGTGCCATTTACACACCTGTTTTAACATTTACTGAAATTGCTGAAAACAATTTTCAGTAAATCTTAAAAATGCGTGATAAGAGCACTCGTTGAGGTAAATGATGGTGAATAGGCGATGGCCAGTCATCATTAGACTCCCAACTAGAATTGTCATAAAAAAGCTCTTTTCGAAATCTACACCAACATTTAGTTGTAAAAGCTTTAAATATTGAAATATAATGCATAAAGGCTTACACTGAATCTCTTAGCTCTTAACGCGATCTAACTGATAGCATGAGTCGATCGCCTATTTCGAACCGTGATCCAACCTAATCTGAGGGCGAATGAATTATTTGTTTTCGTGTTTTTTTTCAAGCTGTTGTTTTTGGACGCAATGAAACACTTCTTGGTAGAGCCACAAGTGTGAGCCGCGGTATGGTATTGAAGTTCCGTATGGACGGGAAATTTTTGTTACTCAAACTTTTGCTGCGAACAATGGCGACCAACTTAGGTAGTCATCTTTTGTGACTGCTTCCTGCTCTCACAATTATTGCATATTTAATATATAATTAACTATCGATCAATTTTCAATAGATCTATCGATATCTCGGATTTTGATCGACCGCTCTGCAGATGTAGCTAAATTTTGTTAAGTGGTTATTTTTGGAGGAGCCTGCCGTTGAGAAAGGCTATTCTTATTCAGATTCAGATTAATTTATTTTTCACTATATGGTATTTTGTATACGCATAATGAACGTCATAACATTTTTATTTCTTTTAAAATTTAAACCATCCCTTGATGGCAGAGAGATAATTAATTCTGCGCGGAAAACGATTTCACGCGGTCGGAGCCGCGGGAAAAGCTAGCATACAATAAATGAATAAAATAATATACCTGAAGACTTTTTCTACCCATCAGTCACATGTATAATACGAGTACCTATACGTACTGACCGGAGCATTTATCCCCCAACGGCTTTCAGACCGAACCCGCCAACTACTTGCGTGCGTGATAGACGACGCTTTAAGTGTTTTACCCGAGGCGATGACGATGATGTTTTGTCTAGCGAGGCGCCGCCGGCGGCGAGTGAGGCCGGCCTTTGAAGTTGGTGATCACTAGTTAACGAGCTGGTAGTGGGCTAACTGCGCCTTGAGACCGGCACTCACTGACTGGACTAACTACTTCGTAACTTACTTCATGGATTGCTGAGGGATTACGGATCAGCTGCTGATAACTATTTAAGGTTGTTGATCAACAGTTAGCGAGTAGGAGTGTTGATCAACACTCACGGTCGTGGTAATCTTAATGAATATATTGGAATCGAGTAGATATTCACGTGAGTAGCGTCCATAGCCCAATGGCTCGCGTCAATAGTTTCGTCCATAGCCCAATGGCTCGCGTCGATTCAGTGTGATCGAAAGAGTTAAGCAACGAGGGGCGCGGTCGGTTTGTGGCTGGGTGACCGCTAGTGGCAAAATTTCATGGACGCTGCCGTGCTTCGGAGGGCACGTAAAGCCGTCGGTGCCGGTTGTTTTCAATGCTGGAAACAGTCGTCCATACCTTCGGGTGGCTTGAGAACATTCGACACTGGGTTGGCCACTAACCCCTCCACCAATCCGCGTGGTGGAGTATGCTCTAGACCTCCCGCAGCAGTGTCTGTGGGGAGACCCGTGCCCAGCAGTGGGACTCACGAATAAAACGTGCTTAAAATAATTCCAGACAGGCGCTACTCACTGTCCGATTCGCTCCGTGAGCGCCTGCCTTTATGGGCGCATTAATTGCAATTGGCTCTCCATTATGTCGGCCGATGAGGTGATGATGGTGTGAAAGCGATGTAATTAAAATTTTCCTTTTAAGTTACTTATATATTTATTAATCTTTCACCGATTAAGAAATCGATTTCGGAAGTGGTTTGAATTTCTCAAGCTTTTAAATTTAATTATAAATTTACGAACTTGAATGGTAGTACCAGCCGTAAGGTGATCTAGACTACAGACACCATACGACCGTTGAATGCTATTTTAAGTATGGCATGAGGTGTCCTCTGGGGTCAATGTAATTAGGTACCGTCGTGTACAATTTTTTTCCGAGTGATATGACCGAAGACTTCGTGATGCGATGGTAGTAACAGTCGCCCGTACAAATTTGATTTAGAATCTGTCGACCCTCGTAATCGATGTTTGTTTTTTAGATAAACGATTTTACTAGGGCGTATCGGGAATGTAAAATTGTGTTGTTGTCTGTATGACTGTGAGCGACACCCTATTCATACAGGATATATCGCGGGGATGTGAGTATGCAAACGTTGATTTATCTTATATGGGCGGCACTTCGACTCAAGTTAAGCCTTCATAAACCGGTTTACTAGTGTGGATGGAGGGAGAACTCCACAGCACTGGTTAGTGACCTTAACGAACAGGTTAGTGCAGTCTTTCGCTCCACCCACCTCAGTGAGTGCGTGTGAGTAGAGCCATACCGGTTTAAACCAGACTGGAAAAACACTTCACTGAAAAATATAACATTACTAGTGGACGCCCACAGCTTCATTCGCGTTGAATAAGACATAACAATAGTTTCGTTTACTCCTAGTAATATTATATAGCCTATGTCACTCAGTGAAGATGCAGCTTTCTAATGGTGAAAGAATTTTTGAAATCGGTCCAGTAGATTTTATTTACAAACAAATATTTCCTCTTTACCTACTATTTAATTAATAAATATTAGTATATATACATACACCTATATTACCTACCTTAGATCACAGTAAGTTAAAGAAATAAATTGAAAATGGCAACATGTTTAGAACATCTTGGTCTACAAAGAACATGGCTAAGACTTTAGTTAGTAGGTAGTATCCGAAGGCATCTCGCGGCCAAGAAAACTACTAAAGACTAACCCTAGTCTAAGCTATGTGCGTTCTCAGGAATCTACAACAAAAAAACAACTCCAAAACACTTTATGAAGACTCTCGTATTAGCCTGAATACTTTCCAAAACACTTTATGAAGACTCTCGTATTAGCTCATGACCCTATCCTGGAGGGATTGATTCTGCAAGTTTTTATGGATGCAAAATAGCGATTACGAGACACATACATTTCGAAAATTCTCGTAGGTAGTCTCGCACGTAGTTCCGCATTTAATTTCTCAAGCCTTTGTGTTCGATGTGTGTTTTTCATTATACAACCAACCCATCGAGGTACACAAGAGAATCGGATCTCTTTGAAACGAACAGCATCCAACTCTTCTGCTGACCGCTGCTGCGCGGACAGCGGTCCCGAAGGTAAACAGCCGTCACGTCGCTCACACGTCTGAGTTTTTAGTACACCGGACATACAGCGGTGACGTCATAGCTACGCTTAGCTATTATTAACTTTTTGAATTTCTTGCGTTACTTGCACTGGTTGGTGAACGAATACCCTCCACGGTAGGATCGCGCGGTAAATGTCTGCTTCGACCGGGAATGGGAGACCGGTGGTCTGGATCACTCGCTACCGCGTCACTGAATCGTCAAATCCCACAAGGATTATCAACAAAGATTTACACTATAATGACTGATAGTAGGTAGGCCTGGGTACATATCATTACTCTGTGGTTAAATCACAATTTGAAAACGGACGCCAAAGGAGGTGTTACAAAGATAACCAATATGAATCCTGGAAATTTCTTTCAGTTTCATAAAGGGCAGTCATATCTATTGCTCACATTTTGTCACATTAGAATAGAATAGATATTTAATTTGCTTTGAACACAAACAAAAAATTACAGTTTACATTATCATCGACACATTTGAACGAAACCTATATTTATTATTATAAATTTATATAATACTGGGGCGTCGCAACTTTGCTCGCGTGGATTTAGACTGCGGTAGTTTCGTTCATAGTTGCTACTTATTTGAACGGACGTTACTGGGCGAACTCTACCTCGTGGAACCTAAGAAATATTTTTTATGGCATGTTGGCATTAATGTTAACCGGAATAAAATGACATAATATATAATTATGTAGGTATAAATAAAAACGTGTATGTGCATCAGTGCAATAACTGAACAAATTATTAGATCTATTCGCTTTAGTCAGAATTACAAAGTAGATAGAGCACTAAGTTCCCCGAAATATGTAGACAGTCGTAATTAAACAACGAGTCTTTGTCCAGATGTCCGGGAAGTAGGTTTATGCGCGCCAGGTGCCAGGTGTTCGGCTTTCCGTCGCCATTACTGGTTTAATGCTGCCACACCTCTATACATACTTAACCTTTTCAACACGCTTTTTTTAGCTTGGTATAAACGTACATAATATGTTTGTATTTAACGGAATCTTTCAACGTAATTTTCGCCTACTTCAAAACGTTGGATTAATTTGAAACTTTGCACACTTATCAAGGACCGATGACAATGCAATAATTTAAAAAAATAATCTACATTTTAGCTCGGCTATCTACAAAAGCATTTTTTCACGATGTTGTTATTTAATTAGTTTTCATAGAATAATTTAAATACATACGTTATTTTATAGAGTAGGTATATATTGTTTTAGTAGTAAAATGCACCCATCGCGATAGTAAGTGTATTTTTGTATTAAGGAATAGCAAACAAACCTGAACCAACCATCCGCGACCTGTCACGGCGTCTATGACTAGCTTCGAACAGGCTGGGATCGTTAGTCCAGTTTAATCAGAATCTTAGATGAATGTGTATAAGTGGGTCAGTATTCTGAATCAGCTGAATCAATGGTTGGCTATATAGTCTTATTCGAGGACTAGTGGACGCCCGCAGCTCCGCACGCGTGGAATTAGACATAACAATAGTTTCGTTTACACCTCGTAATCTATATATATAAAAGGAGAAGGTGACTGACTGACTGACTGACTGACTGACTGACTGACTGACTGACTGACTGACATATCAACGCAGGGCCTAAACTATAAGGGTTAGAAACTTGAAATTTTGCACAGGGGTTCCTTTTATAACGTAGGGGAGCACTAAGAAAGGATTTTTTAAAATTCACCCCCTAGGGGGGTAAAACGGGGGTGCAAAGTTAGTATGAAACATTGCCGTTTTTGAAGTCAAGTGGGCAACCCGAACGCGGGCAGACGTCGTTAATGGGTCTAATTCTACGCGAGCGAAGCTGCGGGCGTCCACTAGTAATATTATATAGCCTAAGTCACTCAGTGAACATGCAGTTTTCTAATGGTGAAAGAATTTTTGATAACGGTCCAGTAGTTTTTGTGTGAAAAAGTTACATATCTCTTACCTACCTCTACCTCTACCTACCTCTCCTCTTCCTCTCCTCTCCTCCTCTACCTCTTTATAATATTAGTATAGATGATCGAAATATTTTGCTCATTTCAGGGTTGCATATGTAACCGGCTTGTACACTTTCCGACCAGTTCAATGTTCCCTTAGAGATAAGTGGCTGGCACGAGCAGCATGGCCCATCACGCTCCAGGCCACCGAGCATCGGGCCGTCGCCACCCCGTCGTTCAGTTTTTATTTCCGTGCGCGTATATTTAGAGCGGAATGCGGGTAGCGACGCACGATCACGATTTATGCGCTGTACCTGACTTCTATTTGCGGCACAATGGCTGCCACCGGGCCTAATTTGTATGAGACTTGGACGTGACAGTCGGGTGGCCGCTGGCGGGGACTAATGGGCGGGTGAGAGATGTGTAGTGCTGGGTACTTGTTGCCCGCGATGTCTCGCTCGGGAATGATGCGCTTTTTGATACATGAGCACATACGTGCAACATACGTGGTTAAAGCTCGCCATAAAGCGCTTGAGGCAAAACGCCAAATTCGTAAAGAGAGACCAAAGCCCTCCTACTCGTACACTTATAAGTAACTAGATTAGTGAAGTGTACTGTACACCGTGTGATCGAGTTTTTAAAACCAAATTTGGTCTAGCTAGCCATGCAAGAAAATAGCGACATTCAATTTGTCGCATTAGAATTAGTATATAGGTATTATAATTATTTAGGGTTGCCGTTATCGAAATCAATGAGGAGGACTATATATATATATATACATACGTGCAACTGCACAGTCTTCCACTATCCCGTCTGCATAGTGTAACTAACTAAATGGGCTTTTTTTATTTTGTCGCTTCCTCGATTAGTTGTTTCAGGAGTTATTCAGACTGCGGCTCACTTATATTTCTTCTAAAAAACTAACGGCGTCTTCTATCTGAGGTCAAGACACACTGTCGTGTTGGGACGGTCTCAAGTATGAATGAAAGTATTAGGCCGTTCGCTACTCTAGAGGTTCCGGTGCAAATCATAGCGACACTAATGTAAAGAGCTATGTGCGTTTAATTCAATTTAATATCCTGTGTCATATAAAGGAAAATATCTTCAGAGCTCTATTTTTTTTCCTCAAAGCCTAGAGCAAGACGAGCAAGACAATGAGGAGAGGAGAGCCGAAGATAGGGCTCAGTGGCGTGCCTTGGGAGAGGTCTATGTCCAACATTGGACTGATGTGGGCTGAAATAGGTAAGAGAGTACCCGAGAGGAGGACCCACGCCCTAAAATAGGACATAAAAAGGGGTCGTGTCATGAAAAAGATAATACAGAGATAATTATCGTATCATTTCACACATCGAGAATCTTAAAGCGTCAGCGCATGTCCCCCGGCGCCACCATAAAACACGCGGAATGTATAATAGTTGCGACACTCGCTACGAGCGGCCGACGTCACGGTGTATGATTTATGTGACTGCGACATTAAGCGCCCGATAAGTCGGTAACGCTGGTTGAACGTACTTGAACACACAAAAGACTCAATACAAATATCTTATTTCGCAATACCGTTGTGCATGTAACCATGTCAGTTCGTTTAAGAGTCTTCTTCAAAGTCCACCACAGTTGTCACGGGCGGCAGAACGGATGGTGCTGCAGCACAGCGGAATGGTAATATGTCAGTAGTTAAACCTACCAGGTATATCATTAACTATGCCACACGCTTGTTTACTACTGAACTCAATCATCGAATGAAAATATTTATAATCAAACCTAACAAAAGAATTATACCTAGGCACGTATTATTATTATTAAAACCTCAAGGCGACCTGAATATTAGGTTGACACGATGTCAAATACGAGAAAAATAATTTTACTTTAATTTACAAACGGAACAAGCCGCTAATCTTGTACCGGTAAAACGGTTATCCAATCACATCCGTTTTGCGTTCCGTACCAAATTCAAATTCGAAAATAGAATTGACACGCATCGCGCTTGCCCGGACGTTTACCTACACCGCATCGCTACGAATCAAAAAACATCTGATCAAATGGTACATGAAAGAAGGTGAGTTAGGAACACAGAGTAGTAAATAAATAGTTTTTGATCATATCCTTTTCTATAAAACTTAATGAATGTGCCACCACAAGCAGTAAGTAAAATTTAAGTTCTTTTAACGAAAATAAATTGGAAGATATTGCCGTAGTGTGTGCCGCTGGGATTTGAGCCCGGAACGAATTGAGTGATAGGCTGAATTTCATCCACTGGACTATTGCCGCCTAATAAATGCGCTTGAAGCTAAGCTAAAAGTTTCCTAGTACATGTAGGTACCGCAGAGCAATGTGCAATGACCTTTAAGACATGTATTTAATTGAGGACTGATGTGTAAATATATAAAAAAAAAAATACTCTTAGTAAGGCGAACTATTTTGGTATGGAAGAACTAAAGTAGAAAACAAATAATTGCTCCTGACTTGAAATGTGTTTGGTACACGTGAGCTTCGTCGACAAGGTTAGTATGAAAACATCATAATAAATTGATGACGAATCAAAACAAGTTAATCATGGTCACATTTAAAAACTGAACATTTAAATATTTAAACATATTTATGTGTAATGGGTTGTGTGTAAAATATAAGAAGCAAACCGGACGCTCCCCATTTATAATAATATGTGAGTAATGGAAATAGAAGGGAACAATTAATAAATAATAATAAATATATTACTTGAATTCACACTTTAAAGCAATCATTTTCATTTATTCTGACATGGTATTTAAATTAATTTGCTCACAATTTACCAGTAACCATTAGTTACGTCAAAACAGAGACAAAAATTATTGAACGTTGAAAAGATCTATTAGAAGAGATTTGAGTGCAAATATTTGAACAGTAGTTGGAAGTGAAATGGTAAACTAGAGGCCACGTTGTTGATGATTAGAAGGTCGATTGCGTAGCGGGAAGCATATTATCGCACTTAGCCAATCATTCTCAATTTTAATGGATGGGACTTTAAGGAGGACTTTTTTTAATGGAGGGGAATTTAATGGATGGATGATGGTGTTGTAATTAATTCCCTGGTTCTTCTGTTTGTAAATCTTAATTCGAAATAATTAAAGTGGTAATGTTTATTTTTTATTTTTTAGTTTTTGTTTATATTGATTAATTATTAAAATATTTAAGGCAATAATGTATGCGGTATCCGTTATTATAGGTACAGGTACACAACTGTAGCGGGATAAGAGTAACTACGAGTAGGTAACGAGTTTCTTGCACTGTTCTACTCGGTACCATCAACTTCGTGAACCGGCGGTAGGTAATAAATGTAATGACGTTGATTAAGCGTAGGTATACAAATACCATGTAGTGAAAAATAAATGAATCTGACTGAATCTAGGGAATTTCGCGCAGACGTGGCTCCAACACGTGTTGTGTCAAATGAGCCGATTATATTTTTTCTTCCACCGTTTAAACGGTAAGTTATCGGCGAAGGTGTCATCAACCTCTTTTTATTTCATATCTCTGATAAACCCGCGGCTTAGGCCGCAAACTGTTCGCCCATCAATATCGCCCACGCTGGGTGATCGCTGATCTTTTGGCAACCTCTCAACTGTTATCACCTAGCTTTTATACGTCACGATTTGTCGTCAACCAGTTGGCAGTAAATTTATTAAATACAAGATATCTGATTTCTTATTGGTAGCCAATCAAAGCGATAGTTTGTTATTGTTAGTAATAAGTATTAATGAACTTCTTAAATTAGTGACGGCTTGTGATGGAATTTCAGTCATTTAATTTCGTTAAGAATCTTTATTATGCAAGGCATTTATGGCAAATACATCTCGTACCTTCGATTTGCAGATGACATTGTTATTATTGCGACTAAACGAAAATGAAAATAAAATATCTAAATAAAGTCACCTGAGGGGTGGGTTTAGGGATGAACTTGGATAAAACTAATGTCATGTTTAACTCTCAAACCATTCCTGGTTTCGTCACCGTTAAGGGCAGAGATCTCGAAGTTGTCAGGAAGGATGTTTATCTCGGTCAAATGATCCAACTAGGTAAAAACAACTTCGATAAAGAAGAAATGAAGGTTTCAATTTAGTTCACAGATCATGAGATTTTAGTGTTTAAATAATAGAGTCGCATTGATTTATTTGTACGCCATCAAAAGTCAAAGCGTTAGCCAGTCCATGTTTGTTCGCGCCACATACGCGACGGAATAAATAGCGCTCTCTCGCTCTTTATCTCTATAGCGCGCCCGCCGGCGCCCCCCCTTTCCTCACCCCGCACACTCGCGCCCGCCGGGGCCGGCGCCCGCGGCGGCCCGTAGTAACAGTCCACTAAGGCGAGAGCAAATAAGAATACGTGTCCGCGTTCGATCCCGCTCCGCGCCGCCCGCTACCCGACACGGCGTCGACCGCCATTTTGATACATTGCATGCTCGTGAATCAGCTCGCCCAGTATACGCGATAGTGCTCGTGTGTATACGTAAAACTAACTATACGTGAAGTGAACGAACCTCACGGATTACCAGAAGGAGACCCGGACGCCAGCTCAAGATCGCTCGTCACCCATCTGCCCTTACCATACCTAATCCAACAGCCACCGGCCATTTCCCTCACCCCTCCTGCTCATCGTTAGATGTTGGTAAGTACCTTACCATACATCTTCCTGGTCCTTCGTCGCCTTTGAATCAGCCCTTGGTACACGTCCTCTGCTCCCACCAGTCCCTTACCCTACATCTCCCTGGTCCTTCGATCCTTGGAACCCGCCCTGGGAATACGCCCTCTGCTCCCATCAGCTCCCGTCGCGTTAGTATATTCCCGTAAATAATTACTACGTCCGTACCCACCATCAGCTCCCGTCCTGTTAATTTATTTCCGGAATAATAATTACCTATTGCATTCCGTCAATCCTTGTTGCCAACCCGCTAATATACCCATCTATCTATTCAACTTATAATTAAATACCTAAATCTAAGGTAAAAAGTAAGTAACAAAATTAAATACATAGTGTGAATTTTTTCTCAAACAGTGCAAGTAAGTGGGTACGTACTGCAATGTAGTTAACGGCCTACGGTTAACGGTTAACGGTTAAAAAAACCATCAAACAAACATTATGTCAAAAAGCTTATTATAATATTCAGGAGTATTTGGATGATAAGAAGGCATGGGACTGAATTAAACTCTGACAGGCTATCACTATGCTTTTGTATTAATTATACTAAATATTGTAAGCAGGTGGCACATGGGGTGATTCTTGGCATACACGATGGGCTGTCTTGTGTCTGTCCTGAACATGTCATGGTCATACTGTACATTTTCTGTACAAATTAACTTGAATTTTAAAAGAGTACCGAGAGTTTTTTCCTCCGGCTTTTTTCTCTCTCGGCCTACACTAGGGCATAGGATAAGAATATTGTAAATTCTTCCTAAAGCCGATGACCAGATAGATAGTCTATCGTGACTTAGAGCTTAGCTTAGTGGTAGGTAATTATTGTAAATTAGCCTTAAGCACCTGTGTAAGATTAGCTATTCATTCAAGGATCAATAGCTCATCCTTTACTTTATATTAATCAGTTTAGAATAGCATTATATCTCTTCTGTTTAAGTAGTTTGTTTGTTCTAGACTTTCGTTAAGCGTGTATAATCACCTCATGGCGAAATAAATTATTTGACTTTGACTTTGACTTTGGCCCAGTTGCGTAGTAGTTAATTGTCATTTAATTATTGAAAACATTGAATTTCATTCCTGTGTATTTCGTGTCTGTATTTTGTGTATAAATTACAGTGGTTTAGTGTTGGTACAGCTCGATTCGTAAATTATTCGTAAAATAAATAACAAGACTTAAGGAAGGTTAGGGCCGCCACACACTCAGTAGATTAATTAATTAATTTTTTTTTTTTTCTCCTTGATATTTTAAATACCTTTCTGCCTGTTGCATACGATTGTGACATCATATATAAATCCCTTTCTCGGTTAACAATAAATTTTTTCGTGCTTAATTTTTTCAATAAGACTTTTTTAATTCTTAAATTTAAGTCTTGTTTAAGAGTCGCTTTTTCTCTCGTGTATTATATCATTAAATTTGCTCACACACGCCTTGCGCCGCACACACATTTACCGCCCTCTGCGTTATTATTTTTAAGTTTGTTTAATTGTTTTTTCTTCTCTCGTGCAATATACCTATAGCTTTGCTCATACGCCTTGCTCCGCAAATATAAATCGCGCGCTGCCTGTTATTACGCCGCGCCGCCTAATTAAAACGCTGTTTCTTGAATAATTTTTTTTTTTAACGCTTAATTTTTTTTTTATATAACAAAATATTTTTAATTTTAATTTTTTTTTATACGAGTTTTACTCTCTCGCGAGTACCGTAAGCTCTGCCCGCACGTCTTCTCTCCGCACCTAACTGCCGCGCTTCGCTCCTTTTTTTTTATTTTTTTTACGGACGCGCTGTTCAGCTAAAGCGTTGCAATGCCGACCAAGTCGCAAGCTGCTTTCTTCCGGGAAGCTCACAAGGCTATTATCCTGCTCTATAAAATTGGTGTTGCCATCCTGGCGGGTGACACATCTAAAGACACATCTAAATACACGGTCGTCGACTTCAACGCACGCCTAACGAAGTTGGACGACTACAAGACTAAACTAGACAGTCTGTTTGCGGAGATCCTAGACGCCAAGGATTTGGATGACAAAGCCGAGGCGGCATACACGGAAAGCTTCAATGAGGCAAGCGAGGCGTACACACAGATTCTCGTTGCTAGGGAAAAACTTAGTTATCTTCCGCCCTCCCCCGCTCCTCAATCTTCGACCATGACTGCGCCCGCTTCCGTTCTGCCCAAAATTGAGCTCCCCCGCTTCAGCTCTAAGCTAGAGGATTGGCCCTCGTTTATTACCATCTTTAAGAGCTTGACCGATGACATGGTCAATCTAACGGACGCAGTCAAGCTGCATTATCTGCTCTCTTGCATTTCTGGTGAGGCGCTCAGTATGATCGCTCACCTTAAAATTACGAATGAAAATTATAAGGTGGCTCTCGAGATCCTTACCAAACGCTACGAGAACCGGCGCGTATTGATCGACAGGTTCGTCGATATCATACTCGAGCTCCCACCAATCGGCTCTCGGTCGGATATACGACAGCTCTTCCTAACCCCACTCATCTCTGCTCAGTCTGCCCTGCGCAATTTAGATCTGCCCATTAAAGATTGTGATTACGTCTTCGTTTCGATTGTGGTGCGCAAGCTGAAAGGCGAACTCCGCACACTATTCGAACGAAGGCACGCATCGGGTGATAGTCTGCCCACCTTAAATGATTCGATTTCTTTTTTAGAAGAACACGCGCGGTGCATAGAAACCGAGAATTCTAGCCCCGCACACTCTTCTCACTCTTCCCAGCCCATGTTCACTTCTCGCTCTTCCCAGCCCATGCTCTCTCCTCACTCTGCTCCGAGAAGATCACCCAGCCTAGCACGCAGCCCAAATTCATACGGTCGCCAAAATTTCAGGCCAATACAGCCGGCGCAACGTCCAGCCCCTCGTCAACCCGAGCCGTCAACCTACCGTCCGGTCTACTCATCCCGAAAGCCGCGCTCACCTCCGGCCAGCGTAAACAATAATCTCTATTGCCCATGGTGCGCCACAAAAGGCCACAAATTGATTGCGTGCTCGGCCTATAATAACCAGCCCGTTCAAGGCCGATGGGATTTCATTCAGGCCCGCAACCGATGCAAGCGCTGTTTGGGTCCGCACTACGAGAATGAGTGTCAATCGACAGGGCGTTGCAAGGAATGCAACAGTATAAATCACCACACGTCCCTGCATCGGCATGGTGCTACATCACCGGTGCACTCATCAGCGCACTTTTTACCCGCGGAACTCAGAGAGCGACCACAACAGCGCTCAGCGCATCAAACCCAAACCCGCCCAGTGCTCGCCGCTCGGAAGTCTCCATCTCCTCCGCGATCTCGCACACACCCACAATGACTAGCTACGATTACCGAACACCCCGAACTCGAACACGATACACCCATAAATTTACATCCGCACACTTATAACCCCACGATCTCAAATACAGAACAAGTAGTATGTAATAAAATAGAATTACAACACCCGTCATCAGCACAAACTCAAACAGATTCAACTCATTCTCAGACATCCCTCAACATTCCTATCTTATTACCAACAGTTTCGTTGGAAGCATCAGACGTACATGGCAATTTCCACAAAGCACGAGCCCTGCTAGATTGTGGTAGCATGGTAACACTCATAACTCAGAGCATGGCAAAATTTTTAAAATTACCTACACAACGCACATCATTGAAGATCGGGGGGATAGAAAACCAGCACTCACAGGAATCTAAAGCATCAGTTACAATTATTTGTCGTCCGACACGTACTCACACGCCTACAATAACTGTCACAGCGCATATTTTAAAGCACGTCACCCGTTATCTGCCCTTGGATAAATTACCTGACGTAATTCAATTACCAGCGAGCTCGCGCTTGCCCCTGGCGGATCATGATTACAATGTACCCTCTCCGGTTGATATTTTACTCGGTTCGGACGTCATTGGTCAAGTCCTCGACGGTACCAAGCTCTCTTTGGGCCCCGGCAGGCCTATAGCCTTCGGCACGATATTTGACTATACGTTAATTGGACCCATCCACGATTCATGCACGGCACCTCAAACTCATGTGTACTCCGCGCGCGTTGCCGACACAGACGTATCAACTCAAGAGATACATAAGGCAATTGAAAGATTTTGGGACTCCGAAGACCTCGGGTCAACAGTGGCCTCAGATACACTACAAGATCAGTGTGAGGAAATTTTCCGCTCTTCAACAACTCGTGAGCCATCGGGACGATACATGGTCACGTTACCCTTCCTTGACAATGCACCTGAGCTAGGTAGCACTCACGCAATTGTACTACGGAGATTTCTCAATTTAGAGAAGAAACTAAAGGCTAACCCAACCTTCGGCTCAAAATACGTCGACTTCATGACTGACTACATCAACCTAGGCCACATGTCCTTGTGTCACCCAAGTACATTTGATGACAAGGCTCACTACTACATTCCGCACCATGGCATATTTAAGTCGGGCTCAGAAAAGCTTCGCACGGTTTTCGATGGAAGTTGTAAAAGCTCTAACGGTGTCAGTCTTAACGATTGTCTACACACAGGTCCGCCCCTTCAGCGAGACATCATTGACATTGTCATGCCGTTTCGAACTCATCCTGTCGTGTTCAGTACGGACATCAGAATAATGTTCAGGAATATTCTCATGCATCCAGACCATAGACGGTATCAGCTTATACTCTGGCGATCATCACCGGAACAACCTCTACTCACATATTCTTTGGACACTGTAAGCTATGGGCTCCGATCCAGCCCTTACCACGCTATCCGCACGCTCCTTCAGCTTGCTCATGACGAGGGTCATAAGTACCCCAGAGCTGCCCAGGTCATCCGCAAGGCTATATTCGTGGACGACATTCTCACTGGCGACGCCTCTGTTGAAGGTGCCCAATCACTACAAACTGAGCTCATAGAACTACTGGCCTTGGGAGGTTTCCAGTTATCTAAATGGACCTCCAACTCACCCAAGCTCTTGGAAAGGTTCCCAGATGATCAGTGTGATCTACCAAAGGATTTCGACACAAGCCCAGACTCTAACCCCATCAAAGTATTGGGAATACAATGGATCCCTCGGACGGATCAGTTCGTTTATCGCGTTGCCTTGAAACCTATAACTAATGTCACCAAGAGATCCATTCTCAGCACAGTTGCATCGCTGTATGACCCCAACGGTTGGGTAACTCCCGTCGTATTCCGCGCTAAATTACTACTTCAAAAACTGTGGTTGTTGAACTTGTCATGGGATGAACCGACCCCCGAAGAAATCCACGCAGAGTGGACTCACATAGCGGAAGATCTCCCACAACTCTCAGCTCTGCGTATTCCTCGACATATCTGCCCAGATTCTTCATCATCAACTTACACACTGCACGGCTTCTCTGATGCCTCTGAGGCTGGCTACGCTGCAGTTGTTTATTTACATGGAGTGAATACAAACGGAAATGCAAGCATTCATTTAGTTTTAGCCAAATCAAAGGTCGCACCGATAAAGAATCGACTCTCAATCCCGAAGTTGGAACTCTCAGCAGCAGCTCTCCTATCCCAGGTCATGACCAGGGTTTCGACTCAGTTATCTGCTCACATAACTATACAACATCACGTGTGTTGGTCAGATAGCACTATTGTATTAGCCTGGCTTAATACACCCCCACATCGTCTCCAAGTATTCGAAGCCAACAGAGTAACCAAGATAAGGTCCACCGCACCCAACTACACCTGGAGACACGTCCCTTCAGCTCTGAATCCTGCCGACTGCGCGAGCAGAGGTTTATCTGCTCAATCACTGGCCACACATTCACTGTGGTGGTCTCCGAATTGGCTCATGGAGCACCCAGACACATGGCCGAAGATGCCTCCAGCGCTAGGACACCACGCTTTACCAGGACTTAAACCTAAGAAGGTGCCAACTCATATAGCTATCCCTGACCTTGACATGGATCTCCTCACGCGCTTCAGTTCTCTCGACATGCTCATCGGAGTGACAGCTTGCATTAAGCGAATCTTATACAACTGTAAAACCGCGTCCATGAACCGCCGATCTGGCCCCTTGACGGCTACTGAACGAAGAGACGCCTTGCTCTTCTGGATCCGCTCCGTTCAACAAAATGTGTTTGCTCAAGATATACAAAGCCTTCGAACTAACGAACGGTGTACTGCAAGACTTCAACGTCTCACGCCCTTCCTGAAGGACGATCTCCTCAGAGTTGGTGGTCGTCTCACTCACGCTCCACTCGGGTACGATGCTCAACATCAACTAATTCTTCCCAGCTCAAGCCCATTAGTAGATCTCATTATTGATCATTATCATAAAATACATTGCCATCCTGGTACCGACACCTTACACGCTATATTACGACAACGATTCTGGATATTATCAGCACGCCGCGTCATCAGACATCGTGTATACAAATGTGTAACATGCTTTAGATGCCGACCTCAGTTTAAAGCTCCTGTCATGGGCGACCTGCCAGCTGACAGAGTCACGCCACGACCAGTTTTCAGTCAAGTATCTACAGATTTCGCTGGCCCGTTTTTAGTGAAATCCAGCACATTACGTAACGCAAAACTCTTAAAGGCATACTTTTGTATATTTGTATGTTTGTCTACGAAAGCGGTTCATTTGGAACCTGTGTCTTCACTCAGCACGGAAGCGTTTCTTGCGGCATTGCAGCGTTTTGTCTCGCGACGCGGTACTCCTACTCTTATTCGGTCGGATGGTGGTACAAATTACCAAGGCGCCCGGAATCAGCTCAGGGAAATTCAGAACTTTCTTTCGGCAAACAATGATTTTCTCACGCATAAACTTGCTAACCAGCACATAACGTGGCTGCTGAACCCCCCAACGGGTCCGTGGTTCGGTGGAATACACGAAATCGCGGTTAAGTCGGCTAAACAATTATTGTATCGTACTATGGGTGAGCAACACCTCACCTTCGAAGAATTTTCTACCCTTTTGACGCGAATCGAAGCTGTACTCAACTCTAGACCCCTTTGCCCGCTCTCGTCCGACCCAACGGACTTCGAACCACTTACAGCCGGACACTTCATTGTAGGTCGTCCGCTTACTGCACTGCCAGAATATTCCTTTAATGATAGGCCATTGTCCGCTCTTAAGCGATTTCAGCTCATCCAAGCCATTTCCCAACGATTTTGGAAGTTGTGGTCCCAATCCTATCTCCATACCCTACAGACCCGTTCCAAATGGCTCGCTCCTTCATCCCCTCCTCAAGTCGGAGAGATCGTCCTCATCAAGGAGGACAACTTGCCACCCCTTCACTGGAGGCTTGGAAGAATCATCCGCACATTCCCTGGAAAGGATGGTGTGATCCGTGTAGTCGATCTAGACACTGCCCATGGAACTCTAAGGAGACCGGTGCTGAAGATTGCTCGGTTTCCCATTGAACCAGCTCAAGAGGACACGGCTCTCCCGCGCCTTTCCCCCGCCCCCCAGGATGTTCGCGCCACATACGCGACGGAATAAATAGCGCTCTCTCGCTCTTTATCTCTATAGCGCGCCCGCCGGCGCCCCCCCTTTCCTCACCCCGCACACTCGCGCCCGCCGGGGCCGGCGCCCGCGGCGGCCCGTAGTAACAGTCCACTAAGGCGAGAGCAAATAAGAATACGTGTCCGCGTTCGATCCCGCTCCGCGCCGCCCGCTACCCGACACGGCGTCGACCGCCATTTTGATACATCGCATGCTCGTGAATCAGCTCGCCTAGTATACGCGATAGTGCTCGTGTGTATACGTAAAACTAACTATACGTGAAGTGAACGAACCTCACGGATTACCAGAAGGAGACCCGGACGCCAGCTCAAGATCGCTCGTCACCCATCTGCCCTTACCATGCCTAATCCAACAGCCACCGGCCATTTCCCTCACCCCTCCTGCTCATCGTTAGATGTTGGTAAGTACCTTACCATACAATGTTTAAGTACAGATGGTCGTATCGTAATACAATCGTGTCGCGAGATGTAAATAAATGCACTTTTAAGTATTTCCATAGGTTTGTTGGTTTTTCTTATAAATTTAGGACGTGGATTATGTTCGGCGCGATTGTGAGTGTTTTGATAGTAGGATGATCAATTTTGCTCAGACCACGTTGTTGTGGTTCTTAAGGGTAATTCTTTTACGTGCCCAGTACTTGCTTTATGGCTCTGTTTATCCACTGTTCTTTTAGAGAGAGGCAAACGTATTGCTATGTTATGAAATGTTTTATAGTATTTATTGGACTTTCTCATGTGTAGATCTCATAATAGGCACGTATCGACAGAAGTAGATACAGATGGTCTCCACTTAATTTTAATCGTACTGTATGCATTGTATTGTAATATGTATAGTAGTATGTAAAGTAAAGAAGTATGTAATGTAAAGTAAGCCTTCCTTACTGGTTACTAGGTATCTATATAGGTTCTCGTTTTATGCATTCAGATTTTTGCTGTTGAAATAAATTGTTAATGAATTAAAATAGTTATATAGATAGAGTACATTTTTTTGGGCATGTGTTGATAATGTCAATCATCATCTTATTTTATGTTAATTTTAGTTTATCTGAACGTTTTACTATTATTTTAAATACCTAGAAATGAAATAATAAAGCTGAGTTTGAACTTTATAGGTCGTAAACCCTACAAACTAAAAAACAATTTGAGAACAATGCAAGCCGCGTTAGTTCTATTTCAGAGTCGTCAACACCTGTCGCGGGAAGCGCGCGATTAAACGCTTGCGCGCGCGCAGACCGGCATTATACACGACGCCTGCTTACACGCTGATTGATACGCTTTAATAATATGTATTAAAATTAAGTACCTATTAATATAAGCACTATTAAATAAGGCACATAAAAATAATTAGCTTTTGTTACTACATATTTTAGACTTGTGTTTCTACTTCAATTTCTTTTCGGTATGCATTTAATTTTGGACATGAGGTAAATTGTGCGGATAATAATGAACGCACGCAATCAGTTCCATCGCTACCCGGGAACCTTCAATCCATGGTGCTAGAATGGGTCACTGCAGTAGGTAAGTGACCGAATAAAACAGAAGGCAACGCACTTTTCTTGACTAATAATTAGTTCTTAGGTTAGTGTGTTACACTGTTTGATTTCAGATACTATGGAATGAAACACTTTCATATTATTAAATGAACAAACAACGCACAAGGCGGCAGTTTGACCACATGTGGCTCAGTCCGAAGATCATATATCTGGTTGGGCTCAAGTAACGTTATCCAAATGATTAATTCTTAGGAAGCTAAAAAACAGGTGCCTAAATTGATGTCAATAAACATTGTAATATCATATTACAATTAGTATTGTTTTTGCTTGTGATCGCTTGCAGGTAGGCAGATGGCGTGGTCAGCCAGGGGTACCTAAGATACAGTGAGTCGTAAGCCAAGCTAAATCATATTTATTAAATAATACTACATACATATTTAGAATACTTTCTGACAATCATTTAGTTTCCGAAGAATGTTTGTCTAAAATAGCTTAAACTTCACGTAAAAACAAAATCCCAGATTCTAGAGCTTGCTCTAGATGAGCAATGGTCTTCCCACTGACACAGGGTGCGGGAGGTCTAGAGTATACCTACTCCACCACGCTGCTCCAAATCGAATTGATGGAAGTGTTAGTGGTCAACCCAGCGTTGAATGTTTTCAAGCCACCCGAACTTCTTCAACAAGGCTTACTGATTGTTTTGTTTAACGTACCCTCTAATGCGCCATAACCCATAAAATTTTGTCACTAGCGGTCTCCCATCCACAAATCGACCGCGCCCGATGCTTAACTCTGTCGATCACATAGAATCGACGCGAGCCATCGGGCTATGGACCCTACTCGAGCATAGGTTTAGTGCAAGTAAAATTTCTAGCCTAGACTATCGAGACGACATCAGCTAGTGGTACTTTATAGCGCGCGCTACACGGGTGTCCTAACACGGGGATCGCGTGAATTACCGCGGCGATTACATCGTTTATGAGCGCAGGGGACGCACGTGTGCTCGCATATTGATTCCGAATTATAAGCAAATATCGGCGGACTTGGCGCGCGCCCAGCGGACGCGGCCGGTGGCCACGCTGTACTTAAAGACTTGAGAGATACTACTGAAATTTCTAAAACTCTTCTAAAAAAATGGGTAAACTCTGAGTGCAGCTTTTTGTAATTCATGTTGATTTTACAGTGAGTCTGCAATTATGTGAAGGTAGATTTAACACTGCGTACGATTTCGTACTGGACTATTATAATCCAAGTTGTTCATTAGGCCAATTAGTCTCATTTCTTAGCAAAATAAAGGTGTTTTTATCATCATCACAATCTGCACCATGATTTTCTCACTCCAGGTCCTGTGTGGATTGACCGTATTTTTCAAGAATTCTGTAGGTACCACTAGGCTTTCCATTTCCGATATCGCTGTGACAAATAGACGTCCCACTGCTGGGCACGGGTCTCCACCACAGACACTTCTGCGGGAGGTCTAGAGCATACTCCACCATGCTGCTCCAATGCGGATTGGTGGCCAACCCAGTGTCGAATGTTCTCAAGCCACCCGAAAGTCTTCGACAAGGCTTAACGACTGTTTCCAGCATTGAAAACAACCGGGACCGACGGCTTTATGTCCCCTGCAAAACACGGTAGCGTCCATGAAATTTTGCCACTAGCGGTCACCCATCCATAAACCGATCGCGCCCGTCGTTGCTTCCGATATAGCAGGTGACATTTAATTGCTTAAATACCCACTTTACTTAAATATCACTCGTGCGTGTAAGTCCAGAGTACACTCCAAACTGAACCATATCAATGTGGACATCATTGGGATGGTGCACTGCAGACTGAAGCTGTCCATGGTCTGCTAGGACCATGGTCGCCCTAGCCAGCGCAGCCGAGACGCTCGGTGTGCAATTCACAGGTAATGTTGTTTATGATTGTTGTATATGACCGCCGGCCCGCCTCTCTGCGACTGATCTCGTGAGCGTGAGCATCGTTTACAGCCTGTTCCATGATTTATAGCTGATGGTCAACTATTGTGTTGCGCGCCCCATCTTCATCATAAAATTACCCATATCCATATTTATACTAAGTGGTAATTTAGTTATTGTTAGTTTATGTTCCGACTAGCTGCTGTCTGCGTGAAATCTATAGTATACTGAAAAAAAAATTGAAATTGATTTTTTATCATACGGGAACACATTATCGGGATAAAAAGATCCGATAATTTATCCAGGGTGTCAGCTACATCTATACCAAATTTTATCAAAATTGGTCCAGCCGTTTGAGTGTGAAGAAACAACAAACATGCAAGTCACATACACACAAACATTCGCCTATATAGTATTCGCCACGGACTTGAATTTTTCCTTGTAGGTTAAAGTCGTCCATTATACAATGTAACCAGTGTAACGGCATATATTATTATGACCAACCCCCGTCCCAGTGGGATGGACTGGGACACAATGTACATGACAGGAATAGGTGGCACACTGCCATACATTACGTCATGCTGGTCAACGTCGAATGAGCTCGGAGGATGTTAATTAATTGGTATCTGGAATGTGATATGCCATTACTATAATCGTTATTATTTACCAACGAGTACGTGAAGTCAACAAGTCATCGAGTCCCACGACTCAACCATGACGACCTGATTAAGCGGGACAGAGAGAAACTATTGGATTCAGAAGACACTGCCTCGGGAAGAGTGGGGCTCGTATGAGAAAGGCCTTTGTCCAGCAGCAGGCCCTAGTAGACTGAAGGCTGGTCAGTTCAGTAATATTACCTATATTACTGAACTGATAAAAGAAAAACGTGTCGTAATGATTTTATAACAATTTAAAAAGGTCTATAGAAGAGCAGGCGACACCTTGAACAGTTTAAACTTTACAATCATTGCCGTGCTATATATTGGAAACTTACTATCATAGAAACAATAGTAGATTAGTTAGTTAGAATACACCCTTTTTTAAATTTTAATAAAATGGAATTAGTTATTAAAGCTAGGCCGGGGCACGGCACAGATATTTTAATAAAACTGAGCAGGCTGTCCTTATGTCCGGTGTAGCGACGGTGGAAAATCAGATATTGTGTAAAGTATCTAGTCTGTAGGTCTTGGCTGTATGAATCTAGTAATTTTCTTAGCTTTTGTGCTGTAGAAAATATCTTCGAGTAGTTATTCAAATTACAGCAAGAGCATGCCCTTAAGTACTTTAGAACAATAACAGGATCTTATGACATGAAAATAAATCTGAATGTATAGTTTAAATGACTGGCTTACTCACGAGTGATTTAAGACGGAAATAGGCCGACTAGTTTAGATCTCTATAGAAAATCACGAATCATTATGTACCTAATTAAATCTGAAAGTAGTTTATAATTTGGCACTATTAATTTTATTTTTAATTTTAATATTTCTACTATGTACCTATAAGAGTATGCGGAATATGTACAGCGAAATCTTAATGCATCATTTTTAGTCAGATATTAAAGGTAAAGTCCAAATTACAATTTCAGCCGCAGCATACTTTCACCGCGTTGTTATTGAAAAATACTCGATAGTCGATATCGATACATATAATATAATAGATCCTTTATCTTTTTTCCCTGGCTGCTGGAGAGATTTAATTAATCTAGAGCTTTATTTTTATTCAAAAAATCAAAAAAAAATCAAAAATATTTTTTTTTTTTTCAAAACACAATATTCACAAACGCTGGTCGCAAGAGCCCTGTGCTAGGTCCAAGACCTGTGTTACAGGTACTCCGCTCATCCACCGAGACAAAAACAGTGTACATCAACAAAATACATAATACATAATAGAACAGTTAGGTAACACGATATTATGGACAATAAATACAATTCACTATTAATGTGTGTGTTTGTGTGTGTAGGTGCGTGTGTGTGTGTGTGTGGGTGCGTGTGTGTGTGTGTGCGCGTGCGTAGTCTACATGTATGGTTGGAAGGTTGCTGCTATATATTGGTAGAATAAATGGTTAGCTCAGTTTCCTCGTAATTTAAGTCTAATAGATATGTTGTAATTAAACGTTTCATTTTGAACCTAGTCAGTGGATAAATGTTTAGTTTTTTATTAAATTTATTGTACAGGGAAGAGGACATGCATGAAAATTGTTTCCATTTAAATTTGGTCTTACAGTGTGGAATTTGACATACGGTGGGGATTCTTCGTTTCGGTGTGAAATTACGGCGATATGAAAGTTTCCGATGAGTTTTAATTAACGAGCTAAGTATGTAAATTTGGCGTGTTATTATTATTCGTTATTCTGTTGGCATTACTGCTACTGAACGATGACTCGGGAAATAGGCGTAGTCTATCTGTAGAAGGAATTTGGATACATATTTCGTGGGATGAAATTAACTAATTAAAATTTAAGGAAATTATTTCTGCTTTAGACATTTTAGAGGCAAAGCTTGATTTATTCACAATTTATTTACAGTTAAGTATGTACCTACCAATGTATTCGGCTACAATACACAGTAAATACCTAGCGGAGGAAACATGAAGTTAGTAAACAATTCAATTAGGGTGAGCGTACGTTAAACCGTACGCTACAGTGCAGGAAAATAATAAATTAATATTTTTAGGACATAATAATCGTACTCCACGTGCATTGAGATTTCCTGCCGACATTTATTATGTATTTATCATTAGCGTTTGATGTGATTTTAAAAACACAGAGCGGCCCTTTTTTACAAAAAAAAATGTTAATCCAATGAATGTCACAAAATGTTGAATGAAACATCTAACGAGACTGTTACCTCGAGGTAATAAGTATGACACCATTTTATTTGCTATGTAGACCTATCTAATGCCGATAAAGTCTGTACTTATAAAATGTCTATTCTAGTATCCAAATCTACCAAATCATTGAAAATTCCAAGGTAAATATTTATTCTTAAACACACTTGCACCTTAATCTGTGGATGACCTAACATCACGCCGCTAACACGCGTATCCAATCTGGTTTTACGGCTGTCGGAGACGAGACAAACAAAATAACCATAGAGGTGTATCACGTTTATTACTCTGTGCGAGAGACGAGGTGAACGAAGCTCCGAGCTGTGTCGGACAAATATAATAAGCAATTTATGGTTACAGTATTGAACACACTCTTGTCTGCTTTTGTTCTCCGAGTGTCGTATGAAATTAATTTTAGCTCTTCTGATGGCGTTTCAATTAAATTATTTTTATTTAATTCCCAAACACCATGCCAATGTCAGTTTGTGTGTTTTATACTCGACATCAATGATCTATCTTACTGATCACATAAAACAGTCTTGTTAAGCAAGACATTTGGTGTCATATTCATAAAAATCACTTCATGAATAAGATCCAGAAATATTTAGATGTTCATGATATATTAAAAAAGTAAATGAATGATTTGGCTACACACACTCCATAATATTTCAAATATCTATTTCTTGTAGCCAAATCTATCGAAGTATGGGTTTTTAAATTGGGTTGTTAGTCGCCATCTTACCTCGCGCAAATTACGTATCACGTAGCGGAACCCTAACGAAGAGCGCTGACACCGTCGATATAGTTTGTAGAACACTAATATGCAATTCAGCAACGTATTTGGTCTACTTTTGCAGTTCAACATTGACGCAGATCACGAAGAATGCTGATGCCGCCACACCAGTTTTTGATCTAAACATATTTGTCCTAATTATGTAATTCATCAATCGCGACGTCTCTTGATACTATAAATACACTACTATTCGAGTAGGGAAGCATTCTTTATCCAACATCGATAGGAATCGCTTAAGCTAATTATTAAGTTCAAATTGTAATTTATTTTAATTAAAGTAGTTTTTAAAGTAATTTTGGTTTTCCTGGAACCTCCGGCCGCAGCAAACGTAATTGGCGCAGTCGGCAGAATAATTCGCGGGCCGGTTCACGATAGCTAGGGACCCACAATTCGGAAACCACGTCGTGAGTCGCCTGGGAGGCTGTCCAGCCCCGTCGTCGAGTTATCCAGAACCTACGGACCTGCTGCAGACAACCGGAAGAGCATCCAGACATTGAAGCATCCAGAAGGCCAGAAATGAAAACCCTGTAAGTGCACTTGAATTGTTCTCGTGTTGCTTCCCGTTACTCCTGTAATTTTCCAACATTTTCCACCCTAGATCGGATAGGGCCCAGGGGTCTGAATTCCGTCAGACTCAATGGGATATCGATAGTAATAGGAATATAGATTTAGAGTTACTTAATCAGTCAGATATTAGTTTAGAGTGTTTAGAGTCACATACGATGGCACACGACCCGGACACTATTTTTAAGGCACTCCGCCTTGTCCCGGATTTTGATGGCAATCCAAATGTGCTAACTAGGTTTATAAGTATATGCGATCAATTAGCTGCTAAGTATCTAAGTACGGAAAAAGGTTCCGAATTTTCTAATTGTTGCGTATTGAACGGAATACTTAATAAAATAACAGGGACTGCCGCTTGTACTTTAAATTCAAATGGAATTCCTGACAGTTGGGCAGGTATTCGTAAAACTTTAATTAATAATTTTTCTGACCAACGTGATGAAATAACTTTATACAATGACCTCTCCTTAGCCACTCAAGGTAATAAATCTCCCCAAGACTTCTATGAACACTGCCAGACCCTATTTAGTACACTTATGACTTATGTGACTTTACACGAGACCGTACCTACTACTGTTACTGCAAAACGCGACTTGTATAAAAGGGTTACCATGCAGGCATTTGTTCGTGGCCTTAAAGAACCCCTTGGGTCACGTATACGTTGCATGCGCCCCGATACTATCGAGAAGGCTCTCGAGTACGTTCAGGAGGAGCTGAACGTACTGTACTTACAGCAACGTAACGAACCACAAAAGAATATAGCGACCCCCAAGGTACCCCATCATCCACCATCCATAGTCCCACAGCGACCCCATGTTCCTACATCCAACTGGCCGGTACCAATAGGGCACCAACCCATGAGGCCTCCGCCTCAGCCATTTAAATTTAACGAGGCTATACAGCATAACCGCATGCCCACGCACACCCAAAGAGTATTCGGTGCACCGCCCCCGAACTATAATCCCCGCAGTAATGTATTTAGATTACCACCTCGCCACAATCCACCTCAAGGCCAGAACCCCCAGCCTATGAGCGGTGTACAGAGATTTACTCCTAAACCGCTTCCTCCTATGACGTCAGGTCATGATTGGAGAAGGTCAGGAAACCCTCCTCCAAGTAATTATTTTAAAACTCGCGAAATGAATGTTAATGAATGTGCTGCGTACGACGAATCATATTACCGCCCATATGACTATTACCAAGAACCGACCTACTTTTACAATGACAATACCTACTACACTACTAACTATGCCCCTGACTATGCTTATGACACCGCGTATTATATATCTGACGACTATCCTTTACGTAACGAATATACGCCTCAAGTAGGAGACAGTAGCGAAAATCAGGATTTCCAGGTGGATTACACAAAAACCAGGATAGAATTAAACCTGCAAACACAAAGGCAACTACCGTACATACAGATAAATAACCCTCCATTAAAATTTTTAATAGATACCGGTGCCAACCAATCCTTTATTAACCCCGAAGCTGTTGCGAAGTATTTCGGTCATTTTCCCCTTAATTACGATCCGTTTGAGGTAACAAACGTACATGCAACCAGTAGAAATAATTATTCTATAACATTACCATGCTTTGCTGAATTTAATGACCCAGATAATATAAAATTATTCTTGTACCGTTTCCATGACTATTTCGACGGGCTTATAGGTTTAGATTTGTTAGGTAAATGGGAAGCCCGTATAGATCTGAAGGAGAGACAGCTATTCACACACTCAGCGTCGAATCCTATTAAAATGTACAACTCGCGTAATGTTAATTTATATGAAGATATTATACCTGCCGGAACTTCGAAAGCTATCCGCGTACCCATTAATACAACCGACGGCGATGTATTCATTGGAGAACAAATAATATGTAATTGCATTATACATGAATGTATTACCACCGTTATTAATCAGCGCGGTTACATTGAAGTCGAGAACCCAACACCTAACGACATAATATTCTCTCTCGATCGGCCGGCACACGCGGAATTATTTAATACCGAGTGCATACGCACTGATCAGCTATATTCACGCACGCAAAACGTAGTGTCGCGGTTGCGATTAGAACATTTAAACGAAGAGGAAAAGGTTAACCTTACCACCCTTTGCTCTCGTTACGCCGACGTATTTTATATTGAAGGCGAACCTTTAACGTTCACTAACAAAATAAAACATCGCATTAGGACCAAGGATGAAGTTCCTGTGTATAGTAAAAACTATAGGTATCCATTTGTTCACCGACAAGAGGTTAGGGATCAGATTACGAAAATGCTAGAACAGGGTATAATAAGACCATCTGACTCTGCATGGAGTTCACCAATTTGGGTCGTACCCAAAAAATTAGACTCATCCGGCAAACAAAAATGGCGTCTTGTGGTTGATTTTCGTAAACTCAACGAGAAGACGATAGATGACAGATACCCTATCCCCAACATAAGTGACGTCCTCGACAAGCTAGGGAGGTGTCAATACTTTACTACTCTAGATCTGACGAACGGCTTTTACCAGATAGAAATGGATCCCCAGGACATTTCTAAGACCGCTTTTAACGTAGAGCACGGCCATTTCGAGTTTCTTAGAATGCCAGTAGGGTTGAAGAATTCACCCAGCACCTTCCAGCGTGTAATGGACAACGTCCTCAGAGGTCTACAGAACGATATATGTTTAGTATATCTAGATGATATAATCGTTTTCAGTACTTCACTCCAAGAGCATATGATCAACCTAGAGAAAGTATTTCAGAGACTTCGAGAGTCCAACTTTAAGATCCAGATGGACAAGTCTGAGTTTCTTAAGCGTGAAACAGCTTACCTCGGTCATCTCATTAGCAAAGATGGTGTAAAGCCAAATCCAGATAAAATATCGGCAATAGAAAAATATCCTATTCCTAAAACACCAAAGGAAATTAAACAGTTTCTAGGACTTCTCGGTTACTACCGAAAATTCATTCCAGACTTCGCTCGTATTACTAAGCCCTTGACCCAATGTCTCAAGAAAGGAAGAAAAATTACTCTTGATACTGAATACGTTAACTGTTTCGAAAAATGTAAAACACTTCTAACTAACGATCCTATCTTACAGTACCCAGATTTTTCTAAAGAGTTCAATCTAACAACAGATGCTTCTAACGTAGCCATAGGAGCCATACTATCGCAAGGTCCAATAGGCTCGGACAAACCCGTCTGTTACGCCTCTCGCACACTCAATGAGAGTGAGATAAATTACAGCACGATCGAGAAGGAACTCCTCGCCATAGTATGGGCAACTAAGTATTTTAGACCGTATCTTTTTGGTAGAAAATTTAAGGTTATAAGTGATCACAAACCGTTACAGTGGATAATGAACTTAAAGGAGTCAACCCCAAGGGAAGGAAAAAAAGAGAAAGCTGAACAGATGCCGGCAACATTTTCTCTTGACATTCTAAATTAGTTGCCGTTCTCGGGGTGGAGGAATTACGTATCACGTAGCGGAACCCTAACGAAGAGCGCTGACACCGTCGATATAGTTTGTAGAACACTAATATGCAATTCAGCAACGTATTTGGTCTACTTTTGCAGTTCAACATTGACGCAGATCACGAAGAATGCTGATGCCGCCACACCAGTTTTTGATCTAAACATATTTGTCCTAATTATGTAATTCATCAATCGCGACGTCTCTTGATACTATAAATACACTACTATTCGAGTAGGGAAGCATTCTTTATTCAACATCGATAGGAATCGCTTAAGCTAATTATTAAGTTCAAATTGTAATTTATTTTAATTAAAGTAGTTTTTAAAGTAATTTTGGTTTTCCTGGAACCTCCGGCCGCAGCAAACGTAATTCGCATGAAAACAAGATGGCGGGCTATTTATTACAAGTGTAACGAGCGTCATGGGTGGCCGATTTTACTGACAATTAACGATACCGCGCGGCGCCCGCGCATGACTGCGCGCATTGATTCCGCCATCCACAGCTTCCGACAATGGTCCTTGTGAGTTTATCCCCTTTTAACAGTCGTCTTAAAGTGCTGAGCGTTTAATGATTGCTTTATTTTGTCTTTCTGTGTTTTGTCAATACGTTTATGCTCTGCAAGTATGTAAGTACAACGCACAACTAAGATTTATACACTACGCTACTCCAGCGCGACCTGGCGGAAGTTTTTTAAATATAATAAGATAGCAAACGAGCTTGCAGCACCACCCATCCGCTGCCGCCAACGACAACTGTGACTGACTTTGAGCAAGACCCAAATAGGGACTGGGATGGTTAGTCCAGTCAGCTGAGAGAGTTAATTAACGAATTGGTCAGTTCGTTAGTTGGTATGAAGACTGGGGACTGTTAGTGATTGTTAGTACTGTTAGTTAGTTTTAGTGATAGTTTGTCCAGTTAGTAATCGTTAGTGAGAGCCAACCCGTTGTCGGAAGGTTGTAAGCCACCTGTAGACCGCCAACATGGCTTAACTACTGTCACCTTGTTTTTATTTATTTGGAAAGCATACAGTTAGGTACATAATTATCAAGTTGACATTTACAAATATAAAGCTTACACCATTTAACACTTATACACCATTTAATTGCTTCCGTATATTACACGTACATACAGCTCAAACCCAATGCAACTCAATGCAACAACAATCCCTAGAGTTGAGCTCTTTGCTCGTAATTTTTGTCCATTTATCTTTGACGCACAAATATATGTTTCGAAACGCCTATAAATTGCTGTGTTTACAACAGTGATGTTACAGGTGTCAGGATGCTGCGCCGTTAGCACTGTAGGTGATTTTACGAGACGGGTTTATATCTTCCCGCCGAGTTTTTAGTATTCAACTTTCGTGTAATAAACAGCACTTACCTATTTCATTTTGTTTTTGTATCGCTCAGAAAATTATTCGTGAAATTTGTCTCGATCATCGATTGAGTTTTCTTCGTGTATGGAAAGCCGGTGTTGAGTTTATCTTGAGTAATTTTATCGATGTAGGTTTCAGAAGGCACAGGACCGGCCGGAGTGGTTTCACTTAGGTGAGGCCTATGTCCAGAGAAAGACATCAAAAGGGTGATGGATGGATTAATGAATATTATCGATTATTGATTTATACGATATCGATTTATCATTTTGAAACTTAGTAAATACGTTACGTGGTTATTTCGCTTGTTTACATCTTAAAGTGTTTTTTTCGCGCAATGATTCCGAACATTGTTACTCCTCTATGTTCGCTTACTACTTCCAACGTGAATTATATTCACAACACATTATATTCACAGCACATAATAAAATAAAAATGGCTTATACGACGACATTGATTGGCATCAACTCAGCTGCCACATAGCTTCATTTATTCAATGAATTATTTCGTATCTTTCACTTTTTACGATTGTAGAGAAGCGTTTAAAACATTGAACGTCATCTGATGTTACCTGGTGAAGGAAGACGTTACATTCCTTGTAATTTTCTCCTTGTAAGGATTTCCTCCTTGAATGTTCTCCTTATTGTTTTCGACGGGAATATGAAGTCTGTGAATCTGCAATTTCTTTATGACACAGGATAAACAGGCATATGGTCCATCTGATGGTAAATTACATCAGGTGTAATCACGAGTGCGTTGCTGGCTTGTAGGACGTGATTACCACTTTTTGAAGCGCTCTATATCGTAGCGAGAAGGAAATACCTCGGCTGGAAGTGAACGTGTTGAATCTGTCCCCTTACCTTCCGAGATGAGGCCCGTGCCTAATAGTGGAACAAAGAAAGGGTTGATTTGCCTGATTTCATTGGGACTTTTTAACAATAATGTTATGTGACTGTCATTCTCCAGGTGATTTGGCATTACAGTAGGTACATTTTGTACCGTGCTGATTCCATTTGTACCTTTAAAGACTAATAAACACCGAAACGGACAATTTATCACTTGTAAGCTTTCAGCTGGAATACCTGAAACCTGAGTCACTGCAGTAAGTGATTCACGGGCTTACTCGGTTGATACTGAGTTATTTCTTTGTGCGTCGCGTCGGTGGGTGTATCTCGTGCAGGTACATATAGGGTGGCCATCTGCTTGTCAATTTTAGTGGACATCTACACTTTGCAAAGAAATTATTCTACTTAAAGGTTTCGTACTCATCATTCACTACTGTACTAAAGTCGACATGTCATTTATGGAGATCATAGAAATAGATGCGAGTACCAGACGTCGAATGCAAAGGTGTTCATTAAATTATATGTAAAAGTACAAATCTATCTATCCTATGCCACGTGAGGTTATATCATGGAATTATGGCTTTAGCGAAGTAGTGATGACGAAATTATCCTGTATGAAGAGTGAAAGACTTTACAGACAGAAAATTGATAGCACTTCATAATACTAATTGAACTAATGACTAGTTAGTCCAATTTTTAGGTGGTTGTTGTTTAATGGGCTTCATATATTAATCACACGTAGTTTTTACTTAGTTCTTTCGTAGGTGGGTCAAAAGTTAAATTATTATAGATGAATGTACAAGTAGAGGGGGCGCCTGATTGTAAGTGGTCACTGTCGCTTGTTGACATAGGCAATACCAGAGGAGTCTTCAATACGTCGCCTGAAAGAGCGAGAGGTTATATTTGATAAATACTTGGACACCCTAGTAAGGGCTGACATAGGTGTCTGAATCATGGGATATTTTGAACGCGTGTCTTTGTTGTTTTATATGGGTCAATTTAGTCTTAGCCGATTTCTTTGTGTTACTGTAGCGACAGATTTAGAAGGCGCCCGAAGCATTCGGTCCAAACCTGCCTCTTTACGGATCCGTTTTGGGCCGCTAAGTGTATTCCACTTTCGTTGTTTAGGTAAATAATGCTGATTCGCTTCGGATGAAGTTATGTTTGTTTGGCTTTCCACAGTGGCTTTTGTAGAGCGGCAATCAAGCTGACGATAGCTCCTTCAGATAATATTTCTTTTTATAGAACTGAAAGGATTTTTACGTCGCCCTGAATACCTGTAACTCACTTGGAAAGACATGAAAAAGCGTGATTTCTTTTAGTAGATGCATACCAAACTCAAACCATCACTTGATGTTTTGGTAGGTGATTTTTATGCAATTGAATACTAATTTTATTATTATTGACGACGCTCGCTGTATGGTAAACGTAAGCATTGATAAGAATATTTTTCCTGAAAGCATTAAGTACAATTCATCAATTCGAAGATAAGCCACGACTTTACGTAGGAAATTGGTAGAAAGTGTTCAAGACCGGGTCATGGCATATGCAGCTTCACTTACTAAGTTAAATTAAATGAATACCTAACAATCTGCTATGGATAAGCTACTTTCAGACACTACTTCGCGGCGGTTGTACTCTGGTCATGGATAATGAATTGTCGTATTTTCTGTGTGTTTCAGCCAACGTCTAGCCTAGCGCAGGGGGAAGGGGGGTGAATATGTAAGCGTTTATTGCTGTGTATACGCAAAATGAATTATATCTCAGTAAGCTAACGCAAAGTGCTCATAATTAATCAGTAACATCCGGAAGACCAATTTACCGTCGGCGTGCGATACGCGCGAATACCGCCCGCCGCCCGCGTCACGTGTCGCCGAAACCGACGCACGTGGTCTCAAGTCGGACGACCAGTATAAAATATTTGAAATATCGACGAACAACGCGTCAAGCTATTCTCGGCCCCGCTAGAGAAGCGGCAATTACAGAAGTGCTACTTTGTTGCAGGTACAACCACTTTTTAGTGTTACTCGTCCGTTGTAAATTAGTGTGAAATTATGGTCTTTAAATCTCGGGTTAAAGTTGTCATAAATTTGAACTAATGAACATATTCAAAACTTGATGTTGTTAGGGCTCTTTTGATCTTAGAATTTAATAATCAAATTCGACCGCCCAACCGGGGATACGTATATCAAATTCCAGGCCAGCATTATATTATGTGTCATAATTATATTACTCGTATCTTACATACTTTATTGGTATGGTCAAAATTATAAGAAAATCTGATTCCTTAAATAATGCAGTATTTCATGTTTCAAGCGAAATGTTGCGATGGATGGCTGTTACACAGCATCAAATGCGCTGGAAAACTAATGCACCATAGACTGACATAGATGACCAGTTGAACACTAGACAAAGATGTAAGGAGCTATCTACATATTGATCAAGCCAAGAAAGCTCAGAAAAACATGTTGTATACAAATAATAAATGAATTAATGATGACAATAGGCCACAGCGGTAAGAATACTTACCTATTAGGCTGTGTTTCTACTACCATCGGCATTAATACAAGTATCTTAACTATACTAGCATGTTAGACGTAAGAAATCCAACAAATTAATATTAATTATATTAAAAGGTTGATTAACTTTTACCAGCCAAGTCTACCTTGAGTCAAAACAATCGTAGGTATAAGCTCCACGCAACCGGCCGTTTAATCTTTGCCCTCTGCCAGTTACGAGCGGAAGTGTTACATTTCAAAGGGGCATTCTTGTTACCTGTGCACTAAATATACCCGGACAGTGGAAATGCCGGGATGTGATTAGACACGCCCCACCGGTTAGTCTTTGATGTGCGAGGTGCGCCGAATATTCTTCGCAAAACCGGCGCCTTCGCTTGACATTTGCTTGTAGTTTTTACGTCGTGAGGTAATAGGCTGCAAAACAGTTTTACCGCTGACAGCCAAGCGAACTTCTAGGTAGACGCATTATCATCGCAACACATTTAAGTCCCACTAATGAGTACCAGTGCTCTCTCGGAATGAGAGGGGTAAGGTATACTCCACCACTAGACAAGTGCTAATTAGGAAGCAGTCTCAGATATGCAGACATAAACTATGTGTTCCCTGCTTAGATTATTAAATGTCAATAATCTAAGGTTCCCTCCTGTAACAGTAGGTAAGGATTCGTCATCTGAAAACCAGCTCCTCGATCGTTTTAGAAGTATTGCATACCAATGCACGCTTGTTCGGTGTTGTAGACCAGAGCGTAACCGTTCTCAATCAAAGAGCAACTAACAATACGTTAAGAGTGAACTCTACATACAATATTTGATGAACTGATTGGGTTCATGGTTAAACCAAAACAGAAATTCCTATGATTGTCAAATGCATTGTCAATTTTTCTCTAAATATTTTTGGTGCATAGTTCGTTGTTTGAATGTTTGTTTGATCTGTTAATGTATTATTTCCTCAGAAGTAATTATTGAACTGTTGAATACTTACAACCTTGGTCTAGTGGTCGTAAACGCGACCGGAAGCTAAAGGTCCTTGGTTCGACCCCGGGTCGGGCAGATTGATTTTTTCTAACATGAAATGCCCGGTAGCTCGGTGTATGGAAATTGGCTCACCACCTTACATGGGACCTAAACGTAACTGTTCAAAAGTGGGTGTATCTATTACATATATCTGCCTACCCCTTCGGGGAAATACAGGCGTGAAATTATGTTATACAACTAGTAGTTCACTCGATTCCCCGTCTAGTTCATCGCCGCTCGCTCTCAGTGAGACAAGCACTGACATTTTCCGGATGGAATAGCAAATCAGGCATGTTCGGCTCTAGGTATCCTCGTTAACAAGAAAACGTATGTCGGCTGAGTGTTTAAAGTTGTAGGTCGCGATCAAAAGAAAGGAAGCGGATGATAAATCTCAATAAAAGATAGGCCGCTATAACCATGATGAAGAAGAAAAATTAGTTCTATTGCGTGATCAAATAGTTTCAGGATGTATTTTTAGCTTTCAAATTTTTAAATAACTTCAAAATGCTTCAATTAACAAGAATACAATACAAATACAACAATAATTTATACACACATATATTTCATTTGACAATATACTTACTGTATACATTAGTACATGTCATATATACATACAAGAAATTTAATAAAACGACCGGTGGCACACACAGAAAAGACGAGTTCAAATATTCATCTGCAAATTAAATATATACCTACCCCAGGCGGGATTCTAACCCAGGACTCGAACCTATTTTGGCAGCCAGGGTACCAGAGCACCGCACCGCGTTCCAGACGTCAATCATTTTTGCAAGACAGGGTTAAACTTTACTCATCCGAATAACAGCGAATAAATAACATTTTGTTAAATACGTCGAAAACATCATTTAACTGTGATGGACAGAAACGTGAAAATTTACTCCCGCTCCACGTTATCGTGTTACCAGAAACTAACTTTCACATCTCTCGCGCTATGAAAATTACACTTCTAGCTTTGTATGGTGATGTATCACATGCCGTGAACTTCAGAAGCAATGGTCTTCTCCCTAACCGCAAGATACCCACGGAATCAGTGCATGTACCGACTGGCGTACGTTGTCAGGTGGTTATTTCCTATTAGCCGACATTTCAGTTATTACAAATAGACGGAAATATATGCCATGTTATAGTTATGTTTCCGGGTAGCGCCATTTCGCTCGGCGGGTTTATACATGCATCTCTGATTTAGATCTGTTTCAAGGCTGTAGGAATGGAATCATCTTAGTTGCATCAATTTTATCGCGGATTACCGTCGCTAACGCAAAATCGAAATTAGATTTACATAACTATAAATACGAGAGACTAGGTTTCTGGTTTCCTAGAGGCAACCATTTACTCCTCTGGAGCAGCAACGAATCTGTGACTGACTTCGAACGAGACTTACTGTTGAGGTCTATCAGAATCGTGGCGAACGGGAGCGGTGGGTGTTGCTGAATGCTCGTTTACTATCTTATATCTATACCATGAAATAAAAAGTTATGACAATAGTATCTTCAAACACTTGGATAATTTTGTCTGGATCGGGATGTGGCCAAATCTCATACGAACTAATGCTATATTGGGGGAGATGTCGCATAGTCAAAAAACGCAGTTTTTTCCAACGCATTTCCTGCATTGATATATATGTTACCACTCAGTGATTTCCTGATTTAAAAACCAAAAGTGCTTTTAGATCGTGCATTAACATACCGGCGGATAAGCCGTACTGTCCCTCCTCGATGCCGAAACAAGTTGTTGTCTCTCGGGGAACCAACCAAAATAATGAACGCCTCAGCGTCTTAAATCTCACCGCATCTAGTTTTAATGGCATTTAAATTAGGTTTTTATTTATCTACCGGTGTCTCCGCAACCTGCGCGCTGAGGGAAGCCATTTTGCTGGGAGGTTGTAGAAAGGTTCGGGTAAGTAGACTTCGTATGTACAGTGCAACGATAATGTTTTAACAGTTATATAAAGGTATTCATTCGGTACGTCGCCTATTTATTTTATGTCACATTTTTGGTACGTACCTATGTTTCCATTATCAACCGAAACTGAGCATGTATGTAACTCACAAATTAATTCCTGTAAGTTGTTTTGTAAATCTTGTTAGCTGCTTTAAACATTACTTGCAACTATACAATTCTACAAGAGGTTTAAGACCATGTGGGTATCTACAGTACTTTCGATAAACCTTCTTTGAAAATTCGTGCATGAATGTTTGTTTCAAATAGATAACCTAACCTAACCTAATTTGAATCTTATTAGGTAGTTTGTAAGAATTATATTGGAAAATTAATGTTTTGTTAACATGTGTCTATGTTTTGAATCGTGGTCACCTGAATTGGTAGACAGGTAAGCACTACGTAGCAGTAGTCCATAGCTCTAAAATTTTTATTAGGAACCTCAGAAGGAGGGTGGTTACTTGAACGTGAAAAATAAATTGTGCACGGGAGAGCGTCTTATGCATAGGCAATTGGGCGAGAGACCGCGCGCAGTGCCACGGTAACTGGCGGCTTTGGATTTAACATTAAATTATAATCGCAGCACGCTTATAGAACCGGAGTGCTCATACTCTTGCGGCTCTCGTCGATCGTAAGTGATCCATCGAGTTAAGCAACGTAGGACGCGGTCAGTATGTTGATGGGTGAACGCTAGCGGCAAAATTTCATCGACGCTTCCGTGCTGCGAATGCACGTTAAGCCGTCCGTCCTTGTCGAGTTAGATTGACTGGATTGGCCACTAACCCTTCCACCAATCCGCATCAGAGTAGCGTGTTTGAGTACCTATACATGCCCAACTGTGGGACGCATATGAGTTATAGCTAACTAAACTTTATACCTTAGACCTGAAGTTGACAATGAGAAACATTTGATTTACCCATCTTTGAATTAATTAGTTTCCAGACTGCTATAATTAATTTTGTTTTCCGAATAGTCTTCATCCACCGGCATCCAGTATATATAGATCATATCTATATATATAAAAGGAGAAGGTGACTGACTGACTGACTGACTGACTGACTGACTGACTGACTGACTGACTGACTGACTGACTGACTGACTGACTGACTGACATATCAACGCAGGGCCTAAACTATAAGGGCTAGAAACTTGAAATTTTGCACAGGGGTTCCTTTCATAACGTAGAGGAGCACTAAGAAAGGATTTTTAAAAATTCACCCCCTAAGGGGGTAAAACGGGGGTGCAAAATTAATATGAAACTTTGCCGTTTTTGAAGTCGTTAGACGGGTAGACGTCGTTAATGGGTCTAATTCTACGCGAGCGAAGCTGCGGGCGTCCACTTGTTAAATATAAATAGTAAATTTAATAAATAAATAAATCAGTAAATTTAATTTGTACCAGACAAATTAAATTTACTGATTAAAAAATACCAATATCGTCCTAAGGTTTGAACTCTGTACTATTGAATGAGAGTGATCTTTACCTGTGAGTTATGCACCGCTATAACACATCGCAGCGACGCTGGGTGGGCTACACCGTTACATATTGTGTACTCGAGGTGCAATCTTCGGTCAGCTTCCGGAAGAGTTGGGTACCTATAAACTCAGTTTATGATCGTCTGTTCGGTCACAGAGCAGTTATCAGAATAGGGTGCCTACCTATTGCTTGAGTCAGTCATACAATTTTACATTAGGTATATCCACAGGCGCGTTCTACAAGAGATCCCGGAGCCCTCCTGTAGCGCCGGAGTTCCACCGAGTGGGTTTTAGTGGGTGAAAGTCCCACATAACCCGGCGTCGCTCCCACGACGTCCGGGTACCTCTTCAAGATTTCCCACTCGTTAAACAAAAAAAAGGTATATCCACAGAGGAATGATGTACTTACATATACTTATCTCATACCAAAACCGACCTAGTGGTCGTTAGCACGACTGTTAAGCAATTTATGTCCTGGGTTTGATCCCCGGGTCGGGCAACAACTATTGGGTTTTTCTATCTTGAAATGCCCGGTAGCAGCTCGGAGTCTGGATTTGTGCCCGGTGAATGGCAATAGGCTCACCACATATTACATAGGACCTAAACATAACCGGTGAAAAGTGGGTGTAGAATATAATAGAATAGTATTCTACAGAATAGAATAGAATAGTATTCTATTGTATTCTATTGTATAGAATAGTATTCTATTTTATTCAATTTCTATTGAATATAATAAGTTTATTTGACAAATTACATACAATTACAACAAAAATAAAAATAAATTGACCTTAAAAAGCTAACTAACCTAACGAAGTATGAATTAACTAAAAACCTACCCCTTCGGGGAAATACCGGCGTGATGTTATATTATTTTATGTAATGCGTGTTCTATTCTCAATGTAATCTTTGGCCGAAGTCATTACATACTCGTTGCTGTGCCCACCTTGTTTGCATGTATTGTTTAATGGTCGATCTGCTCCACCGTTTTAGCAACGGAGTGAGTTATTGAACGAGTTCAAGCGGCAATTCGCTCCGCTGTCAATATTTGCGTAGTTAGTTTGCTTTACGTTGACTGACTGAATGATATACACATTCTTGGGCGAGGTAATTGGCCACTTTAGCGAGCGCCAAATCTTTGCGGTGTAGGTAACGAGAAGATTAATCTTTCTAAATGCAGCCCAACCCAACTGAATCCTCTTTTCAAACAAAATGGCCCAACCGCACTTATAAAGAAGAATAGGTACTTATAAGACAGTGTGTGTGTGTGTGTGTGTGTGTGTTTACCTTAAATTATGATCATACGCTAACTTCTAACATACAATCACGCCTGTATAACAATAATATATATATACTTAATAATAAAACATTTTTAATCTTTATTCAAAAACAATGAAGTTATACATCTAAAACCCGATAATCAGTCCGGAGGTGTGTGGACGTCAGGAGCGGAAATACGCCGCACAGGGCGTCCACTTCCGCCGGATAAGTGGCCGCTCTGACCCAATTTCCGGTTTACACATTTCATAGATCCCGGGCTAGATAATTTTGTGCGAACTGCGAGAGCCTTCCAGATTGTTTGAGATTCGGTACTCTGCCATGAGATTAAATTATTATCAAAAAGTAGTTATTTAAGTAGTGAGATAACGAGAATACTGTCCTCGTATCTACTGACGAACTGACCAACTAATATACTAATATACATATTGAATTTACCTTCTGATAAGTGGACTAACTAGTAGTAGAGCCTATAGGGAACCAAATAGGTTTTATATGAAAGCTAATTGGTTCCATATAGAGTTCGCCCGGGGAAGTACCACCGCCCGCCACGGTACCTAGTACCATTTCTGCCGTGTAATAATTGTTTTTAAAGCAATTGTGGTCCGGTTGGAAAGGTGTGGATTCCGGTTACACTTCTTTAGAGGCGACCATCTTAGTCCTCAAGGGTAGCAACACATCTGTGACTGAGTTAGAACGAGACTCATACTAACAAGTACTAACTGGACTATTACTAACCAACTAACAGGACTAACTATCACTAACAGTCCCCAGTCCTCATACCTACTAACGAACTGACCAACTAATGTTCTAATTAACTTTCTCAACTAATTGGACTAACCATCCCAGTCCCTAATTGAGTCTTGTTCAAAGTCAGTCACAGTTGTCATGGGTGGCAGCGGATGGGTGGTGCTGCAAGCTCGTTTGCTATCCTGTATCCATAAAAAAAAAAAAAGCCTTATACGTCTATGAGTCTTATTCCAAATCTGCCACAATTGTAATGGGTGAACGCTGACGGGGGGCTTAAATTGGTAATAATTAAATGAGGGGCTTATTGAAAAAAGATTATTTTATTGATGGATCTATACCTCATCAGTCAGGGCAACTACAAATGGTGTACGACTAATTTAAAACAAACGTTTTATTACTTAACTCTTGTCGATGAGTTCAGCTAAAATAACTGGAACTTTCTAATAATACTTTGTTCATTTGGCGAAGAAAGCTCAGTCGCGGTATTTTCTCGTTCCGTTTTTAATAATCATTACTTCGTACCTACCATAATTTCCTTCACAATTGGAAGTTACAGCAAGGCATCATTTCAGGTGTTTGTCGTCGATTGCCATCAAAATACTTCAGCTAAACGCGAAACCATTAGGAGCGTCATAACAAAACTTTAATGACGGCCGCAGCCGAGCACGTGTAGCCACCGGCTCTTTGATGTTTGGGGCAAAGAGCAGTTACAATCCAGAAAGAACAAAAGATAATTGAGGCAAAAAAACTTAGTGGATTTTATAGATAAGTGGACTAAAGGCTTATTCACTAACAGCGGCAAGCAATAGGTACAATAATCACAAATTATGGCTCCGTGTTTATCGAGAAAATATACTGAAAAACTCAATTCTGTGAATTACCAACTACATCGAAGGTGGACGCCAAAGCCACGCAGAAAGAATTAAAGTTTATATTTTAACTGTGTTACATTTTTGTTTTAATATGGCATTTACCGGGCATTACCCAAAAATAACAAATACGTGTTTGACACGCAACTTAAAAATAAAGACATCCTCCTCAGCCAAAGGTATTCCATACCTACTTAAATTCCAAAATGTGGTTATATCTGCATTTGTCCTTGTATAAACATCGGACATCGTCCTAAAAGCACGTCAGATATTTCACTTCATAATAATATATCATCCTGGATCCCTATAATCCTATTGATTTACGAAGTTCAACAATAGATTGTTAGGAATTCCCGCCATTCTTACCACTACATTACAAAGTTTATAAATAAGATAAATTTAAATAAGAAAGTAAAAGCTAAATATCTGGAATGTTTGTGCTTGCATGATAAATCAGAGTAAAGTGTCTTGTCTGATTATAAGTATTGGGTTTTAATCTATGATTATGTTTAACAGTCGCGGGACATTTAGCCGACCGCCTACCTTGAAATTAGAAGTGCCAATTATCTTGATGTGAGAAGACAATATTTTTGCTTGTTCTCATAACTCCAACAGTTTATTTTCCTAGAGACTACAATTTGAACAATAACTATTTATACCTACCTACATTAAATTAACGATCAAAGGTCGCATGCCGGGAGGAGTGACGCTGCTCGAGAGAAGTCTACTCGTATGTCCAGCAATAGAGGTTGGTAAATACTAATGAGATCGGGTCTCGAGAGCGAGAAGTGTAAAGGCCATACTGCACCATGCTGGCCAAGTGTGGATTCGCAGACTGCATAAGTCATCGAGAAAATCATGGAGAGCTGTCAGGCATGCAGGTCCACCTTTTGATATTTTCCTCACATTTATAGCAGGTAACTTTTAATTTTGTTTTAATGTTAAAATCTAATAAAAGCTATTGGTCCGTGCCGTTGATATTTGTACTTGAGTGGGAGGCTGAATTTTTTACCAGTGACAATAATGTGTACGCATAAATTTGTTTAGTTTTCTTTTGATCATAAAACAAAAACAAAATTCACAAACAAAAATATTTGTTCGTAAACAGTTCCTAGTTAAAAACGGTGTGTGACAAATAATGGTGACTGCGGATTTGTTCCACTCAGCGTCCTGTAACAACGACAAACAAGCCAGTGACAAGTTAAGCAGCGCGCGCTGATACCTGCTTCCCGGAGTGGCAGAACTCATCAGCACGCAGTAATTACGGAACACTTTCATTAGCTGTTCACATTGAGGTATCCTTGCTGCGTTCAATACGTAGATATTAATTGTTCGGCCGGACTGATACCTTAATGATAGGTAACTAGATTAACTAAATAGCCAAAGAGTTTATTTTTTTCGTATTAATTTTGTTTAATTTCCATAGTAAAAGCACTTATTAATAAAGTTTTTCTAGCATGATATTCCCAGTAGCAGCGTCTGAATTGGTAATCCAATCATATACCGAAATAAAAATTGAATGTTTAGCGGTTTTTATAAATTTTATAAGTTGAATTTTATGGTTAATTAAAAGTGCTTCACACATAGTTGTGTGAAAAAACCTCAGACTAAAACCTATTCCGTCTCACATCCGCACCGTTACAGTGTTTTTTAACATAACATAACATCACGCTTGTGTGTTGTTCCCCATGTTTCCCCATAGGTGCAGGCAGAGGTGTATACATCCACTTTTCACCAGTTATGTTAAGGTCCCATGTGTGGTGGTGCCATTTCCATACACCGGGCACAAATCCAGACTCCGAGCTGCTACCGGGCATTTCAAATTAGAAAACCCAATAGCTGTTGCCCGACTCAGGATTGAACCCAGGACTTGAATTGAATTGCTCGCGAGTCGCGGGTACGACCACCAGACCAACGAGGCAGTACGTGTTTTCTTGTATGAAACTCAACGGTGGCAAGGCCTCCCAATACGAACACGTAGAGGGGTGTTACAGCGAGTCAGGGCTACCAGTCACTAATTGCGTTGACGAGGCTGAGCGAGCCGTCATAGGCTTCAACTTGATTTGAATTAATATCTTCAATTATCAGCTGATGGGAAAATAAGAAGCTCTAATGGAAGGCTTGCGGGAATAATTAAGGATTCACAAAGTTAATGTTTATAGTAAATAGAGGGCTGATGTAGATTTTATGTGTGATCTTTAAAGTGCTATTACTGGACATATAGACCAGGCATAATGAAGCCATATATGTAGTGGTTTACGTCAATCTGTTTATATTATTAAATAGGTTTTTAGCAAATACTTTAAACAGTATTTATTTAATCACCTATTAGGCCTTCTTGTAAAACAAAATAGCTAAAACTCTGCGACCATAATTTTAGTTTCCCAACATGGTTCATCAACTCGGGTCCGTGGGGTCGCTACTCCCCAATAGCTCGCCACAAGCTGCCCTGCGTGCTTATTATTATCTTGGGTGAGAGAAGGTACCTAGGTCATTTAGCCTCAACGGTGTCTTCAATCAATCAATCATTTAATAATTTTTCGTATTGGTGTGTGTATTCAAATGTTGTGTTAATTATGAGGTCATTTTCATTCCCGCCTCAAAGTCAGGTCAGGATCTTTACAATTTCAGACAGACATCCTTACGACGTCATTGACAGAGGAGCATTGTGGTGTAATTCGCTCTAGGGTTTAATCGTTAATAGATCTACATATGCCTCAGTTGGAGCTAACCTCTATTCCAATATCTCCCTAGTTACTTCATGCAGATTATAAGTCTTTTTCTCTCCCAATGGGCGTAATTAAAACTCGGACGAAAAGAGAATAGGTGTGAAAACAATAGTGTCCGCCGTGCTCGTTGGCTCAATCTGTCTCAAGTGTCAGCCGTCAGTGTCGCGCTGACAGGTGTCAGGTGTCTGCGGGGATGGCGCGACACCTGCGGAGGAATATTAAAATGGCTCTTTGTTTGAACGCTTTGATCTCACGAGGTTTGGTGCTATTGTTCAGGCCGAGATTGGGAGTCGCAATAGGGCGTGTATGGTATGACTAAGGCGAGACAACTGCTCCGAGATATTTTTTTATGGATTCAAGATAGCAAACGAGCATGAAGCACCACCACTCCACTCACGACACCCTCCGAACACGCTGCCGTACCAAGACGTGAGCTGCCACTCTTGAATACTAAGATTTCACTTCAAGAAATCATCTTTATTACTGAATGATTCGTGAGAGTCTATTCACAGTTGAAATTACTGGTTTACTCAAATGTGATTTAAGTCGGAAATAGGCCGACTAGTTTCGATCGATTACGATGATCATCATCAGAAGGTAACGCGCTCGCGACGGGCACGACACTACTGTACTACTCAGTGTACCTACGTACTGTACGTCTTTACGATAAGAAGGGCTGGCGGAAGTTCCATACAGCTATCGCATTAGCTTCAGAAAAGAACAATCAAGAATTTTGTATGGATCGTGGTCGAGGGAATCAGTAGTCACTGACAACCCCAGTGGGAAGCAGGCGTGATCATATCATCGGTAACAGCAAATAAATTGAAATACTACAACATGCAGAGCTCACACCTCAACACTTCTAAATAAAAAATATCTGCAGAAAAATAAATTCAGTCCGTCCGTCCGTCTGCGTAGTTAATTAAAATGAATTTATGTTTCCTTCACCGCGATTTTTACGTGTAGGTGTTGCTGAATATGTTTTGTAATTAGAATTCCCGTGTAGAAATTATTCGTATCTGGGCAAGTGGAATTTTTTGGGTTCTTTACATATTTTTTGCTATTTGTTAGGAAACGGGCCATTTCACACTCAATTACGAAATAGATTTTTAAAAGTAGTACTTAATTAATATAATGACGTGGCGCTTTTTCGACAATAACTATTCCCAATTTTATAGCTCCCAAATTTTCATGTCTTTGATGGTAACTACCTGATTTATGAAATTAAATGTCACCTGTGACATTTAACCGGTGCGGGAAGCATCGTATAGAAACCAGCATGCCTGGTATTTCTCCATAATGTTCTCAAAGGCATGTGAAATCTGCCAATCCGCACTTGGCCAGCGGGGCACTTTGGCCAACTCTTAAACCCTCCCATTCCGAGACGAGATACACGCCCAAGAGTGGGATAATAAGTTCCGGGATCAAGAATAAATAGTTCTAAGTATTAGGTAGGTACAACTTTGATATTTACCTAAAACTCGAATGTTAAAATCCTAAATCGATTGGCCAGCGTGGTAGAGTGAGGCATAGGCCTCTCCCATTCCGAGAGAAGACCATGGCCAATAATGGGCCTGTGAAAGGTTGTGGTGATGCGTTTAAAAATGTATAACAAAATATTTTAAAAACATCAGCCGATCCTACGCTGATTTTCAGTGCGTCCTACCTATCACAGAAAAATCTCCCTCGCGTGGACAACCGTAGTGACGCAAGGCGCCGTGAATGAACTATACACGCGTCGCGCCGCGCTGCCAAACATTTTTGGCAGCCGCCGCTTTTTTCGCCGCCGAGCTACGATGTCTCAGGTAAGTCGTCCATAACGCTTTGAGCTCCGTTGTTTATTGGGACATTTTTTTTTATTAATAAAACGCGAGGAATGCCGTTAGCGAAGAGTTATTGGCGTGCAGTTGGTGCGTTTGCATCGATGTGGGATATTAATATTCGGGTTTTAGATAAACACATGAAAAAAAACCATCAAAGTTGTACCCCAACGCCTAGAACAATTTATTCATCATTTACATTGGGACAATGTAAAGTTCCGAGCGATTAAAAACTCACGCATGGATGGAACAGAAGACTTCTCGTCTCTTCCTCAACCAGCTAATCAGGCCGCGCACGCAGTTCTCCAAAAGCTAATTCTCTATACAATAACATTATCTATAGTATTCCTTAAAACAAAGTATCTAAGGGTTACCGTTTGAAAGGTTAAGCCAAAAAGCCAAATGTGGCGAATGTTGCCGATACTTATCTGTAAGATCAATAAACATGAATTGTATTCTATCAGTGCATCAGCAGTTACCTAAGCCGGCGGTAATGCGGATATCGGATACGATCGCTCGCGGATACCGCGTAACGACGCGGCGCGGGGCCCGTGCGCGTGACGCACTCGCGCGGTTAAGGCGAATGGTGTTTGAGAAGGAAGAAGGGAATTAAATATATATGCTCTGTAGACCCAATTGACACGATCTAGTGCTCGCAAGCATGACTGCTAAACTGGAGGTTCTGAGTTCGATTCCCTGGTCTTGCAAAGTAGATATCATGTTACGTTCAGTTATGTGGGCTCACGACCTGAAGAAGGCTGGGCAACCGTTCGATTCAGAAGGCAACGGATCGGTCGGAGTGGCGTCGTTTAGGAGAAGCCTAAGTCCAGCAAATGCTGATGAATGGATGGATGAGGACTCAGTTGACGCTGTAGCAAGGAATATACTTGAAAAACCAAATAAATTAAAATTTCAAAAGCTCACACAGATATATAATATTAAAGTCCAATTTATAACGATTCTCTGTTTTCTCATCAATCTTAATATATATACGAGTAATATACGTGTCACGTTGTTGGACGTTAATGGACGCCTAAACTACTTAACCAATTTTAAATTAAATTTGCACACCGTGTGCAGTTTGATCCAACTTGAAAGATAGGATAGCTTACATCTTAATTTTAGCCAAAATATTATTTTATTGCAAATTATTTAATGTAATTTTATAGTTGAAAACGTCTAACTGACATGCTTTACAATAATGTCATTTCAGCCATCGCCACTTCGTATTACATTTGACACATAACGTTGCCATTGACGATGACATGGCCAAGGCGTACATTGTTTATATTTTTTAAAAATGGAAAACGATCTGTGGGGAAAATTAGTTCGTTTGAAGAGTTTTGAAAAGAGCGTAAAAAGCTAATATAATATATAGCTAATTTTCAAGTAGTAGTAGTAGTGGTAGTGGTAGTAGTAGTGGTAGTGGTAGTGGTAGTGGTAATGGTAGTGGTAGTAGTAGTAGTAGTAGTAGTAGTAGTAGTGGTAGTAGTAGTGGTAGTCGCAGTGGTAGTAGTAGTGGTAGTGGTAGTAGTAGTGGTAGTGTAGTGGTAGTGGTGGTGGTAGTGGTAGAGGTAGTGGTAGTGGTATTAGTAGTGGTAGTAGTAGTAGTAGTGGTAGTAGTAGTGGTAATGGTAGTGGTAGTAGTAGTGGTAGCTGTAGTGGTAGTAGTAGTGGTAGTGGTAGTGGTGGTAGTAATATTTTATGGCAAAACAACGTTTGCCGGGTCAGCTAGTTTATTTATAAGATAACAAAATGCTAAATTTAAACAGAATCAATCCAAAGCTTTGGACGCTGGTGAACTGTACCACAGGTTTTTGCAAACCTACCTCAGTCACCAGGCTGTCACAAAGTATGGTTACTTTATAAGACTATTGTAAACTTCTGTGACTTCTGTGAGAGCAAACTAATAAAAATATTTTTATTTATCTTTAGCTTTCTGTCTTGATACACGTGTGAATTCAGGTAACTGTTTATGCGAATTTTTTTAGAAGTAGTTTTGGGGACAACGACTTCATGGTCACAAGTCTCGGGTTTGAAATAGTCATGGATGTATAATTATATTTGTACGTATCCGCCACCCACCACGCCAACGCAGTCCTAGGCCTGCCGCTGTGACCTAGGGCTGCGAGTGTGCCAGCTGCGCTAGAACCGGCCTCCCCTTAACAGCGCGGTCCCGCGGGCGCCGTATTTTTCTGCGCTCGGCGCCGGTAAATTGCTATCCGATAGCCAGGTTGAGGCACATCGCAATTTGAAGCTACCCCCGCGCGTACCAATTTACCTTGTAATTATATGATACGCAGCTTCGCTTTGCTCGCTTGGGTTATTTTCCCACTGCAGTGGAATTTTCCAGGCAGGATAACATGTTTAAGTAAGTAAAAAGTAATTTTGCTATGTAGTTAGGTACTAATGAAAGTGGACTCCACCAATCCGCATCTGGTTGCGTCTGTGGAGGAGACCCGTGCCCAACAGTGGGACGTCTATGGGTTGTTGCTACTGAAAGCTCTGGTCAATTTCATTTCCGTAGGATAAGGAGGAGTCCTTATTCTTATTGATGTGATTTTTCGCAGATGTAGGGCCTTAAATGAGACATACGTTACTTTTTATTATTAAAAGATTTAACGTGGGCGGAGTCGCGAGTAAAGCTAGTTGAAAAATAAATTTCTAAAGGTTAGGGTAAGCCCTAACCTTTCCCTCGACTCGGGAATCAAACCCACGATCTCTTGCTCAGCCACCACTCCACCACTACACCAACGAGGCAGTTAATAAAACAAAAGCTTGTAAAAATGATGTATGACAGAGCACGGTAGCCCGCCAACTCCGCATCTCTGCCGGCTAATGTTGGCGGACTTCCGCCGGTAACGAGGTGCGGACAGCTCACCTGGCTCCCCCCTCCCCTCCCCTCCCCTCCCTCCCTCCCTCCTCTTCCGTCATTAGCGCTGAGTGATGGCCCGCTAAAGAAAACCTATCGATAGATTGCTGTGGCGTTTCTTTTTTCATTTTTCGTTTAAAAACAGAAAAATATTATGTTTATTTCAGATACATTGGTGAAAAGCGGGCTTACTGCAACACACAACACACACTGCCATATATTATTATAGAGAAATACAATCGTGATGTCCATCAACCAGTAAGTATCTTCCACCAAAATCCCAACCAAGTTGACAAGCTATAAAGAACAAAGTTAATCGGTTACGGCTTAGGTGTATATTATGGACTTACGTTACCAACTTACCTTACCATAATAAAAAAACATACAGTTGAGATTCTTATAAATATTAGTGGATTCTAAAACAAAAAAGTCTGTTGACAAAAATTACGAAAAGTTACTTAAAATTTGTAAAATTGTGCCAGTAAATATAAAAGTTAAATCCTTAGTTATAGTATAACACCATGGAATGACTACGTTTAAGAAACATAAAACATATTGTAATGCCGAAGCGCCAAATTACACAAAGGAGCAAATACCTGATACCCAGAGCCAACAATTACTTCGAGCGACGAACGAGGCAATGGATAACTCCGACTTTGTGTCATGAGGTGGCCGACGTATATGATGAAGCGCAACCAAGCCACAGCACAAAACAATAGTAAGGAAGCATTACCTGCCACTGTGTCTATAGTTATTAAGAATGTTACTATTTTGTTCTAATTATTATGTACTCACAATTTAATGTGCAAGGAGTGAAACTCTAGAAACTGGTCTTTGTTGCCGACAAACTGACTTGCAGTTTGGCAATTTTTAAATTAGTGAAATTCTGTAACACTCTTTTGGGATAAATAAATTAAAAAAAATTACATTCATAAAATTTTCTTGATGATGAAGTAACTTTCGCTAATAAGGATTAATATATCATGTATAATAATAAGACTGCTCGTAAATCACTGTTTGAATTTGCATAATTTTTCTTCAATAAATAACCTTATTGTGATTTATGTATAAGAGTTGTATGTTATGTATGTCGACAAACGTGGGCATTAAAATCGTGCTTTTTTAATAATTTATCTTCCTACCTATCATTAGTTCCTACCCTCATATTGTATGTTCAACTTAGAACATTATCTTATCAGCCACATTACGCGGCATACAAGCGCATCCGGCGTCGCGACGCGTCTGGCGGCTCACCTGGGCGCCGCGCCCGCGCCGCGCGCCGCATTCATTAGCAACTAGTGACGGGCGGTAGTTATCGATAAAATTGACCTTTTTTGGCAGATGTTTGCTCAAACAAGAATTATATGGGGTGGGATGTCGCCGATGAACGGTCAGTGGATACCTATCATTGGTAGAGATCTTCAATGCATGGCTGTCATAGAGAAGAGCTCTTTTTGTGCCTTTTTTGAAGAGCCCCATCTTATAGTCCATTGAGATGATATCAAACCAAAGCTCAATCAACAGATTCCACGTTTACACTTGGAATGTAAATAAGTCAGTTTTTGACTTCCACTAAGCTTATCTACAAGTAATCTGTTCGTACACAGAACTTGTCTGAACAGTCTTTGAGTAACTTCAACTAGATGTATAGATAAATATAACTTTTATTTAAGTACCAAATTAAGGTATGACCATGACCAGTTGTGACTTTTGATCGAACAAAACGAACGAAACCTTTCCTCCTCTTTCGCGGCCCTGTGAACGCTCCTGCGTGAGGGAATTCGGATGTAAGGATGGTCCTTCTATCCGGGCAATTGCTCCAGCCTATCCGTATTTGGGTAGCGTGAGCTAAGGCCTTACCCCTCCCATTCAGATGAGGCCCGTGCCCAACATTGATCGATCAATCGTTCGAGTAATGACTCCCATCCCTACCATATTGTCTGGTAGGCGCCAGCGTTGCCAAAACAAACCGCGCGTCACAAGTGTGACAAGTTGGAAACACCTTGACGAACTGCATCTCAGTTACAACGCTTTTAGACTTGGCAGCGGGACTCGCCGCTACTTTATTGCGGAGACAACGTGGCCGGCGAGTGACGGACGAGGGAGTGAAGTGCTGGACGGGTCACGCTGGCGTACTGTCGGCGTTTGGTCCAGCACGTCTTGTAAGTCTTGGTCTTTACCAAGACTTCCTGGATGGAAAATTATGGCTCAAATTTCCTCGATTATTATGTACCTACCTACTTAAGGATAGGAAAAAGAGACAGCATGTGTTCATAATTATAATAGGTCCACAATCACTGTGTGAAAAAATACATCATAATATAATTTATTAATTAATTAAATTTTTATTTTATAATATACAATAGTACCAAAAAGGTTTCCTATAGTGTAACAGTATTTTTGAACATAGGTATTCCAAATTGAATACTGATATAGAAAAAAATATATACATTTAAGTAAGTTTCTAAATGTTAATATGTAGGTGTTGTAGTCTTAAAAAGTAGATGCAATTAGGTCGCGGTGGATGGAGTGCCGCTGCCATCCATTTCGATTCGATGCACGAACGAACTAGACGCCGACACCGTCGACAAAGCTTGTAGATACCACTTTTCTTCACAACCCACTGATGTTCACCGTATGACAGGTACGACCTACCTGCCCACAGGCTTGTAGACTTTCCTACACGACCCACTCAGTTCTCGTCTCTCTCAGTCAGTTCTCAGTTTCAGTCCGTAGCAGGCACGGCACGGCCTACCTGCCGCGATAACCTTCGCGGCAACACCTTTACCTGCGCAGGTGCGCCCCGCCCCGCCCCCGGCGCCGCCCCCGCAGGTGGCACCCCGCCCATCGCCTCGCTCCACACCTTGGACTGAATAAACTGGATACTCTGATGGAATGGAACGCTGTACGCTGTCTCAGAACACGGTGGACGATGTAGATACTGCACGATGTCTTGAAGAGAAATAAAATTGAAAATACAAAACCGATCCGATCATTTCAATATAACACTATTTACTCAAAAGTAAGTATACGAGTAAAAGATATATCTAGTAAATTGTGTACTTCACAAAAATTTACAGTTTCCTGTAATTCTATAATGTTGCGGGTAGCGGTCAAAGAAAGAGGCACACAACACGTCACAAACTGCAGAAGAAGAATAGGTATCTTCATATACTCGTAGTTATTGTGGATATCATGGGTATTTTAGTCAAAAGTCAAGTCACATTTGCTAACTAACAAACTAAACTAAAAAATTAACTCTTGTCTCCTTACAAAATTATTTTCAACAATCTATATAGGTACTAATATTAAAAAGAGAAAAGATTTGTTTGTAATGTTTTCACACAAAAACTATTGGACCGATTTCGAAAATTATTTCACCATTAGAAAGCTGCATCTTCACTGAGCTGCGGGCGTCCACTAGTGAACAATAAATTCAACGTGATCTAATTGTATTATTTTAGTATCTAACTAGATTCATGTTATCTCATGGCTTGCAGACTGCCAACTCTCCTGTATTGTTGTCGAGAATTATAAAATAAAAATACGTAGAAGTCACGCCTGACAGATATATGGTGCACATTGAAGTTTGGTCTAGATTTTTTACTAGTTTAATTTTACGTCTGTTCATTTATATCATGGTAACATATCTACCTATGCCTATGACGTAACCTATGAATAGACTTATGGGGAACCCTAGTATTAGTGGTGAGGATGTGTTAGCCACATGCGGTTAGTTTTTACAAGGTAAAGCAAATCTGAATTATTTTGTGTTGTTCAAACATTTTCGGTCCTTGGTTCATCTTGTTCAACCAACATCGATTTTGTTAAAAAAAGTTAGTCATCAACAACGTTAGTTTAACGTGGTATTAGTTCACCTTACCATTGGACACAGGCAGTAACTACGTACCTCATGAAAAAATGTAAAATTTTAACTATCTCCATGTACTCGTGGCTAATTCGCCGAACTGAAATCTAGGGCAACACTAAAGACCAGCGAATAGAGCTACGAGCATAAATTGAAAATTACAAAGTGGAGACGAATTAAACCACCGGCCGCAGTATAACAGCGCCAAGCGTGTATTCGCGAGGTTTTAAAGAGCGACAAATATTTTAATGTCTCCGTGCTATAAACCAGTTGGCGCTTTGAACTCGGTTTATTGGTACTCGGGCTTCCGCGGCCTGCACTCGAAGGAACGTTCCCTACTACACTACCTAAGTCTTTACTACCTGCGGTACCTACTAACTTGATCAGGCAGTAATTAAATATAATAATCTATATATATATAGTTTTACTAGCTGTTCCCGCAAACGTTGTTCTGCCATATGAAATGTCAAAGTGACGCGACACTTCATGTAAATGATAATTTATACAATAATAATAAAATAATGTTTAAAAACATTTTCCATTGGACCAAATTGTGAATCTAAACCATTCTCGAATCCCCTTGAACACACACAAAAAATTTCATCAACATGTATCCAGCCGTTTAGGAGGTGTGTTCACTGTCATACACACGTACACAAGAAATATATATATTAAGATTAGAGGTGTAATAAAGAAAACTATTAAAACTTCATCCCTGTATTTTCCCGCAGGGGTCAGAGTCTTGGTAGACCCACATTTCACCACTTATGACCCATCAGACCCCGGTAATGAGGTGTATAATATGCTAATGTAAACTCTGAGCTACTCTTGATAATTTCGAGAACAATTCAAGAAAAACTCTATTTGTACTCTGCCTGACCCGAGCAGAGAATGAGAACCTCAAGCTTTACAGTCACGGTTTCGACCACTGTACATACAGCTCTCTCGGTGGTTATGAACATTCCTACCCATTCTGTGCAAGAATAGCGACGGTCGAAAAGCCCTTTCCGTTCGCTGCATCGGTTCAACTCAGCTTATAGTTTTTATCTAGCTAGATGATTATGTAGGTTACATTTAATTTTATTAAATTTGTTGTTTACTTTGATTGTTTTTTCTGCTTCTTCATCTGATTTACTTTATAATTTGCACGAGAAGTAGGCAACACTACACAAAAAAAAAAAATACTTTTTATATTGAATTTTTAAATTAAATTATATTAAATCATAAATAATTTAGGTACCTATTTAAAAATAACTCACTAAACAATAAAATTTGCAAAAAGATCTTCCATGAATCATGTTATACCCCTGGTGGGACTCGAACCCACAATCCCCGGCTTAGGAGGCCGATGCCTTATCCATTAGGCCACAGGGGCGATGAAATACAGAGTCAAATTAAGAAACGTATTACTAGAGTGCAGATGTTGTAAAATGTGTCAAGTCACGATTTCAATCTATCTATATGTCGCAGGCATATTGTATAATTCCGCCGTTTACATACTGCGTCGGCAGTTTATAAACGCTCGCTGTTATGTAAAATGCCGAAGGCAAATTGGAAACTCGTACAATGTGCGGGCTAACCTAATTTAATACGTCGGTCTGTCACAAATGTCGACGGAACCCCACATCGCGGGGTCCCTTTTTTGCGTAAATAAACATAGACAAAACCCTAACCTAACCTAACAAATTTGGAGTTGATTGTGACGTTTTTTCTTGGCAGGGGGCTGCGCCCCGCGAGCGCCCCTTTTTTATATATTATAAATGACGTCGTAGGTGCTCCAACAAAAAGATAGCCTACACATGTTCTAGGTATAACCAGTATAACATCGGAATTACATCTATTTAAAACCGATTTATTTCTATATTCAGTGCTGATCTCCCGCAAAGAAATAATTCGTTGGCGGTACGAATTCCTTGCACGTGTTTATTTTTCACTTTCTTTATTTTGTACTAGCGGACGCCCGCAGCTTCGCTTGCGTGGAATTATACATATTTAATAGATTCTTCTTAACGCGTTAACTTTAGCTCCATAAATTTGTAATGAATCCGTAAATGTGTTATCCCGGCCCGGTAGACAGTTTCGAATCCGATACTTTAAACTCTGAGTAGGATATCGCCAATAATATTAAAATTAAGCAAAAATATGAGAGTGCATTTGAGGGGGGATATTTCTGCAGGCAAATTTTCAGATCTTCTACTTTAAAAATTTACCCTGATGTGTCTCAAATAAAGGGAATGGAATGGAATGGATCCGTGAAAGAACAATTATGACACCCATTCGGGATGATTTTCGAAACTTTCAATGAAAAACCTTCATACTGAATTTCATTCGAATAATCTATATATATAATTCAATAGAAGGATGGATGCCAGAGCGAATGCAATAGAAAGATATGGATTACCAAAACCCATTAGATCGGATGCACTGGATGATGAATTTGGTATATATTAATGAACTTAACTACGACGTGCCTGTTCTTAACAGATTTGTACATAACAATACAATACAATACAAATTGTACAATACAATGAAATTATTTCAAGCACAAATGCAAGCAATGAAGGAATATTCTTTTTAGATGCTCCAGGTGGGACTGGTAAAACTTATCTCATCAATTTACTTTTAGCAATGATAAGAAGTAATCGTGACATTACGATGTATTTTATATTTAAAAAAGTTTTTTTTTTATAATCGTTCTTTTATATTAGAGAGAGTTAGAATCATTGTATACATGAGAGTTAGAATCATTGTATGTATTATTCATGAAAGTAGGAGATATAAATAAATATAGGTACATGTTGTGTATAAAAAAATCCTACTACTACTACTACAACTACTACTACTACTACTACTACTACTACTATGTTGTGTATAAAAAAATGGCGATATCCTACTCAGAGTTTAAAGTATCGGATTCGAAACTGGAAACTGGAAATTCGGAACTGGAAACTTTATGGAGCTAAAGTTAACGCGTTAAGAAGAATCTATTAAATATGTATAATTCCACGCAAGCGAAGCTGCGGGTGTCCGCTAGTTCTATAATATTTCTTTATACACAACATTTTTGGTCATCTTAGACATTGATGGTGCTAGTATAACCAGACTGGAAGGCGAACACACACGTGAACACGCAACATAAAACTGGCCGTGTGAAAAACAGGGCTGCCTTAAGTCAACCCCTGCAAATTTCAGAGTTTGGCCCTGGGATTTATTTATCGTCATGGCAAAGCAAACCTTTAAAGGAAACTGTAGCCTTTTGAACTGGAAAGGGAGATCATTGGGGATTAGCGGAATGCGTGGAACATAAACTGATTCACCTTGGGCAGATCCTGTTAATATTATTGCTTCTATAAGATTTTTATGTAAAACCTTCACTTGCAGTCGGGTGCCATTACACAACTTAGGTGGATTTAAATTTCTTAGTAACATTACAGGTGTGCCTACACGCAATCTAAGTTTATGATACGGTAGACCAGCAGGATTAATTGTATTAAGAAACTCGACGGGATAATTAACCGCTTCATCTGTGTTAATTACTGTGTCTATTGAACAATATACCATTTCTTGACTTTCAAATGATTTTAGTAAAATATCATTGATCACTGTAGCTTGTTCATTTGTGGGTGTCATAATTGTTCTTTCACGGATCCATTCCAAAGGCTTATCCTTTATTTGAGACACATCAGGGTAAATTTTTTCTATCAAGTCTCCGACGGTAGTAACTACAGTGCACAGTTCTTCGGGTATAGCTATTAACCCGTCTATTTCCGGATATATGCCATTCCCTATTTTAAGTAGAAGATCTGAAAATTTGCCTGCAGAAATATCCCCCCTCAAATGCACTCTCATATTTCTGCTTAATTTAAAAATTTTAACGAATGGCCATAAAACAGATCTTTTAATACATGCCTTAATTTCATCTGCACGTGTCCCCTTTGGTACTACTGGTAAAGTTTGGCGGAAATCTCCCGCTAATAACACAGTCATACCGCCCATCAATGAATTATTGTTCCTTATGTCTTGAAGTGTTCTATTTAATGCTTCAAAACACATCTTGTGCGCCATAGTGCTTTCATCCCATATAATTATTTTTGTTCTACGTAATACTTTGGCTAGATTACTTTGTTTTGAAATATTGCACATTGGAGTGTCCACAATGGACAGATTAAGCGGCAATTTCAAAGCTGAGTGCGCGGTTCTACCTCCTTCCAATAAAGTAGCGGCTATTCCGGAAGATGCGACAGCTATCGCAATGTCACGATTACTTCTAATCTTTGCTAAAAGTAAATTGATGAGATAAGTTTTACCAGTCCCACCTGGGGCATCTAAAAAGAATATTCCTCCATTGCTTGCATTTGTGCTTGAAATAATTTCATTGTATACTACCAGTTGTTCATCTGTCAGTGAATTCTCATTGTTAAGTACAAATCTGTTAAGAACAGGCACGTCGTAGTTAAGTTCATTAATATATATACCTAATTCATCATCCAGTGCATCCGATCTAATGGGTTTTGGTAATCCATATTCTTCTATTGCAGACCCACCTAGTGCCAAACACGCTCCTTCTATTTCCAGTAGACATCTATTCAGAATTTCATCAGTAAGATTTTCTACTTCACGATTTGCCTGCCTCGTAATCTGTCTCTTAAAATCCTCCGAAAGATATTCTTTGAATTCATCCCACAAACTGTACGGATCTGTTAATTGACAAAAAACTAACATTATAGTGAAAAGCTCCCTCATCCTGAATGGAGACTGACACAGGGCTGCCTCTTCGAGAGTTGTACGCCAATGTTGATCATCTTCAATTAATCCTAATGCTTTGCAAGCAGATTTAAATGTAGGATGTTCTATACCATTGATAGTTTTTAAAGCCTGAAAAGATACTGGTCCTCTAATTTCATGTAGAAGTAAGCGAAGATGGTAGCATTCCGTATTATTTGGGTGTACTGTGTACACTCTGCCTAAAGCATGTTCCTTCTTAATCCCAGGCCAACCATCTACACACACCCCTCGTTTTCTCCTTTCGAATTGATTTCTGTTCCAAATATAATATGCAGGTACTTCGCAATACAACAGGGTTTTTGCAAAATTATCTATGTTGCAGAGTTCAAAGAAAGACGTAAGAGTAGTTTTTGGTGGACTGGAAATTTTATCGGCTAGGTTTGATGCATTAAAATATATCCTTTGACCGTTTTCTAGATGTACAGCGAGGTGAAATACTGTAGGAAAACGCTCGTGAATTGGAAACCCAAGAATACGCCATACCGCTTCAGAACTACTAATGTACCTACCACTTTCATACATTTTCACTTCATCTTTTGAATCTTCTAGAGAAACTGTTGCCTGATCTGTACCCTTATTTACATATTTGCAGACATATTTGATGGATTTTACAGAGTTACAGTATTCAACATTAATGTGGGCGTTAAAAGTTCTCAAAAGAACTGGATTAAAAGGAACTATCCAACGATTGTCAAGATCCATGCCGTTTAAGTGCACCGTGAACCCACCATTGTCTGGAGAACGTCTCCTGTAATGTGGATAACCGTCATCACCAGTCTGTTTCCGCAAGTAAAGGTCTTGGAAACCGTTTAGTGCATTGTTTATCTTTCATGCACGGCGAATTGAAATTAAAACTTCCACAAGGCCCATGTATCATATTTGATTTTACGATTTTATAAAGTTTTGGATCAAGATCTGGATTGGGGATTTCTGCACAGATAACATTGTCAATTTTATCAGAGGAAATGTGATTTATTAGCCATAATAAAATATGGACATGTGGAAGACCGCGTTTTTGGTATTCCACTGAATACATATAACATCGAACTTCTCCAAATATCTTGCCTTTAATTATCAGGTCCATCATCTTTTTAACTTTGACGCGAAATATCCTAGCGATGATGTCATGGCGATCATGTGATTTTTGACCTGGAAACAAATTTTGTGTAACTTCTTCCCATCGAGGATTGCAGGTAAAAGTAATAAATAAGTTGGGACGACCATAGTGACGTACATAAGTCATGGCATCTTGTGTTCGTTCGTGCATGTATCTTGGTCCACCGGTGAAAGAGGAAGGCAGTACTATCATTTGACCTAGTTGGTTAGCTTCTACGTCTTGTTTCCCGATGGCGTCCTTAAGGTGAATATAACTATCTACACGTAATTTTGCCTGATTATTTCTTATATAATTAAGTCTCTCGGTCTCTATTTTTGCGTATTGATCAACTAAATATTGACTAAAAAGAGCACAAAAGTAAAGCAGGTAATTTTCTTTGTTGTGTCTAATCATTATATAATATGAATAAAAATTGGACGCTGAAACGGTCTTTTTCAAAGGTAATTTCGTTTTTGGATCCCGCTGGGGTATGGCAATAGAATAACCATCTTCTCCATGACTAAATAATAATGGATATTGTAACGCATCGTAAGACCGGTGAATTTCACTTATTCTTTGTAATTTACTACTGCGGCTTTCTAATATAATATCCCGATGCTGAAACTGTTGATCCAATAGCACCAAAGCTACCTCATTCGTTGTCGGAATATTGTAACGACCTCTGTGAGCTTCTGGTGGGTTTCGTTCCGCATGTATAACTACCTTGAACGTATCACAGGAAGATGTCATCTTTTCAATAGTGCTCTTCAAGTCTCTAATGTATGGATTAACAGCGTGTAACATTTTTTGTAGTTGCCTAATTAAAATTGGTTTCAATTGCGGACTATTGGCACATCTTAAATTCGCTTCTCTTTCATCTTCACCTACGAAATAAATCTGTAAAAACTTAGCTTTTTGACCGGGATCTGGTAATAAGCTACCAATCAAATGATACACCTGACCATGTACTTTAAAGCTCGGGAGAAATCCATCTCCACCAACTTGTTTTCCACCAAATGACGTCATTTGAAAACAATTATTGTATTTTCGAATATTACATAAAAAATGCTTGTGATCAGGATGAATACCCATAATTAAACTGTACAGTGGTTCGGGAGGTTTGCACAATGATTCGAGATGAACTTTGCCGCCGTTGCAGCACATTCCAAGAGTTTCGTCCTTGAATTTAAGAGCGCTACACCAAGAACATTTGTGTATCATATTACCGATTGCTACCATTTTATCGCATTCGTAATCTATTTCAAACTTATATGACATCGCCGATAAATGTTTGGTCTTCCATGGGCGTGTATTTGAATTCACTCTGTGTCGAGACCGTGCTGCTCTGTGTACTTCAGGATTCGCTTGCTGGTAATCAGCAGCAGCCTGCCTGTGTACTTCAGGATTGGCTCGCTGGTAATCAGCAGCAGCCTGCCTGTGTACGTCAGGATTGGCTCGCTGGTAATCAGCAGCAGCCTGCCTGTGTACTTCAGGATTGGCTCGCTGGTATTTAGCTGCAGCCTTCCTGTATACTTCAGGATGAGCTTGCTGATAATTAGCTACGGCTTTTCGGTGTGAATCAGGGTTTTTTTCAATATATTTTTTTTGGGCTTTCTTAACTTGAATTTTCCTTGTTTTGTTCGTATATCTGGCCCTACGTTTTTTGCCTATCTTAATGGACGTCGTGTTATTATTTTGTGATGATACTTCGGTGGAAGTTGCAGAATCTGGATCATCACTATTTTTTTCAGAAAGTTTATTTTTTTGTAACTTTGGTTCGGTATTAATCACAACCACGGGATTTAGTTCTATATAAGAAAGGTAAGCGTCGAAATGTCCATTCGATAGATTTTGCGTAAAACGTAGACGTTTTATTGGACAACCTGGAGTGCCAACGTTTACGTACAATTCACCGTTGCGATAAACTTCAAAAACAAAACCATAGATCTTACCTGCTGCGACCAATTCACATAGTCCGCCGTATGTTGAAGGACGGATCATATCCGCGTAATATTGGTCTGCTGTAGCGTAGTTGTCACCTTTAAAATCATGAGACATAATAGAAAATTCTATCCAATGTTCCACGATATAACCTACCAGCTCTTTGCGTATGACAAAATGTCTTTCTTGATTGCCGTACATCAGAAAAGATAGTGCCCTGAAAAGGCATGCCCCATCTCCTAAAATCGGTACAACCATTTGTTGCACCATCTCTCCGTTAATATTAATCATCTCCATTCTAAAAACTAAACAAATATAATTAAAGTGAAGTATGTATACCTTTATTTGAAAGTATAATTAGATATTTAATTCTTAGATACTATCTAAGAAACAAATTATAATCACACAAATTAATAAATGTAAACCTAAAATTATATATATAAAATCTATAAGTATTAATGAAATAGAGGTTGAAGGTACTAATTATACCTAATCGCAACGCAATTTTACTAACTTAACTTAAGGTCCTTAAAATAAACTACTAAATACAAATTGAGAAAATAGGCAGCAAAAAAATAAGTAATATTATTATGTATGTAGGTAATAAGAAAACTACTAACTAAACTAAATCAAAGAAGAATTGTGAAAATTAGTATTATAGTCAAGAGTTAAATACTAATAGCTATAGCTAATAGAAAAAAATTAATAAAGTTCCTGAAATATGCTTTCCCCAAAGACAAACTACATTAACGTTTACGTGAGCAGAGAATATTAATACAAAAAAATATGATCCACTTACATATTGATTGAAAGTTCTCAACAGTGTGATTCAGAAACCCGTACAGCGCCATCTAGTTTTTCACGGTGGAATCACACTGTTGAGCGCTTTACCGCGTTACACAATACAGTACGTAACAGAAAGCAAGTATTATAGGCTAAACACATGGAAGAATAAATTTTTAATAACTGAAGCGACCATTATAGGCGTCTGTCCGCGTGCGGGTTGACGGTACCCCCCTCCCTCATGCAGCACCGCGGCACATCCGTGCGCGCATACTTTATTAGGAACTAATAAATAAGAAATTATTAGGAACTAATTTCATTGAAATACATTGTTTCGAGGTAAATACGAAAAACTTTTATACCTACTAACTTTTACCCCCTTAAGGGATGCTTTTCGAAACTTTCAATGAAAAACCTTCATAGGTACTGAATTTCATTCGAATAACTTCAAAAACGGCAAAGTTTCATACTAACTTTGCACCCCCTTTTACCCCTACTAACTTTGCACCCCCCTTTTACCCCCTTAAGGGATGATTTGAAAAACCTTCATATGTACTGAACTTCAAAAACGGCAAAGTTTCATACTAACTTTGCGCCCCCTTTTTACCCCTACTAACTTTGCTCCCCCCTTTTACCCCCTTAAGGGAAGATTTTCGAAACTTTCAATGAATCGAATAACTTCAAAAACGGCAAAGTTTCATACTAACTTTGCACCCCCTTTTTACCCCTACTAACTTTGAACCCCCCTTTTACCCCCTTAAGGGATGATTTTCGAAACTTTCAATGAAAAACCTTCATAAGTACTGAATTTCATTCGAATAACTTCAAAAACGGCAAAGTTTCATACTAACTTTGCACCCCCTTTTTACCCCCTTAGGGGGTGAATTTTCAAAAATCCTTTCTTAGTGCTCCCCTACGTTATAAAAGGAACCCCTGTGCAAAATTTCAAGTTTCTAGCCCTTATAGTTTAGGCCCTGCGTTGATATGTCAGTCAGTCAGTCAGTCAGTCACCTTATCCTTTTATACCCCTCGTTTTCTCCTTTCGAATTGATTTCTGTTCCAAATATAATATGCAGGTACTTCGCAATACAACAGGGTTTTTGCAAAATTATCTATGTTGCAGAGTTCAAAGAAAGACGTAAGAGTAGTTTTTGGTGGACTGGAAATTTTATCGGCTAGGTTTGATGCATTAAAATATATCCTTTGACCGTTTTCTAGATGTACAGCGAGGTGAAATACTGTAGGAAAACGCTCGTGAATTGGAAACCCAAGAATACGCCATACCGCTTCAGAACTACTAATGTACCTACCACTTTCATACATTTTCACTTCATCTTTTGAATCTTCTAGAGAAACTGTTGCCTGATCTGTACCCTTATTTACATATTTGCAGACATATTTGATGGATTTTACAGAGTTACAGTATTCAACATTAATGTGGGCGTTAAAAGTTCTCAAAAGAACTGGATTAAAAGGAACTATCCAACGATTGTCAAGATCCATGCCGTTTAAGTGCACCGTGAACCCACCATTGTCTGGAGAACGTCTCCTGTAATGTGGATAACCGTCATCACCAGTCTGTGTTTCCGCAAGTAAAGGTCTTGGAAACCGTTTAGTGCATTGTTTATCTTTCATGCACGGCGAATTGAAATTAAAACTTCCACAAGGCCCATGTATCATATTTGATTTTACGATTTTATAAAGTTTTGGATCAAGATCTGGATTGGGGATTTCTGCACAGATAACATTGTCAATTTTATCAGAGGAAATGTGATTTATTAGCCATAATAAAATATGGACATGTGGAAGACCGCGTTTTTGGTATTCCACTGAATACATATAACATCGAACTTCTCCAAATATCTTGCCTTTAATTATCAGGTCCATCATCTTTTTAACTTTGACGCGAAATATCCTAGCGATGATGTCATGGCGATCATGTGATTTTTGACCTGGAAACAAATTTTGTGTAACTTCTTCCCATCGAGGATTGCAGGTAAAAGTAATAAATAAGTTGGGACGACCATAGTGACGTACATAAGTCATGGCATCTTGTGTTCGTTCGTGCATGTATCTTGGTCCACCGGTGAAAGAGGAAGGCAGTACTATCATTTGACCTAGTTGGTTAGCTTCTACGTCTTGTTTCCCGATGGCGTCCTTAAGGTGAATATAACTATCTACACGTAATTTTGCCTGATTATTTCTTATATAATTAAGTCTCTCGGTCTCTATTTTTGCGTATTGATCAACTAAATATTGACTAAAAAGAGCACAAAAGTAAAGCAGGTAATTTTCTTTGTTGTGTCTAATCATTATATAATATGAATAAAAATTGGACGCTGAAACGGTCTTTTTCAAAGGTAATTTCGTTTTTGGATCCCGCTGGGGTATGGCAATAGAATAACCATCTTCTCCATGACTAAATAATAATGGATATTGTAACGCATCGTAAGACCGGTGAATTTCACTTATTCTTTGTAATTTACTACTGCGGCTTTCTAATATAATATCCCGATGCTGAAACTGTTGATCCAATAGCACCAAAGCTACCTCATTCGTTGTCGGAATATTGTAACGACCTCTGTGAGCTTCTGGTGGGTTTCGTTCCGCATGTATAACTACCTTGAACGTATCACAGGAAGATGTCATCTTTTCAATAGTGCTCTTCAAGTCTCTAATGTATGGATTAACAGCGTGTAACATTTTTTGTAGTTGCCTAATTAAAATTGGTTTCAATTGCGGACTATTGGCACATCTTAAATTCGCTTCTCTTTCATCTTCACCTACGAAATAAATCTGTAAAAACTTAGCTTTTTGACCGGGATCTGGTAATAAGCTACCAATCAAATGATACACCTGACCATGTACTTTAAAGCTCGGGAGAAATCCATCTCCACCAACTTGTTTTCCACCAAATGACGTCATTTGAAAACAATTATTGTATTTTCGAATATTACATAAAAAATGCTTGTGATCAGGATGAATACCCATAATTAAACTGTACAGTGGTTCGGGAGGTTTGCACAATGATTCGAGATGAACTTTGCCGCCGTTGCAGCACATTCCAAGAGTTTCGTCCTTGAATTTAAGAGCGCTACACCAAGAACATTTGTGTATCATATTACCGATTGCTACCATTTTATCGCATTCGTAATCTATTTCAAACTTATATGACATCGCCGATAAATGTTTGGTCTTCCATGGGCGTGTATTTGAATTCACTCTGTGTCGAGACCGTGCTGCTCTGTGTACTTCAGGATTCGCTTGCTGGTAATCAGCAGCAGCCTGCCTGTGTACTTCAGGATTGGCTCGCTGGTAATCAGCAGCAGCCTGCCTGTGTACGTCAGGATTGGCTCGCTGGTAATCAGCAGCAGCCTGCCTGTGTACTTCAGGATTGGCTCGCTGGTATTTAGCTGCAGCCTTCCTGTATACTTCAGGATGAGCTTGCTGATAATTAGCTACGGCTTTTCGGTGTGAATCAGGGTTTTTTTCAATATATTTTTTTTGGGCTTTCTTAACTTGAATTTTCCTTGTTTTGTTCGTATATCTGGCCCTACGTTTTTTGCCTATCTTAATGGACGTCGTGTTATTATTTTGTGATGATACTTCGGTGGAAGTTGCAGAATCTGGATCATCACTATTTTTTTCAGAAAGTTTATTTTTTTGTAACTTTGGTTCGGTATTAATCACAACCACGGGATTTAGTTCTATATAAGAAAGGTAAGCGTCGAAATGTCCATTCGATAGATTTTGCGTAAAACGTAGACGTTTTATTGGACAACCTGGAGTGCCAACGTTTACGTACAATTCACCGTTGCGATAAACTTCAAAAACAAAACCATAGATCTTACCTGCTGCGACCAATTCACATAGTCCGCCGTATGTTGAAGGACGGATCATATCCGCGTAATATTGGTCTGCTGTAGCGTAGTTGTCACCTTTAAAATCATGAGACATAATAGAAAATTCTATCCAATGTTCCACGATATAACCTACCAGCTCTTTGCGTATGACAAAATGTCTTTCTTGATTGCCGTACATCAGAAAAGATAGTGCCCTGAAAAGGCATGCCCCATCTCCTAAAATCGGTACAACCATTTGTTGCACCATCTCTCCGTTAATATTAATCATCTCCATTCTAAAAACTAAACAAATATAATTAAAGTGAAGTATGTATACCTTTATTTGAAAGTATAATTAGATATTTAATTCTTAGATACTATCTAAGAAACAAATTATAATCACACAAATTAATAAATGTAAACCTAAAATTATATATATAAAATCTATAAGTATTAATGAAATAGAGGTTGAAGGTACTAATTATACCTAATCGCAACGCAATTTTACTAACTTAACTTAAGGTCCTTAAAATAAACTACTAAATACAAATTGAGAAAATAGGCAGCAAAAAAATAAGTAATATTATTATGTATGTAGGTAATAAGAAAACTACTAACTAAACTAAATCAAAGAAGAATTGTGAAAATTAGTATTATAGTCAAGAGTTAAATACTAATAGCTATAGCTAATAGAAAAAAATTAATAAAGTTCCTGAAATATGCTTTCCCCAAAGACAAACTACATTAACGTTTACGTGAGCAGAGAATATTAATACAAAAAAATATGATCCACTTACATATTGATTGAAAGTTCTCAACAGTGTGATTCAGAAACCCGTACAGCGCCATCTAGTTTTTCACGGTGGAATCACACTGTTGAGCGCTTTACCGCGTTACACAATACAGTACGTAACAGAAAGCAAGTATTATAGGCTAAACACATGGAAGAATAAATTTTTAATAACTGAAGCGACCATTATAGGCGTCTGTCCGCGTGCGGGTTGACGGTACCCCCCTCCCTCATGCAGCACCGCGGCACATCCGTGCGCGCATACTTTATTAGGAACTAATAAATAAGAAATTATTAGGAACTAATTTCATTGAAATACATTGTTTCGAGGTAAATACGAAAAACTTTTATACCTACTAACTTTTACCCCCTTAAGGGATGCTTTTCGAAACTTTCAATGAAAAACCTTCATAGGTACTGAATTTCATTCGAATAACTTCAAAAACGGCAAAGTTTCATACTAACTTTGCACCCCCTTTTACCCCTACTAACTTTGCACCCCCCTTTTACCCCCTTAAGGGATGATTTGAAAAACCTTCATATGTACTGAACTTCAAAAACGGCAAAGTTTCATACTAACTTTGCGCCCCCTTTTTACCCCTACTAACTTTGCTCCCCCCTTTTACCCCCTTAAGGGAAGATTTTCGAAACTTTCAATGAATCGAATAACTTCAAAAACGGCAAAGTTTCATACTAACTTTGCACCCCCTTTTTACCCCTACTAACTTTGAACCCCCCTTTTACCCCCTTAAGGGATGATTTTCGAAACTTTCAATGAAAAACCTTCATAAGTACTGAATTTCATTCGAATAACTTCAAAAACGGCAAAGTTTCATACTAACTTTGCACCCCCTTTTTACCCCCTTAGGGGGTGAATTTTCAAAAATCCTTTCTTAGTGCTCCCCTACGTTATAAAAGGAACCCCTGTGCAAAATTTCAAGTTTCTAGCCCTTATAGTTTAGGCCCTGCGTTGATATGTCAGTCAGTCAGTCAGTCAGTCACCTTATCCTTTTATATATATAGATGGTAAAGTTTGGCGGAAATCTCCCGCTAATAACACAGTCATACCGCCCATCAATGAATTATTGTTCCTTATGTCTTGAAGTGTTCTATTTAATGCTTCAAAACACATCTTGTGCGCCATAGTGCTTTCATCCCATATAATTATTTTTGTTCTACGTAATACTTTGGCTAGATTACTTTGTTTTGAAATATTGCACAATGGAGTGTCCACAATGGACAGATTAAGCGGCAATTTCAAAGCTGAGTGCGCGGTTCTACCTCCTTCCAATAAAGTAGCGGCTATTCCGGAAGATGCGACAGCTATCGCAATGTCACGATTACTTCTAATCTTTGCTAAAAGTAAATTGATGAGATAAGTTTTACCAGTCCCACCTGGGGCATCTAAAAAGAATATTCCTCCATTGCTTGCATTTGTGCTTGAAATAATTTCATTGTATACTACCAGTTGTTCATCTGTCAGTGAATTCTCATTGTTAAGTACAAATCTGTTAAGAACAGGCACGTCGTAGTTAAGTTCATTAATATATATACCTAATTCATCATCCAGTGCATCCGATCTAATGGGTTTTGGTAATCCATATTCTTCTATTGCAGACCCACCTAGTGCCAAACACGCTCCTTCTATTTCCAGTAGACATCTATTCAGAATTTCATCAGTAAGATTTTCTACTTCACGATTTGCCTGCCTCGTAATCTGTCTCTTAAAATCCTCCGAAAGATATTCTTTGAATTCATCCCACAAACTGTACGGATCTGTTAATTGACAAAAAACTAACATTATAGTGAAAAGCTCCCTCATCCTGAATGGAGACTGACACAGGGCTGCCTCTTCGAGAGTTGTACGCCAATGTTGATCATCTTCAATTAATCCTAATGCTTTGCAAGCAGATTTAAATGTAGGATGTTCTATACCATTGATAGTTTTTAAAGCCTGAAAAGATACTGGTCCTCTAATTTCATGTAGAAGTAAGCGAAGATGGTAGCATTCCGTATTATTTGGGTGTACTGTGTACACTCTGCCTAAAGCATGTTCCTTCTTAATCCCAGGCCAACCATCTACACACACCCCTCGTTTTCTCCTTTCGAATTGATTTCTGTTCCAAATATAATATGCAGGTACTTCGCAATACAACAGGGTTTTTGCAAAATTATCTATGTTGCAGAGTTCAAAGAAAGACGTAAGAGTAGTTTTTGGTGGACTGGAAATTTTATCGGCTAGGTTTGATGCATTAAAATATATCCTTTGACCGTTTTCTAGATGTACAGCGAGGTGAAATACTGTAGGAAAACGCTCGTGAATTGGAAACCCAAGAATACGCCATACCGCTTCAGAACTACTAATGTACCTACCACTTTCATACATTTTCACTTCATCTTTTGAATCTTCTAGAGAAACTGTTGCCTGATCTGTACCCTTATTTACATATTTGCAGACATATTTGATGGATTTTACAGAGTTACAGTATTCAACATTAATGTGGGCGTTAAAAGTTCTCAAAAGAACTGGATTAAAAGGAACTATCCAACGATTGTCAAGATCCATGCCGTTTAAGTGCACCGTGAACCCACCATTGTCTGGAGAACGTCTCCTGTAATGTGGATAACCGTCATCACCAGTCTGTGTTTCCGCAAGTAAAGGTCTTGGAAACCGTTTAGTGCATTGTTTATCTTTCATGCACGGCGAATTGAAATTAAAACTTCCACAAGGCCCATGTATCATATTTGATTTTACGATTTTATAAAGTTTTGGATCAAGATCTGGATTGGGGATTTCTGCACAGATAACATTGTCAATTTTATCAGAGGAAATGTGATTTATTAGCCATAATAAAATATGGACATGTGGAAGACCGCGTTTTTGGTATTCCACTGAATACATATAACATCGAACTTCTCCAAATATCTTGCCTTTAATTATCAGGTCCATCATCTTTTTAACTTTGACGCGAAATATCCTAGCGATGATGTCATGGCGATCATGTGATTTTTGACCTGGAAACAAATTTTGTGTAACTTCTTCCCATCGAGGATTGCAGGTAAAAGTAATAAATAAGTTGGGACGACCATAGTGACGTACATAAGTCATGGCATCTTGTGTTCGTTCGTGCATGTATCTTGGTCCACCGGTGAAAGAGGAAGGCAGTACTATCATTTGACCTAGTTGGTTAGCTTCTACGTCTTGTTTCCCGATGGCGTCCTTAAGGTGAATATAACTATCTACACGTAATTTTGCCTGATTATTTCTTATATAATTAAGTCTCTCGGTCTCTATTTTTGCGTATTGATCAACTAAATATTGACTAAAAAGAGCACAAAAGTAAAGCAGGTAATTTTCTTTGTTGTGTCTAATCATTATATAATATGAATAAAAATTGGACGCTGAAACGGTCTTTTTCAAAGGTAATTTCGTTTTTGGATCCCGCTGGGGTATGGCAATAGAATAACCATCTTCTCCATGACTAAATAATAATGGATATTGTAACGCATCGTAAGACCGGTGAATTTCACTTATTCTTTGTAATTTACTACTGCGGCTTTCTAATATAATATCCCGATGCTGAAACTGTTGATCCAATAGCACCAAAGCTACCTCATTCGTTGTCGGAATATTGTAACGACCTCTGTGAGCTTCTGGTGGGTTTCGTTCCGCATGTATAACTACCTTGAACGTATCACAGGAAGATGTCATCTTTTCAATAGTGCTCTTCAAGTCTCTAATGTATGGATTAACAGCGTGTAACATTTTTTGTAGTTGCCTAATTAAAATTGGTTTCAATTGCGGACTATTGGCACATCTTAAATTCGCTTCTCTTTCATCTTCACCTACGAAATAAATCTGTAAAAACTTAGCTTTTTGACCGGGATCTGGTAATAAGCTACCAATCAAATGATACACCTGACCATGTACTTTAAAGCTCGGGAGAAATCCATCTCCACCAACTTGTTTTCCACCAAATGACGTCATTTGAAAACAATTATTGTATTTTCGAATATTACATAAAAAATGCTTGTGATCAGGATGAATACCCATAATTAAACTGTACAGTGGTTCGGGAGGTTTGCACAATGATTCGAGATGAACTTTGCCGCCGTTGCAGCACATTCCAAGAGTTTCGTCCTTGAATTTAAGAGCGCTACACCAAGAACATTTGTGTATCATATTACCGATTGCTACCATTTTATCGCATTCGTAATCTATTTCAAACTTATATGACATCGCCGATAAATGTTTGGTCTTCCATGGGCGTGTATTTGAATTCACTCTGTGTCGAGACCGTGCTGCTCTGTGTACTTCAGGATTCGCTTGCTGGTAATCAGCAGCAGCCTGCCTGTGTACTTCAGGATTGGCTCGCTGGTAATCAGCAGCAGCCTGCCTGTGTACGTCAGGATTGGCTCGCTGGTAATCAGCAGCAGCCTGCCTGTGTACTTCAGGATTGGCTCGCTGGTATTTAGCTGCAGCCTTCCTGTATACTTCAGGATGAGCTTGCTGATAATTAGCTACGGCTTTTCGGTGTGAATCAGGGTTTTTTTCAATATATTTTTTTTGGGCTTTCTTAACTTGAATTTTCCTTGTTTTGTTCGTATATCTGGCCCTACGTTTTTTGCCTATCTTAATGGACGTCGTGTTATTATTTTGTGATGATACTTCGGTGGAAGTTGCAGAATCTGGATCATCACTATTTTTTTCAGAAAGTTTATTTTTTTGTAACTTTGGTTCGGTATTAATCACAACCACGGGATTTAGTTCTATATAAGAAAGGTAAGCGTCGAAATGTCCATTCGATAGATTTTGCGTAAAACGTAGACGTTTTATTGGACAACCTGGAGTGCCAACGTTTACGTACAATTCACCGTTGCGATAAACTTCAAAAACAAAACCATAGATCTTACCTGCTGCGACCAATTCACATAGTCCGCCGTATGTTGAAGGACGGATCATATCCGCGTAATATTGGTCTGCTGTAGCGTAGTTGTCACCTTTAAAATCATGAGACATAATAGAAAATTCTATCCAATGTTCCACGATATAACCTACCAGCTCTTTGCGTATGACAAAATGTCTTTCTTGATTGCCGTACATCAGAAAAGATAGTGCCCTGAAAAGGCATGCCCCATCTCCTAAAATCGGTACAACCATTTGTTGCACCATCTCTCCATTAATATTAATCATCTCCATTCTAAAAACTAAACAAATATAATTAAAGTGAAGTATGTATACCTTTATTTGAAAGTATAATTAGATATTTAATTCTTAGATACTATCTAAGAAACAAATTATAATCACACAAATTAATAAATGTAAACCTAAAATTATATATATAAAATCTATAAGTATTAATGAAATAGAGGTTGAAGGTACTAATTATACCTAATCGCAACGCAATTTTACTAACTTAACTTAAGGTCCTTAAAATAAACTACTAAATACAAATTGAGAAAATAGGCAGCAAAAAAATAAGTAATATTATTATGTATGTAGGTAATAAGAAAACTACTAACTAAACTAAATCAAAGAAGAATTGTGAAAATTAGTATTATAGTCAAGAGTTAAATACTAATAGCTATAGCTAATAGAAAAAAATTAATAAAGTTCCTGAAATATGCTTTCCCCAAAGACAAACTACATTAACGTTTACGTGAGCAGAGAATATTAATACAAAAAAATATGATCCACTTACATATTGATTGAAAGTTCTCAACAGTGTGATTCAGAAACCCGTACAGCGCCATCTAGTTTTTCACGGTGGAATCACACTGTTGAGCGCTTTACCGCGTTACACAATACAGTACGTAACAGAAAGCAAGTATTATAGGCTAAACACATGGAAGAATAAATTTTTAATAACTGAAGCGACCATTATAGGCGTCTGTCCGCGTGCGGGTTGACGGTACCCCCCTCCCTCATGCAGCACCGCGGCACATCCGTGCGCGCATACTTTATTAGGAACTAATAAATAAGAAATTATTAGGAACTAATTTCATTGAAATACATTGTTTCGAGGTAAATACGAAAAACTTTTATACCTACTAACTTTTACCCCCTTAAGGGATGCTTTTCGAAACTTTCAATGAAAAACCTTCATAGGTACTGAATTTCATTCGAATAACTTCAAAAACGGCAAAGTTTCATACTAACTTTGCACCCCCTTTTACCCCTACTAACTTTGCACCCCCCTTTTACCCCCTTAAGGGATGATTTGAAAAACCTTCATATGTACTGAACTTCAAAAACGGCAAAGTTTCATACTAACTTTGCGCCCCCTTTTTACCCCTACTAACTTTGCTCCCCCCTTTTACCCCCTTAAGGGAAGATTTTCGAAACTTTCAATGAATCGAATAACTTCAAAAACGGCAAAGTTTCATACTAACTTTGCACCCCCTTTTTACCCCTACTAACTTTGAACCCCCCTTTTACCCCCTTAAGGGATGATTTTCGAAACTTTCAATGAAAAACCTTCATAAGTACTGAATTTCATTCGAATAACTTCAAAAACGGCAAAGTTTCATACTAACTTTGCACCCCCTTTTTACCCCCTTAGGGGGTGAATTTTCAAAAATCCTTTCTTAGTGCTCCCCTACGTTATAAAAGGAACCCCTGTGCAAAATTTCAAGTTTCTAGCCCTTATAGTTTAGGCCCTGCGTTGATATGTCAGTCAGTCAGTCAGTCAGTCACCTTATCCTTTTATACCCCTCGTTTTCTCCTTTCGAATTGATTTCTGTTCCAAATATAATATGCAGGTACTTCGCAATACAACAGGGTTTTTGCAAAATTATCTATGTTGCAGAGTTCAAAGAAAGACGTAAGAGTAGTTTTTGGTGGACTGGAAATTTTATCGGCTAGGTTTGATGCATTAAAATATATCCTTTGACCGTTTTCTAGATGTACAGCGAGGTGAAATACTGTAGGAAAACGCTCGTGAATTGGAAACCCAAGAATACGCCATACCGCTTCAGAACTACTAATGTACCTACCACTTTCATACATTTTCACTTCATCTTTTGAATCTTCTAGAGAAACTGTTGCCTGATCTGTACCCTTATTTACATATTTGCAGACATATTTGATGGATTTTACAGAGTTACAGTATTCAACATTAATGTGGGCGTTAAAAGTTCTCAAAAGAACTGGATTAAAAGGAACTATCCAACGATTGTCAAGATCCATGCCGTTTAAGTGCACCGTGAACCCACCATTGTCTGGAGAACGTCTCCTGTAATGTGGATAACCGTCATCACCAGTCTGTGTTTCCGCAAGTAAAGGTCTTGGAAACCGTTTAGTGCATTGTTTATCTTTCATGCACGGCGAATTGAAATTAAAACTTCCACAAGGCCCATGTATCATATTTGATTTTACGATTTTATAAAGTTTTGGATCAAGATCTGGATTGGGGATTTCTGCACAGATAACATTGTCAATTTTATCAGAGGAAATGTGATTTATTAGCCATAATAAAATATGGACATGTGGAAGACCGCGTTTTTGGTATTCCACTGAATACATATAACATCGAACTTCTCCAAATATCTTGCCTTTAATTATCAGGTCCATCATCTTTTTAACTTTGACGCGAAATATCCTAGCGATGATGTCATGGCGATCATGTGATTTTTGACCTGGAAACAAATTTTGTGTAACTTCTTCCCATCGAGGATTGCAGGTAAAAGTAATAAATAAGTTGGGACGACCATAGTGACGTACATAAGTCATGGCATCTTGTGTTCGTTCGTGCATGTATCTTGGTCCACCGGTGAAAGAGGAAGGCAGTACTATCATTTGACCTAGTTGGTTAGCTTCTACGTCTTGTTTCCCGATGGCGTCCTTAAGGTGAATATAACTATCTACACGTAATTTTGCCTGATTATTTCTTATATAATTAAGTCTCTCGGTCTCTATTTTTGCGTATTGATCAACTAAATATTGACTAAAAAGAGCACAAAAGTAAAGCAGGTAATTTTCTTTGTTGTGTCTAATCATTATATAATATGAATAAAAATTGGACGCTGAAACGGTCTTTTTCAAAGGTAATTTCGTTTTTGGATCCCGCTGGGGTATGGCAATAGAATAACCATCTTCTCCATGACTAAATAATAATGGATATTGTAACGCATCGTAAGACCGGTGAATTTCACTTATTCTTTGTAATTTACTACTGCGGCTTTCTAATATAATATCCCGATGCTGAAACTGTTGATCCAATAGCACCAAAGCTACCTCATTCGTTGTCGGAATATTGTAACGACCTCTGTGAGCTTCTGGTGGGTTTCGTTCCGCATGTATAACTACCTTGAACGTATCACAGGAAGATGTCATCTTTTCAATAGTGCTCTTCAAGTCTCTAATGTATGGATTAACAGCGTGTAACATTTTTTGTAGTTGCCTAATTAAAATTGGTTTCAATTGCGGACTATTGGCACATCTTAAATTCGCTTCTCTTTCATCTTCACCTACGAAATAAATCTGTAAAAACTTAGCTTTTTGACCGGGATCTGGTAATAAGCTACCAATCAAATGATACACCTGACCATGTACTTTAAAGCTCGGGAGAAATCCATCTCCACCAACTTGTTTTCCACCAAATGACGTCATTTGAAAACAATTATTGTATTTTCGAATATTACATAAAAAATGCTTGTGATCAGGATGAATACCCATAATTAAACTGTACAGTGGTTCGGGAGGTTTGCACAATGATTCGAGATGAACTTTGCCGCCGTTGCAGCACATTCCAAGAGTTTCGTCCTTGAATTTAAGAGCGCTACACCAAGAACATTTGTGTATCATATTACCGATTGCTACCATTTTATCGCATTCGTAATCTATTTCAAACTTATATGACATCGCCGATAAATGTTTGGTCTTCCATGGGCGTGTATTTGAATTCACTCTGTGTCGAGACCGTGCTGCTCTGTGTACTTCAGGATTCGCTTGCTGGTAATCAGCAGCAGCCTGCCTGTGTACTTCAGGATTGGCTCGCTGGTAATCAGCAGCAGCCTGCCTGTGTACGTCAGGATTGGCTCGCTGGTAATCAGCAGCAGCCTGCCTGTGTACTTCAGGATTGGCTCGCTGGTATTTAGCTGCAGCCTTCCTGTATACTTCAGGATGAGCTTGCTGATAATTAGCTACGGCTTTTCGGTGTGAATCAGGGTTTTTTTCAATATATTTTTTTTGGGCTTTCTTAACTTGAATTTTCCTTGTTTTGTTCGTATATCTGGCCCTACGTTTTTTGCCTATCTTAATGGACGTCGTGTTATTATTTTGTGATGATACTTCGGTGGAAGTTGCAGAATCTGGATCATCACTATTTTTTTCAGAAAGTTTATTTTTTTGTAACTTTGGTTCGGTATTAATCACAACCACGGGATTTAGTTCTATATAAGAAAGGTAAGCGTCGAAATGTCCATTCGATAGATTTTGCGTAAAACGTAGACGTTTTATTGGACAACCTGGAGTGCCAACGTTTACGTACAATTCACCGTTGCGATAAACTTCAAAAACAAAACCATAGATCTTACCTGCTGCGACCAATTCACATAGTCCGCCGTATGTTGAAGGACGGATCATATCCGCGTAATATTGGTCTGCTGTAGCGTAGTTGTCACCTTTAAAATCATGAGACATAATAGAAAATTCTATCCAATGTTCCACGATATAACCTACCAGCTCTTTGCGTATGACAAAATGTCTTTCTTGATTGCCGTACATCAGAAAAGATAGTGCCCTGAAAAGGCATGCCCCATCTCCTAAAATCGGTACAACCATTTGTTGCACCATCTCTCCGTTAATATTAATCATCTCCATTCTAAAAACTAAACAAATATAATTAAAGTGAAGTATGTATACCTTTATTTGAAAGTATAATTAGATATTTAATTCTTAGATACTATCTAAGAAACAAATTATAATCACACAAATTAATAAATGTAAACCTAAAATTATATATATAAAATCTATAAGTATTAATGAAATAGAGGTTGAAGGTACTAATTATACCTAATCGCAACGCAATTTTACTAACTTAACTTAAGGTCCTTAAAATAAACTACTAAATACAAATTGAGAAAATAGGCAGCAAAAAAATAAGTAATATTATTATGTATGTAGGTAATAAGAAAACTACTAACTAAACTAAATCAAAGAAGAATTGTGAAAATTAGTATTATAGTCAAGAGTTAAATACTAATAGCTATAGCTAATAGAAAAAAATTAATAAAGTTCCTGAAATATGCTTTCCCCAAAGACAAACTACATTAACGTTTACGTGAGCAGAGAATATTAATACAAAAAAATATGATCCACTTACATATTGATTGAAAGTTCTCAACAGTGTGATTCAGAAACCCGTACAGCGCCATCTAGTTTTTCACGGTGGAATCACACTGTTGAGCGCTTTACCGCGTTACACAATACAGTACGTAACAGAAAGCAAGTATTATAGGCTAAACACATGGAAGAATAAATTTTTAATAACTGAAGCGACCATTATAGGCGTCTGTCCGCGTGCGGGTTGACGGTACCCCCCTCCCTCATGCAGCACCGCGGCACATCCGTGCGCGCATACTTTATTAGGAACTAATAAATAAGAAATTATTAGGAACTAATTTCATTGAAATACATTGTTTCGAGGTAAATACGAAAAACTTTTATACCTACTAACTTTTACCCCCTTAAGGGATGCTTTTCGAAACTTTCAATGAAAAACCTTCATAGGTACTGAATTTCATTCGAATAACTTCAAAAACGGCAAAGTTTCATACTAACTTTGCACCCCCTTTTACCCCTACTAACTTTGCACCCCCCTTTTACCCCCTTAAGGGATGATTTGAAAAACCTTCATATGTACTGAACTTCAAAAACGGCAAAGTTTCATACTAACTTTGCGCCCCCTTTTTACCCCTACTAACTTTGCTCCCCCCTTTTACCCCCTTAAGGGAAGATTTTCGAAACTTTCAATGAATCGAATAACTTCAAAAACGGCAAAGTTTCATACTAACTTTGCACCCCCTTTTTACCCCTACTAACTTTGAACCCCCCTTTTACCCCCTTAAGGGATGATTTTCGAAACTTTCAATGAAAAACCTTCATAAGTACTGAATTTCATTCGAATAACTTCAAAAACGGCAAAGTTTCATACTAACTTTGCACCCCCTTTTTACCCCCTTAGGGGGTGAATTTTCAAAAATCCTTTCTTAGTGCTCCCCTACGTTATAAAAGGAACCCCTGTGCAAAATTTCAAGTTTCTAGCCCTTATAGTTTAGGCCCTGCGTTGATATGTCAGTCAGTCAGTCAGTCAGTCACCTTATCCTTTTATATATATAGATTAAAACACGTGCATGTTTTAAATTTTTATTGTTTTGAGTTCAGGTTTTACGCGTATGAATTTTTTTTTTACTTCACATAACATCATGCCTGTATTTACCCAAAGGGTAAGCAGAGACGTGTAGTACACCCAGTTATCCTACCTACCCACCTCTACCTATTTCATTTCATTTCATTTATTTATTGCAATCATAATTAAAATCTGTTTTTACAATAATTTAATATGAACCCTGTAGGGCAAGGCAATATACCTCGAGGAGAAGAGAAGAGAAGAGAAAGACCTATATAGTAATCTGTGCCTACCTCTATATCGGCACTACCAGATAAGGCGCCTGTCTGCGTCGATGAATGAAAAACTCTTCTCTCTGACTTCTTAACCATAGATCTCACCTGTTCCTCGGATCAAACACATTTTCTAACCAAATTTATGGTGAATTTTCATTGGCACTGGCCCAAATCATATGAAATTATAAGGCTGTCACAACGAGAGCACTTATTGTGAAATGGTGAAGTAACTGCGAGTGGCCACAATTTGTTTGAAGCATTGTTATTATGAATTACGGTTAGCAGGACCGTTTTCCAACTTTAACATTTATAATTATATTTATTGAAGACACTTAATGAATAGGTTCAACTTTTTATTCGAGGCCCGGCTTTGAATCCTGATAGCAAACACCAATGACTTTATAATATACTGAATTATGTGGGGTATGAAAAATTTAATGTCACTAATGGCGACGGAAAAGATCGTGAGAAAACCAGTAAGCTTATGAATTATCCGAAATGTTGGATTATGGCTTGAACCGGCCCATTGCGAAAACCGACCCAAGCCTCAGAATACATAATAGTACCCCAAGAATAACAGTGGGAAAGAGTTCGTTGAACGAGCCAAGGATACTGATACTTCAATGCCCTTGGAAATGTTCGCGGTTTTCCACAAATTAATAACACTAACTTCTTAATACCACGGCCTATATAAATGAGCTTTCCATCCATCTGCCTTTCAGGTCTACTGCTGGACATACGCCTCTCCTAAACGACACCACTCCGACCGGTCCTGTGCCTGCTGGAACCTTTACACTGGCCATATCTACCGGATCGCATCCGTGTCGCCTCGTCCTCGTGCGGTGTGAAAGTCGTTTTATTTTCGTATAACCAACGGAAGCATTAGTGCCGTCGTTACCTGTGGAGGCGGGCGCGTTAAATTACGCTTATAAATAGGTAGGGCGGTGGTAACACGCGTTATGGAGCTTGATACATGCATGAAAATAAACGTGAAAATTTCTTACAAAATGCATGAACGAAAAATGCAACAATAAATGATAAAAAAGGTACATTTTATTTTATTTTAAAATCAGCTGACAATAGTTAATCGACAACCTTACAAGCAAACAAAAATGCAATAAAATTAACAATTAAAAAAAGAAGTATAAATGTATGTAAGGTATTGTTCCAAATGTTCAGTAGTAAGACTGTGTCTTCGATCAATTAAAATATTTTTGTACGCGGAAAAGGATTGCTCCACATCCATGTTAGGCAAAAATTAGAATTTGGGAATTTGTCTGCTGTCTCATTAATAAAACTCTCAATTTGACACAAAGGTTCAAAGCCTGGGTTATTGCTCAAAGTGCTTGCAAACTTTTCTTTAAGCTTACGCGGTCTCTGGCAGTGCGCAGTTTGTTTGTATAAAAAAAAATTAAATACATATTTATACAGATACTAACATCCAGACACAGAACAAATACAAATTTTAATGTTCGTCATTCGAATTTTTGTCCAGAGTGGGATTCGAACCCACGACCCCTGGCGCAGAAGTCGGGGTCACTACCGACTGCGCCAATGGGTCATTAATACCTAAGTATGTGAAAAGAAATGGAGTGACAGCGATTAAAGCCAAGCTATCGAACTCCTCTCACACTCGAGAGGTCCGGGTTCAAATCAAAGCGGTAACTACACACGATTTAAGAAATTAAATGTTGTAGGGCGAAAGATAATATAACGAAGAAGCCTGCATGCCCGAGAGTTCTCTATAATATTCTCGAAGGCATGTTAAATCTGCCAGAAGAGCAGTGCCCAACAGTGGGACAAATAAAGGGGTATGAAGCTGGTAGATGTTACCACATAGCTCATGTTAGAAACTCATTCTAACAATTAAAAAAAATATATCCCACCCGCCGTACTTGCACAATAAATTTGTAATAAAATGTTAGGATATAACAATAAATTAGTTTAAATTCTAAACGTTTTATATTCTCAGTAAAATATATGTTGCTTTGATAAAACTACAGTGTTAATTTTCGACCATTTAAAGTGTATTGGCAAGGCGAACTATGCAATTTACAAAACATTAAGGTGAGTTACTTTTACTAACATCGACCTAACGTCAAACAAAATTGAACCTAGCTATATTGTGATAAGGAGTATTTTGTAGTTCTTCACAGACAATATCAGCAAACAATTAGTGAACGTAGTTTGGCAATGGGTGTCCATTAGAGACATTGTAAAGGTGTTGTGCTATGTAAATGTAACTAACAGAACACTGATATTTCTATAAGCGATTAGAAACAGCCCATTTGATCCATTTAAAATGTTTTACTGCACGATTTAAGAGTTTGACTGGCTGGGTCGGAATGACCGCTGGGCGGGCGAGTGTGAGTTTGAGTGTTGACGCTTATGCGTGTTAAAGTGTTCTAATTTCAATCTGATCACTATTCTAATTGCCTTAACAGATTTTGTTTTATTATACTCCCTTTTCACTTCTTGAAAGGCAAATAGTTGTATTGTACTTGCTGACGGAGCGAAGGGTCTAGTGTTCAATTCTATGATGGAATTACATAATACATACTTACATACATTAATAATGGATACATACGAGTGAAGTTAAATAAAAGCTTTTAAAAAGAGAAGCTGACTGACTGATTGACTGACTGACTGACTGACTGACATATCAACGCAGGGCCTAAACTATAAGGGTTAGAAACTTGAAATTTTGCACAGGGGTTCCTTTTATAACGAAATGATTTTTGAAAATTCACCCCCCAAGGGGGTAAGACGGGGGTGCAAAGTTAGTATGAAACTTTGCCGTATTTGAAGTCAAGTGGGCAACCCGAACGCGGGCAGACGTCGTTAATGGGTCTGATTCTACGCGAGCGAAGCTGCGGGCGTCCACTAGTACTATATAAAACTCTATATATCTCCTTCCCCTGTCCCATGACACAAATCTTACTGCAAGTATTAGAGAGAAAGAATGTTTCACAAATCTCCCACACAACCCACTACCCACTATAGCCTAAGTGACCGAAGGCTTCCCTGCCGATAAAGCATACCGCGCCGGCCGGGCTGCACCGGAAGCCGGCTTCCGGTTCCGGTCTCCGATCACCTTCGCGTGATCGACATCCATCAAGCAGGGGACTGTTTATCCCGATTCGCACTCTCCTTTCCCGTTCCAGTGTTCCACTTACAAATACAATTGCAATTTGCTTGCAGTACCTACGTAAGCGTTGCGAAACTATTGCCAAAAGAATGGTCATGGAATTAATAAGTACGGAAGGTGCACTTCTCTTTCGGTTGGCGTGACAATGCACCTTTCAGTACATGAAATTGCATCATGATCTTCGACCACAGAAGATCTTAATACATTCATTGTATAGGTATAATTACTGGGTAATACCTATGACATTTTACAAAATGCGGGTTATCTGAATAAGAATCGCTGATCACTCTTATCATAATTACCCAAGTAGGTACAGTGTTAAAATGTATCATCACCATAAATTGTTATCGGAATATGCTAGAAGCTACTTATAAAGGTACCCATATTCTTAAGAACAAGTTAGTAGATTAGACTGGAAGCAAAAATATCTCTAAACTAATCCAGTACAAAACGGTAACTGGCATTTTGTAACCCAAAATGTGGGTCACAAATCCGCACTAAAATCATTAGCGGCAAGTTATGACCCGGGAAATGAACCTGGGCCATCACGCACGCCCGCTGTGTAAACATTTTAAATCCCGCGATATGTTTGATATGTTAACCGCCATTCAGAATTTAGACTGAAATTGAGGTAATAACTAAGAATGGAGCATGGTCTATACATTTTTTAAATGTTTATTTAAAGAGCTTTGCCGAACTCCACGATGTCTTTGTTGACTTTACCTGCATGTTTATTAAAGTGAAGTAATTTAAAAATAATTATGACGAAGAACAGTTTCAATATATGATTTTTAGCTAGTGGCGCTACCGTGCTCCGTAGGGCACGTCAAGCCGTCGGTCCCGGTTGTTTTCAATGGTGAAAATAGTCGCTAAGCCATGTCGAAGACCTTCGGGTGGCTTGCGAACATTCGACACTGGGTTTTGCCACTCCTCCACCAATCCGCATTGGAGTAGCGTGTTGGAGTATGCTCTGGACCACCCGTAGCCTGTGTCTGTGGGGGAGACCCTTGCCCAGCAGTGGGTTGTCGGTGGTAGCTAATCGTCGAGCGAAGAGTACGTACATCACTAAAGGAGCTTAATGAATGGCGGATTCTCAATATGTCAGCGTGGCTTAAAAGTTTCAACAAAATTTAAAAGCCCTGCGGGCAGAATCTACGCACCACACGCAGTACTTTCAAAATTAAGTTAAATATATTAATTATCTATATATATAAAAGGAGAAGGTGACTGACTGACTGACTGACTGACTGACTGACTGACTGACTGACATATCAACGCAAAGCCTAAACCATAAGGGCTAGAAACTTGAAATTTTGCACAGGGGGAACCCTGTGCAAAAATTTCAAAATTTTTTCAAGAAGAGAAAAAAAATCATTTAAAATCAAAAAAATCGACTTATTTTTACATACATTTTCAAACATCAAGCAAACTGGTAATTAATAACATATCCCAAAAAAGCAAAACGTACGGGCATAGCTTAGACCCTGTTCTACATTTTAACTGAAAGAAATATTGAAATCGGTCTAGATTTCGAGGAGGAAACAGGGGATTACGAAAGGACGATTTTCTTAATTTTACGTAGGTAAAATCAGTTCGAGACTGCACTTCTCTCTATCGCACGCTAAGGGGCTCAGCGCGACGGCAATATTTTTGGTAAAAACCTATTCTTCAAAAGTGACGGTCGACTGATATCCTCTTAAGGCAATTATTGAACAAAAACCATGGACGTAAAAATATAGTTGAGATAATATTTGCCCACGGAATAACTCAACAAACGTGACGGTTGCCACTCCATCTATCTCCCTCTCTTATGGCAACCGTCTTAAAGGGTAGTCTCGCTGACGCGTCTCTCACTGACTGAAAACAAGACTTACTAAAAAATTATAACTGGGCTGTTGACCTCACAGGTACTAACGAACCGACCAACTGATGTCCTAATTAACTCTCTCAGATAACTAGAGTAACCATCCCAGTCGCTATTTGAGTCTTATTCAAAGTCTGTCACAAATGTCACGTGCGGCAGCGGAAGGGTGATGCTGCTTACTCTATGGCTATCTTATATACACAAAAATATCCACCATCAGATCTAAACGCGTCCTCATGTAGCTACGCAATTATACAATACGTAGTTTACTCTGGCGTGACCAAAAATAGCGATTGTAAAAATATGAAGCGCCGCGATTCGAATGGCCTGAACCAATTTGTCACATTGACAAACAGCTTCCTTGTCGTCATCGTACGGACGGCTACACGAGGTGTGCCTTGTAAGACACACCAAGCGTGTAAAGTGTAAAGATTGATTCAGATAGAAATAACTGCAGATTGTAAAATTTAGTAGTTGTCACAGTGTAAACTGTGCTCACCAATAAGACTTGAACACTGAACCAATGCTATCACTCTGCTTGATTAGGGAAGTCGTATGTGGAGAAGAGAAGTATAGGTAACAGCTCCCAGTTCGTATAGATATACGAGTAGATCATGTAGCACATAGACGTGAATACCCAGGATGATGTGAGCTGCGTCGCCGGCCGTACGTGGCATACTGACCGGTCGCAGACTGATTTACTGTCCGCGCCTGCTACTGTATATTCAATACCAACTTCTTTTATCACAAATCGCCATGTACATAATTAATATAGCAACATTTCTGATTTAAGCCATTTAAAGAATATATGGCTTTGCATTTTTGTTGTGTTTTTGCGACAGTGTAGTGTACCTGCCAAATCTTGTAAACTTCAATTTAAAAGGTTTTCTTAATCGTTGTAATGTGTCTAAGGCATACTCCTAAATGGATATTACAATTTTCATGCGCTTCAATGTCTCAAGTACCTACCTAGTTCAAGTAGTTCTTGAAGGGTTTGAAGATGGACATTTGGTTAGGTTGGGTTAGACCGAGGTTAGGTTAGATTGATGTACAGGCAGACTAATGTGGTCACTTAAGTATACGAATCTTTTGGAGTCTAAACATATCGTCAAACTTTTCTTCCTGACAATTTAACGTCCACTGTCGTCAGGTACAGAAAGAAAATAAACGACAACCAATGTATATCACTCGTGGCAGCGATGTGCAACGCAAAAAGAGAGTCGAAGCTAGTTCCGACTACTCGCAAGCAATAATAGCCTGGACGCTTAATCAAGGTGCCGAGGGGAGGGGAGGGGAGGGGAGCCGCAATTAAGGTACAGGTTGACAGCTGACAAATCGATGGCCGAACCGTCTGTGTCCCGAGGAGACTTAAAATGGAAACGGGAGGGGACAGGAAGGCTTGCAGTTAACTGTAGGTTTGAGTCACAGAGTGTTAAGGGTTGATGTATAGGTATTCTTGTTGATTGAATTTGATATTTTTCGCCAAGTATATTTCATTCCTTCTCACAAATATGACGACTACGCAAATAATCTATTTTTAAGTGCATGACAGTCAGATAGGTACACATTGCTTGCTAGCTGCGAGTAAGAACTTCTCTTTGTTAACTTTGACTGAAAAACTGGCTTAATGCTAAGATAGGGATGTTCCTACCTATCCGTTGCTTAAACAAGATTTTTCGTGGCCAACTTAGAGCTTAGAAATTTCTAAGGGTTTTAGCTTGAAAGTTGAAGAGTTTGAAAGGCTTTCACAAAAAGAAATTAAAAAAAAGCGCAACTCTTTCCTGAGTATCTTGTAGTCACATCCTACTGTTAGTTTAGAAACACGACTAAGATAAGTGAACTAAACTAAGCGAGTAATTTTAAGCTAAACTGAGTATTCTTAAATTTGTGACTGCCTATTTCAGCACTTCAGCACAGTATATTCGAAGTCATTTGACACTTTTGCCTTTGCAAACTTTGCACGAGCCCTAATAGCGTTGGATGTCCAAGATCCTGTCATTCATTCCTGCCCACTGGAGGCCTGCCCTATCCGTGTCTCAGATTTAGCGGAACGATTCCTGCGCCGCGTGATGTATTACCAGGTAATATTTCACCGCACGTATTAATATCTGCACGCAGTGTTAATTAGTGCTCCCAGGAACAGTCGGCAACGGGGAGGATTTGAGATGGGCGATTCCAAAACAACCTAAAATCAAATTATTACAAAATTACCTAAACGTACATACAAAAGATACATACATGCCCGTCTCCGATTTGGGTAGGCATAGACTATAGATTATAGGCCGCCAACGAAACGATTCATAAATACAATCCTAATTCATTCGCTTTTTCAAGTATTATCAATCGTTTCACAAACGCTCGTCAATCGATATAATCGCTCGTATGATCGATGACCGCTCCTGTAACGGCAGTCGCATGGTCGACTTCATCTTGAGCGATTCAGGGCTTCGGAGGGCACGTTAAGCTGTAAGCAGTGGGACGCTGAAAGGGTGCAGACAATGCAGTATCTTCCAGACTTCGAAGGTATTCGCTATTTTGATTTGAATCCGGAGTTAGCGATATACTCGATATCCGTCGAATATGTTGAATGTTAATTCAAAACAAATAATTTCGCCTTATTTTTCTTTTTATACTAAGTAAATTTTACAACCTGTGACTACTCAAAGTGCATTCTTCACCCCACTTAAATCTCAAACGTTTCAGATTCATTAAAAATGTTCAAAGATTTTCCGATTCTTCGTCAGCATCCAGTGAGGTCCACATGTGTGGTACCACGGCCCCGCGTGCCCGCGTGCCCGGCGGCGGGTGGCGAGCGGTATTCGCGTGGTGACGTGATGAATGCGGCCATTTGTCCACCATGGCTAGTTTGTTTCTCTAAAAAATACTTAATTATTCTCTCGGCTCCGATGTGACAAGCCTGTCGCTTTGTGGTTGCAACTTTGTGTCGGTGATCAGTTGGAATCTTTTTATTATAGCCAGTAAATTATTTCTCAACTGGCTTACAGATGCACTCGTAGGTGTTTGTACTCGTATAGTGTATCAATACTGAGGGATGTCGAATAGGCAGATTTAAAAAGCGTGTAAATTTACTTCCTCTAATAAAGAAAATTGTCGTGTGTTTGTAACAAAACTCCTCCGAAACGGCTTGATCGATTCTTATGAAATTTTGTGTGTATATTCAGAAGGTCAGAGAATGGGTCGTAATTTTTCACCCTCCTACCCGCATCCCACATTTTTTAAACGCGTTTTTAGTATTTTTGCATCCCAATAATTTAACCATCGCTCACTGACTTGAAGTCTTCTACATGAAGTGTCGCATCACTGTGACATTTCATATGGCAGAACAACATTTGCCGGGTCAGCTAGTAACATAATAATATAATAAAATTAAATACAATGTGCAGTGGCCTATAAAGGCCCTTACGAGTGGAGGTCTCTACCAAAATTGGGGCAAAGAAAGGGTCGTGATAGTGGTGGGAAATACAGAAGGAACATACCTACCTACTTTACTAGTATAGAAATTACAGCAGTTATATGAGTTATTTTATATGTATATGATTTATTATTACTGACTACAAAGCAAGTATTTGAAACTTCAAAATGTAATATTGTCTAAATTTGTCTGTTACTATGCATCGTCATCGTCTGTAACTATAGTTAGTGGTCGTCGTCGAAATTAATAAAATATATAATTTCAGCGTTTTGGTGGTGTTCTATAGATTGACGATCAAATAAATAAATCTATTTCGTAGGCGCATATCACATAGCGTATTCAACAAAAGGTAACAAAACGTATGCCCTGCATTAATGGACCGCACCCGAGAACAGTCCGTTCAACACTAGATTTATTTCACAGTATAGTCAATTAACCTGCGCTTCGATAAATCAGTCGGTGGCCTATTCCCGCGTCGCAACTTTGTCGCGCGGCTGTCGGACGGCTGTCGCACGGTGACTTGACAGAACACCTGATTTATTTGCGCTTACGCAATTTACGCTAGCGTAATTAACGATTACGTACGCATACATCCAATTGGTGGGCAGGGAGCTCTCGTCGATCATGAAGGACTCGAGTTCGAATTCAATCACAGGCTGACAGGAGGATTTTTCATTTCGCATACCTACCTAAATTTTTAAACTTTTGACGAGAGCTAGTACCTACTTAAAATGTGACATCAAACAGCATCCTACTTATAATAGCACCTTTGATGGATTATTTAATTGATTTTTAGTCTTTGATGAAAATTGTCATGTGTTTCCATTCTCTTATGTTCAGTAAAGAATACATAATATAAATGGCTTGAAGTGCAGGAGAAAGATTGATTCCATCCATTTCGTAGGCGACCAGGTGATGTGTTGTGTTCGCGTGGGCGCCGATGGCTGGTACTGAGGTAAATTAACGCTAATAGCGTCTAATGACGCCAAGCAGAATGAGTCTGTAATATATCTTCGAGTCAGCTAGATAATAATTTTGTTAAATCAATTGAAACATCGGTAACGTCTGACGCCAGCTACATTTTCCAGACTTGATTTTCTTTTTGGAAATGATAAAAGTATGATTTGCATTGACTTCGAGGGCCATCTTACTTGTATAGGTATGTATTTGTCTAGCTTATCATTATGGCTCTGTTTATCTTGATACGTTTTCTCAGTATTATAATGCATGCTATGAATATCACCGATAGACCATTCTTCATATCGAATAAGTTCAGATACATTTTCTCTTCAAAAATAATTATGCGTATAATTGGTACAAGCGGATAGTTTATGAGCGCGCACAGATAAATAATAAACACTAACGTCTTAATCCTTCACTCGAAGGTATTACCTGGCCCGTGGAAATATCGTGCACTCCAGTACTTTTTCTTCTGTACACGAGCTCACTTTAAGCGTCGGGGTAATTTATAGTGGTCGTAAACCTATGTCCGCTTTTAAGTCTGTATGAAATAATATGGTTCTGACGTACGTTGCTAGTACGGGCTCATCACTCAGTGGTCGGAGATCAAAGGATAGCTCTCCACTCTCGCTCAATTGTTTATTTTGATGACTTTGTTGCGATGAACGAGGTGGATTCTAATGGACTTGGATATGCTCCTAATCTTGTTAAAGGAGCGACGAATGACGGACACGTAAACCCGAAGCGAGTATCGTGGACGTGAGCCTTTTATTCGTTTATCAAAACACCTTAAACTACTACATACATCTTTTTTCTATTTTTACAATGGTCCATACGAATCTTACGATAGTTATCAGTACTATAATTTAGTCTGTTTTTTAGTAGTTCCTCGTGAGTTGTGGCGGTACGTTAGGAGGAGTCCTATATCCAATTGTAGACCTTTAAGAGATAGCAAATAGATGAACCATCATCCTGCGATGATCCTGTTTTATTAATAAAGGGCATATAACTAAAAACAGCAATCATCTCCCCGTCTGCATACGAGTCACACATATAGCGTACAGGAATATATTTTGCGTCTCATTGCCCGTCCAATGTACGTCAATTAATGCACCGGCCCATCGCCTTTGATCGCCATCGCGGCGCATCAAAGCACGAGTCCAGATCAAAACTTATTACGTCTCCAAATAATCTTGCTAAGCCTAGGAATATCAGGCGTATTCCACGTGAGTGTATTAAGCGGTCACCTGTCGCTCTAAACAAGGTTTAATGGTTTGACACATGCGGCTTGGCCTAAGCTCGCTTCTTGGAAGTCTCCACCTGGCGACAGCCCGCCGTTTCGGGATTTATCGGTGACGAGGGCTAAGGCGATGGCTTCACTATTGATAGTCATGCAAGAGCGGCATATAAGAATATTATAAAGCATAAAATAAAGATACAGAAAATACTAAAATACTAAACACAAAAATCTTTATTAAGCTCATGTGAAATATAATGTTTAGGAATGGATTAAGACAGATTGACTGCTTACAGTGACAGAATAAAAGATTTGAAGATTTTCTTGCATCACATCTCTTTTGTAAAATAAAAGATTTTCACCGTATGCATACATTACTATTTAGGTACATAATTTCACATCACAATAAAATAAATTTTATTATAATTAATTCTCATGAAAATATAACATGCAGAGGAATTGAGAACCTCCTCCTTCTTGAAAGTCGGCAAAAACGACCGCTACTTGCTTTTTCAACCATAGTAAAAAACCACAATCAATATTAAAAACTAATGATATTGCAAGTGCAGGTTCAAAATAATATCGTCGCTTGATAGTTCCCTATAGGACCGTAGCCTTGTGCAAAATCAAGGAATTAGTTTTACGACTGGACAGTATAATATTATCTTTGCGTTTACGACTGATACCAGGACAAAAGTTATTTATTGCGTACTTCGCTAAATACTGAAATCGTAATTCTAACAATTATCTGCTACTTTAATATAGAACGCAGAGCTTACATGTGGTTCAAATGAATATTACTCGAGGTTACTTTTCTAAGATACTCGTATTAATAAATTACTAATAATTATAAAGATAATAAATCCTCATTGGAGCAGCGTGGTAGAGGATGTTCTAGACCTCCGCTCTGAAAATGACAATACTTTCATACAACCTTTCATCCCCCTTTTCAACCCTTTACAACACTTTTTTCCAATTAAAAAGTATATGTAAAAGCTTATGTCCTTTCTCAGGCTCCAGACTATCTGTGTACCAAATTTCATTTAAATCGGTTCAGTTCAGTTTTGGCGTGAAAGCGAGACAGACCGACAGACAGACAGAGTTACTTTTACATTTATAATATTAGTATGGATTATATAGCCTATGTCAGAACGTGAAGATGCAGCTTTCTAACGGTGAAAGAATTTTTGAAATCGGTCCAGTAGTTTTTGTGTTTTAACATTACAAACACATCTTTCCTCTTTATAATATTAGGATAGTTTTACATTAGACATTAATTTACTGTCAAGGTTCTTAGCGATAATGATTTTAGCTGTTACTAACTCATTTTACCAGTTAGTAATGCATAGTGTATAACGGCAAGAATTTTCGAAAATAATTGCGCAAAACAGCTTGCGAGCTTCAAATAGGCGCTTCAATCGACCAGTCCTTACCTTCAATGTTTCATAGAAATAGGTTTACGACGTGTATCTCTGATATTTTATAGCGGCTGCCAACGCTACTAATATTATACGCCGGAAAATATTTATTACTTGTTTCCCTAATCCGAGTTGAGCGGCCCTTTATATCAACTTTAAAGACTTGACCAAAGACTGATCGTTAAATCGTTTTGTTTATATTTTGTTCGAGGAAAAAAATTTATGTCGCTGAGCATAATTATTGACATAGTACATTAATGGTATTGAGTTGAGTGTGCTTTCCGATGCATATTTGGATTGATTCGCAGTCGGGGTTTGCCTTGATCGGGGATCATGTAACATTGTGTTGATGTCAGTGACATTCAGTCAGTTCTGTTGCTAACTTGATCAAGATCTGTTAGTTTCATAGCTATTGCAAGAGAAAAATACACTTAGTACTTGTAAGTACCCACTAGGATTCAGATGTTAGCTACCAAACAAGACGTTCCCGAGTGATATCCTGAACATTAAAAAACAACTTTTCTTCTAGTCCAAATCTTTTCGTAACTTCTACAGGGGAGTATTTCCACCTTCCCAAATTATTATGAAATTTCCCACAATAAGGCGGCGGATCCATCGGGTGATCCGGAATGAAATCTGGAAAGCCTGCTGCACCCTTTGTGAGGTGTGACGGGCGTCGGAACAACAATGGCGGCGGACAATGCGCGGCTGGCCGAAACAAGCGGACTCTTTGTTGGAGAAATTGGGCCGTAGATGATGTACTGGTACAGAAGAGGCTCCTTTAATCCGCCTGCGTGATGCCGGCACTGAGATACTTTAGTTGAAGTATCCCGACTCCTCCTGGGGGTGTGTAATAGGAAATGATGAAATTCTAGGACTTTTGATTTCATCCTTACTGGATTTTACATCGTCTTGACTGTAGCATCCTTCTGTGTACCTATATTAATATATAATATTAGTAATAAAATATCAAATGTTAGAACTGTGTATAAAGGACTGTTAGTTAAACTCCTGACAAGTAGATACAAGATAGCAATAAATATTAAAAATATTCACACCTTCCTTGTCAATGAGTAAATACTATGGAGGAATATTGTTTCTGTCTCTTTGTCTTCCGATAACAAAACAACCGGGTAAAGGTTTGTAGGTACTTCACTTTTATATAGATCACTCGGTACTTCTACACCCTACTGTCTAATCTTTGCCTCTTTCGGACAGAATGAAAGGTGCCCCGATGCGAATGAAACATACCTTTCCGGACAATGGTGGTTTAATATGACGATTTACCCTAAACACCATTATTGTGCATACCTTTGTTATTTTAGAGCAAAATCGTCCATCCTGCGACCACATAGAGTGGCATTTGAGGTTCCCCTGTACAGTTATTCATTAATTTTGAGTAGGTAATTGAAATAATGTGATACAAGTTTTGAATTGCTTCATTTTGTTAACTCCAGTTAAATATATTATAATTATGATTCCTAAACTAATAATGATAATTATTTATAAACTAGTGGACGCCCGCAGCTTCGCTCGCGTGGAATTAGACATTCACTAACTTCAAAAACGGCAAAGTTTCATACTAAATTTGCACCCCCGTTTTACCCCCCTAGGGGGTGAATTTTCAAAAATTTTTCTTAATGCTCCTCTACGTTATAAAAGGAACCACTGTGCAAAATTTCAAGTTTCTAACCCTTATAGTTTAGGCCCTGCGTTGATATGTCAGTCAATCAGTCAGTCAGTCAGTCACCTTCTCCTTTCATATATATAGATATACTAAAAGCTAGGCTGTAACCCTTAGACGTCCCACTGACCGTCGTAAGATCTAGACCATACTCCACCACGCTGGTCCAATGCGGATTGATGGAGGGGTTAGTGGCCAACCCAGAGTGATATGTTCTCAAGCCACCCGAGATAAAATAATAATCATAATCTTTGATGAGGATTAACGATTGTTTTCACCATTGAAAACAACCGGGAGAGACGGCTTAACGTGCCCTCCGAAGTACGGTAGCGACCATGAAATTTTACCACTAGCGGTAGCCATCCTCAAACCGGCCGCGCCCGTCGTTGCTTAACTCTGTCCACATTGAATCGACGCGAGCTATTGGGCTATGGCTACAACAATAACAATGATTGCCTAACGATAGATATGTATAGTTTTAGTTTAAAGAAGCCTGTGAAATCAAAATAATTATTTAAGCTAGTAAGTACTTAGTGTGTGGGGTTTTATCCAAGGTTTAATACCCGATTGGGTCAGATATTTTAGTGTCAGCTTTGTGTGTAACTAAATAAATATATAATATGACCTATGGATAAATAAATAAATACCAATGCCAGATGCGTCTCTGCTTACAAGCAGTCTTTTAGGTATAACCATAGTGTGTAACATCGCTAAATATACCCACTAATAAGCCAGGATTTACTATAATTTTTTTTTAAATATTTTATGGATACAAATTGCTAAATAGTAAGAATAGATAGTGTTGTAACATAAATATTTTGGTTTCGCAGAATGGTATAATACACTGAGTAGTTTTACTATTTTAGAGATCTGTATTAAAATCCTATCAGGATTTATTTAATGTTTTTTTTTTTAAATACGAAACTGCGCATCAAATTAAAATTAAACTTAAACTGAAGATGAGCTAGAAGATGTTTCATTTACGAGTATGACTGACTCTACCTTACCTGTTACTTTTTTGCGTTGTTTTCATGATTTTACATGAATATACATCATTGATTTAAAATCGATTATCATGAATATAAATCACTAAATTATATTAGTATCATGAAAAACGAGCGTTTATTTTTATTTTAGTTACAGGTTATTTAAAAATAAAATCTTGATGTGTTAATACGGAACCATTACAATATTGGCCTGCTCTCGCTGCCGCCCAACATTTACATAGCGGCATGATCCGACACTCAAACAACAAACAGACCTTCGTGTTCTATTTATTGGTGTAACATATTTTCATTCGACGTACGACCGTTTAGTTTACGTGGAAATGTTCAATATTTCTAGTGGCAATGGCGCCGAGGATGCTATGATTCAAATTTACTTAAGTACGTATTTTGTCTAGACAAAATTAAACATCACGGATGGGTGGGTTTTCATTCTCGTTTGCTATGTTAGCTAATCTACCACAATATCCGCAAACCCACTGCTGTCATGACAACTGGGACAAACTTTGAACGATACTCGTTCTAATTCACAGCTATGTAGCTGCTCTTAACGACTAAGATGGTTGATTTTAGAAAATTAGAAATTAAAAAATACCTTGAATGGGTGATTTAAGAAAATTACCTACCTTTAACCACAGCTTTAACTTAAAAATTCTATTTTAATAAGCGACGAAAGAAAATGAAACGTATTTTAGACATTAACTACTTTTCGCACCGCCTGTACCGGTGAGAAGAGAAAGCGCGACGCGACGCAAATTGCCGCTGATTGCCGGCAATTGGCGCAATCGAGCGCGCGCGCAACTCGGCGCACTCGGCGCTGGCCCACGTGACGCGCGAGGTTCAAACACCTAGGCGTCTGCGCGTCCGATCAATTGATAGTTAAGGCGCTGAGGTTGACGCTCATCTAACTAGGCAATTTAACGACGTAACTTTAAGTGGACGATGTTTGTGACTTGAGTCTTAGACGCATTCCTATCATGGTAATTTTTTAAGAGCGTAAGTATATATCACCTGAAGTAATGGTGAAGGAAACCTTGTAAATTACTCTTGAGTATTTTCAATTATGATAATTGTTATAGATAATGGCATTGAGTCTGCTAAGCTATTATGATTAGCATGGGGCGTCCTACTTATGTGTCTGTGTTAAGATTTAAATCTACTATCTACTTCATCGCATTGAAAATTATTTGAAGTTTCTAGAGGCAAAAAAGTATTTAGGAAGCGTCTCAGAAGTAATTTCCTATAGGAACATAATTTTAGAAAATTCTACCGCTCTAGGTGACACGCAAATCATCTGTCTCATAGTTGACGATGAGTGACAACCTTTACCGACACAACGTTAGCAATGACCCTGAGTGTCTAGATTGGATATCCGGATAGAGTAAGGGGTCTGATAGACTGATAGTTGATTTACTGATGGTAGCTTTTTTCGATAAATTTTGGTTAAATATTTTGTAATGTAACAGACATTTCCCGCGAGGTTGGCAAGATATTGTCAATTATCAATGATGATTATGGATAGGGTTGAAGAACGTCGGCTGAGAATCGTTCAGATACAATAAAACTGGACGATGCAAGATGCACGCACTCGAGCCTCACAACGTACTCCACTTACGATAACCCACATACACCTTTATCACCCACACACGAGTACTGGGAGTTCAGAGACCTGCCTGGGCGGATGCGACCAATTGACAGTGCAATAAAGGTGCGTTTATCTCGCGACCCGCCTTGAACTTGCTAGGGCGATGACTCGCCGATACGGGCCGCTATCACGGGACTTTGGACCTAATGACCGTGGGTTAATTGACGCACCAGACAGGTGATTGGGGCTTATTGCTAGTTAAATTGGACGTTATTGATGTTTATTTTCACTTAAGTCCCGGTTGTGGTGGGATACTTAATTCAGGGTCGGTTGGTAATACTGATGTATTTGGTGACAGTGTTCTATTTCTGCCTTACATCTTAAATGGGTCACAGGTGACTCAGCCAATGATTCCGGTATACAGATTGGAATAGGTATGCCGAGTCAGTATGATACTTCATTAATCATATTTATAGACACTCCATCATATGCGTTCCTTGACTATGAATAGCATAACCGTTCATTCTTTAAAAATGTTAAAGATGCTTTAGCCGGATAGACATACTCGTAGATATAAGAAGTAGTAAAAAGAAGATCTGACTATGGCGCTGTAAAAATGAAGCCTCGAATACGTGCCAATTGGTACGTTTTTTGTTTGCGACGCGCAGGGCAACGAGCACAACTCCATGTTTATATGTTTATGAACACATTTTTAGCACTGAATTCTATGGAGGTTGGATATCTATAGTACAAAAAAATCATTGTGGATAGATGAAAAATCATTTAAGAAGGCAAAATATTTGACTCTACATATGATACTCTACTGAAAAACCTCCGAAAACGACGAAAAATCTACTGAACAATTAACGATATATAATCAATTTTTTGTGATCACAATTAATTTTGCTATTACAATTAGTGCTATCACACAGTTGATTTTAATAAACGCTTATTAATAAAAATATTATACTTGTCACTTTTCAACTCGCCAGTACCATTCAGCCCACATCTCTGCCACCTTTTGTTGTCTCTTTCATCCCGGTGTCCGGTTGCTACCCGTTGCTACCCGTGATACAAATTGGGTATTAGATTTACAAAAAGCTTAAGCGCAACGGCATCTTTCATAAAAAATATCTTATTAATACTCAAATAAAGTTTATTTTAACATTGAGCTAACATTAACTGAGGCTTTATCGTATTCTAAGATCCATCTTACTATGACCAACGACAGTTGATGTTAAATAGACTTTTTACTCTCTTGACTTTTGTATGATTTTTCCATTTCATTTATTCAATTATTAGGTAAGGATAATACAATTTTATCACAGATTCTGGAGTAATCGAGAAAATTCGTGAGCACATTTTTGTGCCTCAAAATTATCGGAGGGCCCTCGAATGTAAAACCCCGAAGCCACAAAGCGGGCTAATTCCAAAGCCTACGAAAACAGCTCTCCAATATTTGACCAATATCGCCGCTAAAAGTTTTTCTATTTACTGTATGCGACTCGAATTTTTAACGTGTTCCACATCCATCGATCGCTTCGTAATTCGTTCCTCCTGGATCTTAAAAACACAAGCAGCAGTGTACAGTGTTATCTGTTTACGGTAGTTTCAGGGGAGGTGAAGGTAAAATGGCAATGGTTCGGTAATAGCCGAAGTTGGTTTTTAGTTAGTTTTTCATAGCGCACTCTAATGGCCGTGTGTTTGATGTACGAGCAGAATGACCACATTACTGAGCTAGTTGGATTTTTGCGATTTTATGTTTGTGATCATTACCTACCTATGCTGTTGTTGCTAGCGTGCAAGATAATATGTCATTGGTTCGTAACGATTCTGTCGTATTTCTTATGTTAGTATTGTTAGTATGTGTTAATTACGTTAAAATATTATTTACTAATATTTTCCTGTCGCCAGCCCGATGCAGTGGTTCTTGTAGGGACAGTCCAGAATTGACCAGCTATTGTCTTCAGGATGCCATTGCTACTAGATCTTAGACGCTGCAGCATTGAAGCCACTTCTTTAGGCATCGCTGCGACCCATAGACGTCCCACTGCTGGGCACGGGTCTCCCCCACAGACTATGATGCGGGAGGTCTAGAGCATACTCCACCACGCTGCTCCAATGCGGATTGGTCTTTACGCATAGTGGCGTGGAAGCCATCAGCGCGTACTGTCATGAACATCTCAGAAGCGCTCCAGCGCCAAGCCAGCCGCCATAGCATCCTGAAGGCCTTATTTATTATATTGCACGCGGAGGGCGGCAGAGGCTCGCCGCGTATAAGTCACCCACTCGAGTAGACACACTGGTAAATATCGTTTGGACGGCGTGACTTTTACAGGACAGCATACAGTTATTAATTATTAATTTAGAATTAGTTATTCATTCATCCAATGATACTTTATCCTGTTTAACAACGCTGCAACGTTAGGGCGTTTATAATTTTAATAAATTATTAGTTACTTAGTATTACTCATTTTAGATTAGGTAGCATTATATCTTCTTTGTTTAGTAATTACCTACACTTTCTTTAAGCCTGCGCAATCACCTCATCCTCAATTAAATGTCTTTCCCCTGGCAGCAGATACTGGAAGACACGCTGACATTACTACCTGGTAATACCAACAAAGCAGAAAAAATATACAGCATTCCAAGGATTAGCTCGGGATAAAATGCATATCACAAGATCTGCGAAGCGATGTGACCGGAAATTAAGACACGAGCGCCCCCTAGCCCGCCTTCCGGTTCCGCTGGACGTCACCTTGCGCCGTGGGCGACGGACATTATCATATTTCAGATGCTATCTGTATGTTTGTAAATGTTTTGTACCTCAAAGTGGGACACAACCAGATAGGAGTAGAAGAATACCTAGTTATGTACTATGCGTATCATACTGATCTTTTCATTTAACTTAACATTTCAATCTACTATCACACTTTGTCATACGGTGACAAAGTTCTGTATCTTTTATTACAAAAATTATAGTATAGATAAGTTGTTAAGTTGTATACCTGCTTTACAAAACAACTGAACAAGATACTGTAGAACCTCTATTATAATATTGTAAAACCTCTCAGGCACACTTAATAAATGGCACAACAAAATAACAAGGGCTCCGCAGCCAGAAACCAAACCTCCTTAATCTAATCTCCCAGTCTTCAGTTTATGGTCAACAGTCAGACGGTCCATGTATTATTATAAATACTTAGACGTAGCACCGTACGATCTTATGATTGCAGTTCGTGAGCGGAATCAAATTTGAAAATAGCAGGTGGCTTATAAAGCTTTTACAGGACACTCCCGGAGCGTATGTAAATACATTAAAATAAAATGGAATCTTTGAAGGAGCTCGAGCCACGTATCTGAGGAGACAAGCATAATAATTCGAGTGACCCGCCCCGAGCCATCTCGGCAGATTACCTTATTCCTCGCCTCCCGGTGGGGGCGATATTGGAATATTTTTCATACAAACACGTCGGTACGTGGACACTTCTACCCGATACAATATTGCTATCAACGCGGAGGGATTACATGGCGGTGTTGTTTCAAATAATAACGTGTCATTTTTTTGATCAAATTGAGGTTCCATCTTCATCGCAAAGTGAATGATGGACCCAGGCCTACTGACATTATCTACCAGGATATTAGCCGCACTCTAGTTAGAAATCTGTTAAAAAAAGAAAACCGCGAAGGGTAATCGTTTCACAATTTTCACTTGCGTGAAATCAATATAATTAAATCCCAAACCTTTTCCAAGAATTGAAGTAAAATAAAGACAGATTACTTATTAAATTTTATAATTGCTTCCATCCTTCAATCTGCTCTTAAAAGGTATCTCATAATAACTAAGACATGTTATCGGTGCGTCCAGGAATTTAACGCCGATCCTCTTGAGAAAGGCTGAATTTCAGCGTTAATAACAATATAATCTATTAAGTAAGATACAACATTAAAAATACAGATACAATTGTTTCAGCTCCGTGTGATCCCGGCAAGCCCGTAGGTGGTCGCGCGAGTGTCCGCCAGCGGTCAAACTTTATATATTTTTATATGTTTCGGCGCACCGCCCGCCCCGCTCGCATTTATTATTCCAACTCGCCCAGAGTACGGCCCTGGATACTTTAAAAATAAAGGACTTGGACGTCAGATAAAAAGTGAGGAGGTCGCAAAATATAAATTACGGTATGATGAAAACCTTCAATGAAGGCCGTGTGTGCTACAACTTTATTTCCGTTGCATAAATATGAAAATGCTTTTCCATAATGTTTAATCTTATCCCTCACAGAAATTCAGTTAATTCAGACGGATTTCAGTGGGCTAGACGATGATTCATACTAGAAAAATATCTATAAACATTTTCGAAATATTATCAGGTATACTGTATGGATAGCTAAGCAACCCATAGACGTCCAAACTGTTGGACACGCCACAGACAAATTTGCGAAAGGTCTAGAACATACTCTACTTTTTCTCTCTCTCTCTTTTCCAAAGCGTATCTAATTAAAATAGAAGCAAGTGAGATGAAATATCTGTATACCACAAAAATATTATGAATTATGATCATGAAAGTATATGGGCACGTGAATACACGTGTAAGTATATGTATATACCTAGGTACATTCGTCATATTATTATCCTCACGGGTCGCGACGTAACCCGTCGATCATCTCAAGCCGGCAGCGGGTGTCCAGTTTACGAGCGCCCTAATCTGCGATCACCTTGTTTTAATAAAGACGTCTCCTGAGACTGGCTAGGGTAAGCACATATCCGACTTGATTCTGGCATTTCAGATAAATAGATATATGATAGACAGTTGGACCTAGCCTGTGTGGTGGCACAGAGAAAATTACGTATGTACAAATGCTGCTGATTTACTATTACGTAGGTACCTAAGCTTTAGGTCCTCTTTATATCTGTGGCTTTAGGTTTAACGATTTGAAATTTGAATTGTGAGTATCTCTTTTACTCTACTGTTTTTTTTTTTAAATTGAATTAATAATTTTCTTTGTCTGTCGAGCTAGCTTCGCCAGCACGGTGGACTATATCATAATCGCTCCCATCATGAGAGAAGCCCTGCTCAATAGTGGGACAAAAAAAAGGTTGTTGCAGTGACGGAGATCAAGCAATCAGGTAAACAATACAACAAGTGCGTAGCTATAAAACAAATTATTTTTCTTTCAGCAGTAATTCTTATTACCTAATTCATGTAAGTTTAAAGGTCAGACCAGACAACCACGACAATTTATTCAGATCACATTTTGATAACCCTACGTGGACGGTCGTAAAAGTGAAGACGTCAGACGGGAACCGAAGCTCATGTCAGATATATTAAGCACCGAGACCACCGAGACGTAATAGAAGCGAACTTGGCTGTATGTGTAGCGAGGTGGACGCACTGTGAGCACACCTTGCTTTTGTGAAAAACTGCCTTATAAGAAAAGATTCTTTAGAAAAAAATATGTAAATAATTTACCATACCATCCTCATTATTATTAAAGTATTTTGCCTCCCAAGCAAGCATATACTTTGGATCAAATATTTGCATATAACTTGCAAATATTTGATGCAAAGTAACTACACATTTGTAACTTCATTAATGGAATTTTTATTCTGTGCTTAGGTTAATTTATTTACCATCACGCCTGTATTTCCTTGAAGAGCTACGCAGAAGTGGGTCCCCTTGGAAGTGGGAGGTTGCCAACGAGGAAATCTATTTATTAATTCATAAGTCCCACATTGCTCTGTGCTGTCACAATATGTATTTTGTTTTATTAAACATTCTCGTGATTGTAACAAAAAATAAGAATTTTCGTTATTTTCACTGCAGACATGATTTTTTCAGATCCATTAATAACACAATAATATATTATCTAGGCGTCATAATGTCATGATTTACTCTCACAGCTTCTTCCCATGGGCGGAGTTATCTTAGCAATAAGTTTAAGTATCTCTGATAAATATCTGCGCTAATAAACGCTAAGAACGATAAATCTTCTAGCGCGACCACAGTCTGGCGAGAACAGTTCGCTAACTTCCAGAACTCGCTGGATTGCGGTCCCGCGGTGAAACGGTTTCAAATACTTTTAACAGAGTTTTAAAGCTTTTCATTTTACCTTTTTACTTCCACTATTAAGTGTCTATGTGACCTATAGCTTATAAGGGCAAGGCATATAAACAAATCTGATGGAGCACTGTAAATTTTTCTACATATTATAAGCCTGGCATGTGTGAAGACTCCCATCCCATAATTGAGGTAATTAGTCCTTACGAACAAGAGTTCTGGGTTCAAACCCCAGCGGCACACAACATAATCATACTTAATATTATGACGTACCTACGATTGAAATGGATGTTATGGTTGCAGTGAATAAATGGAGCAACACGCTCATTTGCTATTGCATTACTTAAATCCACAGAACTAATAATTCCTTTAAGAGGCAAATGAATAATTACCTACTAGTGGATAGGGACACTTTAAGATAAAACACTCACAAGCGACTCGTTGGCATCAAAAAATAAAACGCTTTGCATACTGTATCGCGTTGTACTATGGTTAACATTCGGAAGCGTGCAAAAATATAGGCAAGCCTAGAGGCAAATAGATTTACATGCGTGAAATATGGCAGCTGACCGCGGCGGGCGGCGCGGTGCCGCGAGGGTACTGCTCAGACCAGCAACGTGATGGTACCATGTAAGAAAGAAAGAAAGAAAGAAAGAAAGAAAGAAAATTAATTTATTTCGTATGAACTGCATTACAAGAATGTACATACATATGCAGCGCCTTGTGGCTTCATTTGGCAGTATGAAAGGACTTAATTGTCGAAATACCCGAAAAAGGTGGAAAAAATTCAAGGTAGCCATTTCGGGCAAACTACGCAGGTTTTAAAATATTTTACAGATTTTTTTTCAGCAGATATCCAAAGACATTCATGTAACGGCAATAGTTTTAGTACTCTAATTGGAAAATTGCATGCCTTAATAAATGTGTGTTAGTTACGGACTTATGTTAGTCCATTGCTAGAGAATGGCAGGTCCCCTGAAAAAAGAGTTCTAGCTACAGACTGAGTGCTAGCTAGAGACTACACCACGGCCGCGGTTGCGCATTGCCCAGTGTTACTTGATAATTACAGATATCTACAACACATAAATCCATAGATGTCCTACTGTTGACCACGGGTCTCCCCCACAGACACAGCTGCGGGAGGTCTAGAGCAGTGAAGACAATCTGCATTCCTGTTTCTTAACCTGTAGTCTAAGCCCAAGTTACACCCCCTTTGACTATTATCTATAACTTTAAATGAGACATGTAAACTAACTCATATTGCCTACCTACATAAATTAAAGCACTTAGTGTTGATTTAAAATCTAGTGAGAAACCTAGGCACTTGTCGGTTGAGGAGTGTAGAGTGAGACAAGCGCGTCATGCCAACCGATGACTGGCTAATGCTGGGCGCTGACTGGCCGGCGTGGACAGGCCGGGCTGTGGGCTGACTACGGCACAGACTAACTTGGTTAGAGAGAAATTAAAAAGAAAACTTTATATTATCTGAGATTCCTTTTGATAACAAAAAATTACCAGTTTCTTAAATAAGATTTCTAGCAGGAATGTGAGAATCTAAATGATTCGTCCATGTATAATACTTAGACGATTTAGTGACTCCCATAAAAGGCCTTTCGAGTTGGAGACTGTAGTAGGTTACACGTTATTGTCACTTTCCTGGAATTTTCTTGTCAGATTAAGCAGATTCATTTCTTTTTTAGTATGTTTATATAAATGTTATTTTATTACTGAATGATTGTCTAAGTCTAAGTCGGAAATAGGCCGAATAGTTTCGATCGATTACGATGATCATCTTCAGGAGTGAACGCGCTCGCGGCGGGCACTGCGTACACTGAGTATACAACGTGCAAAGCTACCGTTCCAACTGTTGAAGTAGACTTATAGACGATAAAAAAAATTCTTAACATTCCCTCTGAACTTTCATTAATCTATCAATCCGGTACATCAATCAAGGAGGTTGAAAAACTGTGTTTACGTTCGTCAAAGTGATGTTAGTGATCAGTAAGCGGTTGTGAGTGATCCGCCGCGCGCCAGCACTTGTGTTTACACCCGACGTTGCCGCTGAGGTTTAAATATATCGCAGGGAAAAGGACGATTTTTTGATTTGCTAACAATCAGTAACAGTCCCCACTCCTCGTTTATACCCACTAACGAACTGACCTACCAATGTTCTTATTAACTCTCAGCCAACTGGACAAAATTTTAGTTTTACTAAAACAGATATTCTTATCTTAGGTACTATGCAAACGGCCGTTTGCAGAGCGCTGATTTGCAATTAAAGTGTGGTAGAAACAAGACCGGAGTATGCTTCCGCACATTTGTCTTTGGCGGAGATCCGTGCCCAGCCACCCGAAGGTTTTCGACGAGGCTTGACGACTGTTTCCACCATTGAATTTACTTAATTTTAATAAATACAATTATTAGAAAGTAATGTTTTAGTGCACCTATCGTGTTCGTGTCATCAACGCGCGCCGCCCGTCACCGCGCGTCTTCCCGGCCGGTCATTAGTCGCGTCGCCGCCGCGACACGCCCGGCTTGTGCTTTGCTCGTCGGCTTTGAGGATGTTACGTCGAAGACACATTTTTGGAGTTAAAAAAGACAAGATGACTTTATTTTGTTGTCGATGAGTCTTGTCATTCATCCTAGCAGCTTGCGGGCAGTTTGCAGCTGAGGTAGAACCCATTCTTCGCAATTACATACAGTGTAAATTACAACCTCAGAGCTAACTTGTTGACCACTGCACGCTATAATTTAATTTCAGCTCGGAACTTTTGAAAATTTTCGTATCTATTAATAAAACAAATATAATATTTCCACGTTATTAAAATGTAAGTATGAATTAATTGTGTATGAATGTTGCAAACGAGAGAGCTGTGTATCAACGTGAGATCCAACTCTAAAACACATTAATTACGACTAGCTGTAGGTACCTAACATGAAATGTCTCGCTTTGAGAAGTATGTGTGTAAATTGTTTTTGAATGATTTGTAAGACAATGCGCGTCTTTGCCACCTATTTTTATGAAAATTGTGATAAATCATAGATATATTAATACAGTGAAACGTTTCCGGGCAATTTGGTGTCGAGTGGAATTTTACATTTAAAAAATTCTTCACATTTTACTGATCAAATGCGTCGCATTGAGCGGTGAGCTATCTAGCTGATGATCGTAGTGTCATACTTTTATAATTCATCCGTTTACATTATGAAAAAAGAAGCGATGAACTTATATTGTAGGTGTTTTTTTTTTTCGTAGGTACAACACCTTTTTTTTTTTTTTTTAAAAAGGTGTTGTACCTACGAAAAAAAGAACGAAACAGGGCCCGAAATTCTACAGAGCCAAAAGGCATGCTTCCAGAAAACCCTAGAATAAGCAGAAGAATAATAAAGACACCTTGGTATAGTAAATTTACTTCTGGTTTTGACATTTAAAACGTCTCAGGCACAGGAGACGACAACGTCGCCAATTGAAATGCAAATGTGTCGGAAGATTTTCCGGAACCCGGCGTAGTGTGTTAACAATGCAATATGGAAACAGTTCGGATAGAGCGCGGGCCGCGGCGCGCCGGCGAGCGACAACAGGTGTCGCGCGCCGTGTCGCGGGTAAAAGCGACATTTGTCAGTGTCGCTGAGGTGCGCCGGCCGGCGCACACTGGCGGCTAGCGGTCGAACGCTATGTTTGTTAACATTTAATTTTATTTACTAATGGAGCTAAGAGTATGAGTATACACTCCTTAAGCTGCGGCAAAATGATACAAAAGCATATTTTATATTTTTGCCTCGTTTATTACCTATACCTAATTTTATCTAGCGTGTCTTCTCGTAGTTATATAAAAAAATTCAAATCAATGTATTGTAAATAGTACCGTACTTTTTAAAATTATTTGTTTTGGCAGTTGAGAGTTAGAGGCAATTTCAATTAAATTAAGTAAGTTCTAGAAAATGTCAAAATACAAGTACATGTGAAAACGTGTGAATTAAGTCGTTGGTCTAGTGGTCATAATCGCGACTGCTAAGCTAGAGGTCCTGGCTGCGACGACGGGTAGGGCAACAATTGGGTTTTTCTAAATTGAAAAGCCGGAATCGCCAGCTCGGTGGTGCCGATTCCGGATCGCCATTGCCATACACCGGGCACAAATCCGGACAAACTGTGGATTTGTGCCCGGTGTATGGCAATAGGTGAGGAGCTTTATAAAAAGTGGATGTATTGTCCCAAAATTCAACGATAATCCTGAACCAGAGGATGGCCCTGCTAATGACTACTCCAGGAAAAAAAAGAAAAAAAATATATCTCGATTTTTTTTCAAATTACATAATAAAAAGGAAATTCTTAGAAAATTGACACCCCTCATGATATATTTAAGTACCATGACCACAATTTTTGAGATATTTCTGATATTTTTTTTGTATCCGTGACCTAAGTAGTACTGCTATCTATCACAAATCTTAAAATTTCTATAATGTCTGTAGTTTTCACACAATAAACAATTAAAATCATAGTTTTCCCAAAAAATTTTGATCAAATTTACTTTCAGTCCACTTTCCCTCATTGTGGTGTAAAAAAAAAGTATGGACACCACTATGGCAAGTTTTTTTAAAAGTTGACGCAACTAATCAAGATTCCAAAATGGTATAATACTCTTGGAAAACTAGTCACAAAAAAAAAGTATAATATTTCTAAACAAGAACCAAATTTCATAAATTGTACTTGTTGATAGTTATCATGTGCCCAAAATATGATTTTTGGTGTAAATTTCTTGGATTTAAATGGGACATGTGCGTAGTCAAACAAATTTAGAAGACAGAGATAGATAGAGAGAGATTACATGTTAGTCAGAGGTAGATGTAGATGTCGTTATCAAATAACAATAGGGCAGGTAGAGAAGTTGCTGTTCTCAGCAGTCAGTACGCTCTGCTTCTTTCTTTACTGTACACCGTTAAGTATTCAATTGACGTGTGAATCAAGTAATCTGCAAATTGAACTGACTTTGCATTATTTTGGACTGTTTAACTTTAACTGGGCCCTTTGAGTTACAAGGAAACTTAGATGGAAATAATTATTTGAATTTTTGACAAAATAACTTGCCAGACTTATTAGAATACGTGCCTTTAAGTGATTTACAAAACATGTGGTTTTAAAATGATGGTCGCCCAGCTCACTATGCCCATCCTGTGCGAGACTACTTAAACCAAGAGTATCCAGGGCGTTGGATCGGTCGACTTGGTCCTATCTTATGACTACCCCTTTCACCCGATCTAAACCCCCAACACTTCTTCTATTGGGGTTGTCTCAAAGACAGGATCTACTCAAACATTTTTCACCACCAAAAAACCTATTTTGGGCACAAAGTAAAAGTTATTACTAATCGACAAGAACAATTTTTGAAATATGGTTCTTGTTTAGAAATATTATACTTTTTTTTTGTGACTAGTTTTCCAAGAGTATTATACCATTTTGGAATCTTGATTAGTTGCGTCAACTTTTAAAAAAACTTGCCATAGTAGTGTCCATACTTTTTTTTTACACCACAGTGAGTGAAAGTGGACTGAAAGTAAATTTGATCAAAATTTTTTGGGAAAACAATGATTTTAATTGTTTATTGTGTGAAAACTACAGACATTATAGGAATTTTAAGATTTGTGGTAGATAGCAGTACTACTTAGGTCACGGATACAAAAAAAATATCAGAAATATCTAAAAAATTGTGGTCATGGTAGTTAAAAATATCATGAGGGGTGTCAATTTTCTAAGAATTTCCTTTTTATTATGTAATTTGAAAAAAAATCGAGATATATTTTTTTTCTTTTTTTTCCTGGAGTAGTCATTAGCAGGGCCATCCTCTGGTTCAGGATTATCGTTGAATTTTGGGACACCTTGTATATATCTCTGCCTACCCCACAAAACAAGTATATAATGTTATGTTATGAATCTATAAAAAGGTAAACCAAAAGTACTTGTAGTTTGTCACAGCTCCAAATCAACACATAGATCTGAGGAACTTATAGTGAGTCATAGCTTCTTATATTCGCTAGCCTGCAGTGTACCCAGGCCGCGTCCTACGTCCAATGTATAAGTCATCGAGCTTTTTTCACACTTTTTAAATCCCGACGATAAATAAGAGGTAGTGACTGTGTATTTCATTTTTCTTTCACGTTCTCGTGTATGGATTACGGCGCTGAATACGTTGACACCGTATTATTTTGGTTTCGTGTAGTCTAAATAAAATGACAGGTATTTCGGATGCCGCTGCCCGCTATTGCAACATTTGCAACTGCTAAAGTGTTTACGATAATTGTCGCAACTAATAAATATTTTCACGTGTGTTATTGGAAAAATTCAGGCAATTTAACTAGGTGGAAGTTTTATTTTCCTCTTGTTTTTATCTCGCGTGTTTGCACCAAGACAATATCCGACTAAGACAAATATCTCTTATTTAAACTCCAACATGAACACTCGAAAGGCACATAATACGATTCGGCGCTGTATATTTTGCGGCGCGCATGTCTATCTATCAACCTCATAAACATTATTATCCTGACGGCAAAATTAATGGTATAATCGAAGCCACTACTTAAATGATGTCCGCGATGTCCCCATTCCTCATTGTCCGAGTTTCGGTACACCTCGTCCACAACTGACAGACAGAAAAAGGACAATCGCAATGAAACAATAGGAGAGATACATCAACGTAGTCTCCTGGCATCAATAAATGATCCACGGCCCGCTATTAATGCAATCGCTGCAGGTTGCAATAATTAAATTAATGGCTCGTACATTTTGGCACCAGTTCATTCATCTCTTGCACGGAATAAATCTACCGGTGTGGTTTGTAGGACAATTATTATTTGCACCTATTATAGTACTGCCTGCGTGCAACACAAAGGCAACAGATGTTTTATAGTTAACTAGTGGACGCCCGCAGCTTCGCTCGCGTAGAATTAGAACCATTAACGACGTCTACCCGTCTAAAGACTTCAAAAACGGCAAAGTTTCATACTAACTTTGCACCCCCGTTTTACCCCCTTAGGGGGTGAATTTTCAGAAATCCTTTCTTAGTGCTCCCCTACATTATAAAAGGAACCCCTGTGCAAAATTTCAAGTTTCTAGCCCTTATAGTTTAGGCCCTGCGTTGATATGTCAGTCAGTCAGTCAGTCAGTCAGTCAGTCAGTCACCTTCTCCTTTTATATATATAGATTACGTGCTAGTGCTACGATAGTGGAAGCTGTAATACAAATACTAAGCTAAGGCTACGATGCTGATTTTTACGAACATGTTTACATGATCAAGGATAAGTTTTCTACCATAGAATCTAAAAAGGTGTTAACAAAGACACTACGCAACATAAAAATAAATGGTATAAGACAAATTATTAATGATACAGAAACAGTGAAGCTTTATATGACCTCCGCGGTAGACGGTATCCATGTGGCGGAAAACACAAAAAACAACACTGACCCGACTACTATTAATCTACCAAATAAATATCTGCCGTGGTCCAGGCTCGACCCGGAATCTGAAGCTCAGTTGGGTCACTCGCCATCGCGTCATAACTTCAAAGTTAAAAGAAAGTTTCCTTACCCAGCGATCGAAAACAAACAAGGACGACATAGCGATGACAGGCTTGCATAAAGTTTATTGCATTCAATCCAATTTGTAGCTAAATACGCGATCCAACACGGGGAGGAAGGTGGGTCGGACTGACCGCCGATAAAAATAATAAAAAAGGAGCGGCGATCCACCGGCAGCATGTGGTCGGCCACTTACATTTTTTTAAAATAAAATTTGCATACGTTTAGGATACGTTAGGGTCGCGTAGACGGAGGCGGGACGGGTTGAGACAATATTGGGTTTAAGGACATCCTTGTTGCAGTGTTATTCTACTATTTCATTTTGAAGTTTGCTGCTTCCTTGCTCGTGGTAGTAAATTCCGTGTAGGTAGTTGGTTAGTTAGCCAATTGTCCTGTTAAAAAGTAAAGTAACCCAACCCATACTGGGGCTGCGTGGTGGAGTGTTTCATGTTTTCTCAAATGTGTGTCATTTCTTGTTCAGGGTCTGTCACGGTTGTCATGGGTGGCAGCAAATGCGTGGTGCTGCGTGCTCGTTAACTATCTTGTGTGTCCATTAAAAATACCCTTGCTATATCATCATCATCAGCCTTTATTGGTCCACTGCTGGACATAGGCCTCTCTTAAACTGGATTCAAAAGGCACAGGACCGGTCGGAGTGGCGTCGTTTAGGAGAGGCCTTGCTATATAAGTGTCACTAATTCAGCATGGCATATTTAAAATAAAGCTTAGGTCTGATTTATGTATTTAGCACATATTTTTTTCAATATTTAGAATTTTAGTGAAATCTCATGAATCGGTACAGGACAACCGGTACAGTAGTCAGCCAAGTTAGTCAACATTAGTAGAATTATTCTCCGGTCAAGGAGTCCTAAAGCGACGTTTCCCGCCATTTTCTTCCACTCCGTAATGAAATTCAGGCGTTTTGGTGCGTTGTAAACTTTTATTGGAAACAAGTCGATTTTGCGCGGGCATTCCATTGCAAATGATTTCCTTGCCGTACCTTGTCTACTGCCGATTGCTAAGTGGTTTTTAATTTGATTAAAAAACGGATTGTGCTTCAACCTACTTGAGAGTTTCCTATTCTGCGGGACTGTATTTGTAGTGAGAAGGATAGCTCGAGTGTAGTAGCGCATCTGTGTGTCTCAGCACTAATGAGTCTTGTTCAAGCCTGTCCCCTGAGCTGCAGTGTCTGGGTGGTGCTGTAGCTGATACGCTATATTCTATCCATTGAAATTAAAAGGTTCGTGTCCGTCTCAACCTGTGAGGTGAACAATAATGCGCAGTGGTAGAACAAGAATTCCGATTATTTCCGATGAACGGATATAGGGCTAGGGAATAAACTACAGTAAGATTAAAATATAAATATCGTCATTGCCTTTAGCTGACGTAAGTGTTGATTTCCGTACACTACCGAAGACAGCCCAGCCCACACAGACTCCCCATGAATAATATAATTTATTACTGTCATAACATTCCTTTTGAAGTTCAATATCAGCTAGACATCCGACTGCTGACAAAAAGAGCACGCCCTTTGTAACCCCTAGTCCTAGAGGAGCTGATTTAGCCCCCTAATCACTGAATTGGGCGCTCGGCAGACAACGGACATTTTGTCCTGCCATCCCGGCCCATAGGAACGGTCGCCATGGACTGAACGGACATTTTAGAAAGAAACACATTAGACAAAGATAAGTAAAAATTATACATTTTATCATATCCTTCCATTCTATTTTCATCAATTTGTTTTATGACGTGATAACGCCGGCACGCACGGAAAAGCGTGACTCATTCACGTTCCGCCAAAGAGTTTCGCGGAAGCGAGAGCACGGAACAAGCGATAGAGAGGTGCGATTGGCCTAAACATTTTTTGTCAACTGTTTATAAAGTGAACTGAAAAGATGTTTTCTTAAGATGTTATCACGTAAAATTATCGTCCGTAAATCGACTTTACAAAAACTAATATTTTTCCTTTATAAGAATAAGTTATTCGGAAGAAAGAAGAAATATTTTCTATTGCATGCCCCGTATAGTCATAGTCACTGCTAGAATTATATTGAAAAACACCATGTAAAAATTTGGTGCATAGATTAAATATTTTGAATTGTATGTAAGGCACCAGGCTGTCGCAAATGAGAATTTTATAAATAAATTATAAATTCCGTATCCAAAAACATGTAACATCTTGCGAAAGCAAATACAGAAAAAATTAAAAATCAGACTTAATGTAGTGTACAAAACGTTAAAAAACTATTCAGTCCGCCACTGAAAACCCATCCAAAATTTTGTCTCCCTTTAGTTTTGTCCTTCATTTTCATTCAATTGCTATGTATGATTCCGTGTGTGCGCTGTCCCCCGTCTGCGCGGCGCTTAATCCGCGTCCACTCCTGTGAAAGCGCCACTGATACGTTCACACGTCTGTCACTCGGCGGTATCATTCCATTACAATTTAAAAACAAAACCACCTCAACTGAAGGAACACGCCACTTTAACTGATTCGGCGTCGCATTGACGACTTTATGGGCGAAGACATAGGTGTGCGGATTAAAGCGACCGAGCGCCTCCCATGTGTCTCCCACGGTGTGGATCTATTTACGAATGTAATGCTTTTAACGTTTGCGAGGTGTTTCGGAATCGCACGCCGGATTTAATGATTTGTCGCAGTTTTGTTTATGCGCAAAACGGTCGAGTTTTGGTGGAATTTCCGATGAAAAATCTGGAGAAATTTTAAACCAATCTTATCAGCTGATGCGCGTAGATAGGGAGAGCGGGGCTACAATTAACAGAGGTAAGTATTAACAAGCAAATTTCTCTAAAACTATACCTACTACTTGTCCAGTGCCTGACTTAATTTGTCAATTAGATCGCGCCACATGGCACAGTACCGGTCAGTTGGGATCCGCGCGTCATTTGAGTGATTTGTGTTGCGGTCGATATTTTTAAGCAGGTAACGATCATTTTACAGTTCACAATTTTCTGATTAGCACATGAATTATAAAGTGTAATGATTACATTTTTTGTTTTCTTAGTAGCATATTTTATACTAAACAATTCTACGTTTAATATTTGATATAACTATTGACCAATATTTTATTACGTTATTTAAATATTAAAATGTACCTTTGGGGCTATAATTAACACATCAGAGGGGCAAGTATTAACGTGTTAATACCTAACCCGGATTTGGGGGCAAGTATTAGTAACAGGTTACCTGAAGGCTTGGAATGATTATTTTAAACTATTTTTTTACTACAGCATGAGAACTTATAAACGAAAAAACGACGATATAACGAATCTGATTTTGCGCCATCTTTTGTCACGGACCGCCCAAACCCCAGCGATAAAAAACAGTCATTAGTCTCTGACCCCTCTGTTGAGAATGAAAAAATGATTTGAAAAAATGATTTATTCACCAAACCAACACCAAACCAAAGACCTCTGCCAAAAGCTCCACCACGTCTAATAGAAAACGCACTAAAAGTCAGCTATTCTCACTGATGCTCTTGGAAAAAATTCTCTAGAAGAAGTTCTTCTTCTAGAGAATTTTTTCCAAGTAGAGAAATGAAATAGAGAAATATTACAACAAAAAACCAGAACAAAGAGAACAAAAAAAATAAGGGAAAGGGTAAAGGATAGGCTAAAGGAAATATTAATAAAGACGAGAAAGTAGAAAAACTGAAGAAAAGGATATTAAATGAAAGCAAGCATAGCATCCATAGCCTAATGGCTTGCGTCGATTCAATGTAATCGAAAGAGTTAAGCAACGACGGGCGCGGTCAGTTTGTGGATGGGTGACCGCTAGTGGTAAAATTTCATGGACGCTACCGTGCTTCGGAGGGCACGTAAAGCCGTCGGTCCCGGTTGTTTTCAATTCTGGAAACAGTCGAGTGAAACTTGAGAACATTCGACACTGGGTTGGCCACTAACCGCTTGTTGGCCACCGCCGTTGGTGGTGGAGTATGCTCACCTCCCGCAGCAATGTCTGTGGGGGTGACCCGTGCCCAGCAGTGGGACGTCTATGGGTCGCAGCGAACAATGTTAATTTTTACCCCTTCTGTTAATACCTGCCCCACACCTGTTAATTCTAGCCCCAAATGTGAGGTAACAATTAACAACTGCCATCTTTAAGAAAAAGCGTTCTATCTACGGCATCGTTTCTATTATGTTTGTTTTGAAATAATTACATAATACCTGTATTATTGAAGCATCATATATCCTAAAATCAAGTCTAAATGTTGAATAATTCCTAAGCTACAACTAAAAATATATTTTTTGTTAATTGTGGCCCCGGTCTCCCCTACACATTTTTATCGTAAAATCTATAATATCCAACCCAATTACGAACCAAATCATCCACCAGTGAACAATAGGATTTTTATGCACAAATACCTAATACAAGTAATTAAATTGCAACATGCTTCCGGTACTTATTAAAAGAAAGAAGAATACGTCAATATTGAAACCGATCTGCAAGACACGTTTTACTAAGTATTATAAGTACCTACACTCATCCTAGTTGAAACAGCACAGTACTACCTATAATGATCTAAAAGACCGAAGCTTCCTTTGTCGCACGGTACTGCTGAAACATTAGCAAGTTGCCGCGATCGCCGCCAGTTGGCCATCCGAGAGCATGAATGTAAAGCTGTCGATAGTTATCGATGTCAGTCTTCGAGCCGTTTCGGCGGCCTTTGATTGAAAACCTCCATACAACCAGGTGGGCCGCTAACCCCTGCACCAATTCGCGTACAGCGTGCTAGAGTACGCCGCAGGCCATATCAGTTATGAGAGCCCTGCACCGGGACCTCACTGGGTTGCAGCCATGTGCAGCACTAAGTCTTCCCCCAATATTAATGAGTCTCAATCGTCGGCGACCACTACACGTGCGTTCACCTCGACTTTAATTTTATTGCGTTCCTTATTTAAAAAACAACTTCAAAGTAACTTCTTGTTTCTCTCATTCCGATTTCGCAGGCGGCCCACACGTGGCGCCTCGCCCTTCCCACGTCTGGAATGAACTCACACCCTTTTTGCTAAGAACATAACCGCTACATTTGTTAGTGTCTTCACCTACATTATTAATAATATTTTTTTATTAAGTGACTAATGGTGTTAATAGCGTCAAGTGCTCACCGTCTCATGGGAATGTACGTGTGCTTATTTACAGTGTTTAATATTTCATTCAATAAGGCTCGACGGCTACTTAGGTGACTCCTTTGAGCCACTCAAAGACATTGAAGGAAGAATAATTTTTAAACGTTTTGTAAAGACATTATGCATAGGCCTCACCGCGTAATCTTACCTGTAGACCTATAGACAACAACCCGAGAGTTGGTACAATTTAGACTTTCTAAAGTTGAGGTGTGCTGTGATTGTGAGACAATTTTACCATAGTTTTTTAAAAGAGAAAATTTACATTTTTATTTCAGGTCAAGTGACACAAAAATTAGTTCGCTTTGGTTTTAATAAAAATTTAAAATAACGCTATCGTATAATTTTCTTATTATTTCAGACAAACAAGCAGAATAGCTGCAGTCTTAATCTAAATTGAATCAACAAGAAATTGTTTTCCAATACAATAATAATATGCTTGCATTGTTTATGAGTGTATGTGTATGTGAGTGTAATTCGTTACTGCCTGGTTGGTCTAGAGCTCGCATGCGCGACTGCTGAGCTACAGTTTTTAAAGTTTCTTAAACCAAATCAGTGTACCTGATGATAATAAAATTTTCAAACCAAAAGTAAATGAAGGCATTAAGTCCGCCCTATATCTCTTTAGAGGTGTCAATAAATTCGTATAAATCTTAATAATTTATATATATTTCTTGTGTACGTGTGTATGACAGTGAACTCTTCCTAAACGGCTGGATAGATGTTGATGAACTTTTTTGTGTGTGTTCAAGGGGATTCGAGAATGGTTTAGATTCACAATTTGGTCCACTGGAAAATGTTTTTAAACATTACTTAATTTAGTGTTTTTGTATAAATTATCATTTACATGAAGACATCACTTTGACATTTCATATGGCAGAACAACGTTTACGGGATCAGATCGGAGTAAATAAATAAATTAATTAAAAATACTGGTTGTCTGTAAAGTCGGTTTACTGACGATAGATTTACGTGATAACGTCATAATCATTATTTTATACAATACAGACAGGGACAGATATTTATTTCGTAGATAATTAGTTGTAGTATGTACTCGGATGATGTAGCTTAAATTGCATTGTAGTGTAAGTCTATGACCCCGACAGCACACGAGAAGCGCCACAATATTTCATAATAAAAACAAATTAATCACAAGCACATATTTTCTCAAACATTAACATCTGCATCCGTTGCCTTGAGACGCTCTACGAAAAATTAGTTCAAATCTAAATTTCACTAACAAGTCCAAACATCATTTATAAACAGCGCAAAGGTGCTTACGTTTGGGAAATAGGCGATGTCCGTCGGACGGAATAAATGTAAGCGTATATGTTATGCTTGAGGAATTAGTTTCCTCAGTCGTCATCATCATCACAACCACAGAGTGGGAGGGATTAGGCCTTAGTCCACCACGCTGGCCAAGTGCGGATTGGTAGACTTCACATGCCTTGGAGAACATTATGATGTATTCTCAGGCATGCAGGTTTCCGATGTGTCCGTCACCGTTATAGCAAGTGACATTTAATTTCTTAAATCGCACATAACTTAGAAAAGTCATTGGTGCGTGCCGCTGGGGTTTGAACCCGGACCGCTCGAGTGAGAGGCGAGTTCGAATATACTTTCGGGATGAAAAGTATCCTGTGCGCTAATCTAGGTTATCGTCTACACAATAATATGTGCCCATTTTTATCCAAATTCGTTTCTTTCTTTTGCGTGATAATCCAAACATCCATACATTCACATTTATAATATTAGTGGGATAAATAAATAGATAGAAAATTATTATGATATAAATAATCACAATCATATAATATATAATTATGTCCCACAACAAGTAGGCTCCCATCACTAAAATACTGCTTGTCATCGAGATCAGTTCATGATAGGTATATAATGTAGGTATAGGTAGCAAGTCTTTCGTCTCAACAAAGTAATTTTTCTTCGCCTCCTTATCGAATGCCTTTGTAAGAGTAAACACATACTACACTATTTATTTATTTTACGTTGCTACCTTGCCAAAACGTGGGAAAAGCCACTGTGACCCAACTTTTCACTGGCCGTAAGTCTAGTGTATATTCATGTAATAGTATTATACCTAGGTAACATTGACGCTTTGATTATTTACATTTACTCGTGCTTTGTCGAGGACAAAGCACGAGTAAATGTAAATAATTTTAGCAATAGTGATACTTGTAGGAGACTCCAGGCATGGCCAATCAGCACTATTAAATAAGATAAAACTTCACGTACAAGTTCGTTTAATCATTAAATATTTCTTAATGTTCTAATACTGAATAATACCAAAATGAACTGTAATAATACCAAACGAACATGTAGCTTAAACATCTGCCTCCGATTGTTAGTGTAGTTGGAAACAATTTTAATAGAAATAGTGTCAGTCTTGTTGGAATCAATCTTAATGAAAATTATAGTAGGAAACTACAGTTATTATAACAGTTAATGTTCTTAATCAGTTAATGTTCTTAATAATCTATTTAAGTATGTATTTAAAAATATCTATGTATGTATTGATATACATAGACTGATGTCTCTGACACCCATATCACAGGCTTGCGCCTACTTAGGGATCAGGTGGCCGTGTGTGAGAATGTCCAAGAATAATATTATTATTAAATGTGAAATGGCGCTAATTACGTTTGCTGCGGCCGGAGGGTCCAGGAAAACCAAAATTACTTTTAAAACTAATTTATTTAAAATAAATTACAATTTAAACTTAATAATTAATTATTATTAGTAATTCGCTGTTAGTGTTAGTTCGCCAGCATTATTAAAAATACCTTGGTATCTAGGAATAGTTATATTTAAAATTCCGTCGAGCCAGGTTGAGAGCCGCTGCCATAATGGATGGACTGATCATAGAGCAGTGTGTTCGCAGAGTAATATCACGACACGTTTTTTTACTGGCGTGTACAAATTATAATGACGCGCCGGCGGCGCCCGCTGCCGGCGCAGACGTTACTCAATAGCTACGACTTTTAAATACGACAATTGTTTTATCAACTAGCAGCAGAACAAAAGTAAATAACAATGTTTGTCTATTACAAATTCTACTTAATTCGGTCGGTTGGAATTAAAGGTAAAGTCATCATAGGAACACTGACAATCTGTCAGTAGAAGGCTAAGTGACATGGATTACATTACAACACTGGTTACGAAGTAGGTGACGGTTTAATAATCTGTGGTAGGTACTGGTTACGGACAGATACAGGAACGTCATGACAACACACGTCACTCCACGTGAGTTGAAATAAATAGAGTTATTCTGCAAAAGTGGAACAATCGTTTCAGTTAAATAATAATGGAATACATAAAATAATTGCGGAAATTTCTTCTTTATTACACAATCCCCTTTGTTAGACAGCCATTAGCGGAATATAGGTGGTGTGTACTTAGGTACATTGTTCCGAAACCAGATATGATGTGTCCTGAATTCGAACCCGGATCTGCGAGTGGCCCCGGCCAGGCGGCCACGGCTCCAGCTGTCAACATAGTTGTCAGGGGGCCAAGCGCGGCAATTAGCGCGCGGTTCGGATAACGATTATACATTTAATGGCTACCTGCCGCCGCATACAGTGCCAGGTCTACATTATTAGATCATTAGCGACACTTAACGTTAGAGCCGATCAGGCTTTGTCTCTAAAGATGTCTGGGGTTCAAGCTCGGACACGCAGTAAGTTAAATTTTTGATAAAAACAAAAAGGTTGCTTTTTTTAGGGATACATTTTTTAATACCCATTTCAGCAATTTTTAATGGATAGGTACGACACGCTCTCAACTTGGTACACTGTATCTTTAACTTTTTTAGTTTCTCGATATTCCGTGTCTTATTGTTATAGATTTTGATTGCGAACACAGAACACTCTGTTAAGCAAGTAAAAGTTTCATAGGAAATAATTAGAGTTGCCTCACTCAACTCAATAAACATGAATATAAATGTTTCAATTATTAGGTACGTAAAACTACCTAAAAGGACTGTCTTTTAAGAACCTGACTATAGAAGATAATTAGTTAAATTACTAAATTTCAGTTTTGTCGAAGATGTAGCCCTTTTCATAGCTATTATGGTATAATGTGGTTGAATTATACACTTTGCCTACACCTTGAAGGAAATACAGGATTGATGTTAAGTATATTAAGTCAAATATTGGCCGGCAGATTGCCTGCTTGTCATTTTTCTCCGTTTTTCTCCTGTAATCTGAAGTTTTCTCTAAAGGAAAAGTTTTAAGTGTTGACTCTACAAACAACAAATGTGCAGTATGTAGAGTAGACCAACAAAAGTGGAATAGGCACAGGCCGTAGCCAGTATACCTATCCAGGGCCCTGTCAGTAGGATCTATGTGCCCCGATTATATTCTAATCAGTAGCCATTGATACCGGCGAGGAAGTGCAACAACCTCTTGTAAAAAATGGCGAGTCTTCGTCTTACAATGGCGCATTGAGCCGCGTCCGCCGGATGCCGCGGGTATTGGGTGACGGCTCGAGTGCTTGCTCGCTCGCGCTCCGCGGTCTCAGGTTCGAATCATTCAGCAATCCAACTGAGCAACTGACCCTGACCGCCGAGGTCTCAGATTCGAAAACCGATTGGGGAAATATTTACCTTCGAAAATTAATATACATACCTCATAAGTCCAAGTGCGGATTGGTAAATTTCATTTATTCTCAAAGGAAAACTTCTGGTTTCTTCACAACCTTGCCGAACGAATTATTATTTTTACGCTAATTTCCACAACTTTGATCACATAACCATTGTGATGAGGAGTTAAAACTTGACCATGATACGGGTGATGATTAGGTATACCTAACCCTTTGCTCGCAAGCTGGACAGCTTACGTTTTGTTAATGACGAACAATCCTTTCAGCTAAGCTTTGAAATAAATGTTAATTTATTTTTAGGTATAGCACCCTAATGATGGTATAATGAACCGGGATTGTAGGTGAGGCGAACTGGGTCGCGTCGATACGTCGGGCGGGCGCGCGGCGGTTCCGCGAACCGTCCACCTCTGATGTCGACCGTCTATCAGACACGATCATACGGGCATCATACACGCGGACACCGATGGGTTAACAGCTGCACGTGACTGAGATGTGTTTTTTGTGGAACAAACATACGAGCTAGCGCTGCCCGTTAAGGATCAAAGAATTCTTGGTCCTTATGGCCAGACAGCAAAAGTCCATTTGAAAATTATATGTATTATCGATTAATGCAGACCTTGAATGACTGCACACAAAAATAATTCTGATTGTAATAGACATTGATTTATTTTGGTATTCGGCTGAATAGTTGGTAGACTTGAGGTGACTAATATACTAAGTTAATGAATAACATGACGTAACATCACGCCTGTTTTTCCGCGAAGGGATAGGCAAAGGTATGTTGTAGCAGGTACACTAGGTCCCATGTAATAGGTTGAGTCTATTGCCATATAAAAGACACAAATGCAGATTTCGAGCTGCTACCGGGCATTTCAAGTTAGATAAACCCACTAGTGGCTGCGCTACCCTGGGATAGAATACGATTAATAATAATGTGAAGTGCGTTATTTATTAACAAAATAATCTAAAAATAATTTTTAATTTGTGAGCGTCTTCGCCTCAGTCGACGCTCCAGGTGTATTAGTACGTCTACTTGACGCTAGATGGCGCTGCTCGTCGTCCGAATTCATAGATATAATGTGATTTCTTCAATTAAGATGTACATATTTACTATGTGTAAAAATATTAAGCTAAGAATTTAATAACTCAGCTTTTTATTTAGATTTAAAAAAGTCTGATTAATTAAATCTGTTCAATTAAGGAACAGATTTTATAAGTTTGTGTGGTCTATTTAACAGGAGCCCTGTAGGTACTCCACTCCACCTCTACTCCGATTCCGTTTGGTGATCCATTTATCAATAAATAGAAAACTCAGTATCACATGACTCTCTACCATACACGCTTTGAACGCTTTACAACGCGCGAAAATGGTCAGTGCTTCAGTGCAGTTCTACCTCACAATATAACCATCAACCGCGCTTGAAATAAATTACCTAACGTTCAGATGTTATTAACTTAATTTTATCAGTATTAAGCATTTACTTATTAAAAAAAAGTTACGTTAGTTTCACTTCGGTAAGGTGAAAAAACGTTAGCAGATATGGTCTTGAACCCGAACGGCAGCCATTATTATGGTTGTAATAATATCCATTCAAAATACACATGTCCAACACCTACGCAGGTAACATGCGGTCCATATAAAGACATTGAACATCCACTCAACCTCGACCCGCCGCGTGTATCTTACGACGCAGACATACAGCTCAAATTTCTTCAAATCAAAGTTCAGGACAAAACTAAATTAATTCTTGTTCCCAAGAGGTAGAGTCGACTCTTGAGTCTTAACACGGACACATAAAGTACATTTTCGTATAGCAAATGTAGCGGTCTACGTGGAGTGGGGAAAAAACTTAATAAAAAGCAAACCTTGCGGCGTCCATGTGTGGTTCCTAGAAGAATCCTGTATGTAGGTAGGTAGTCTAATTAAAGAGTGCTTGACGGCCGACGAGGAAAAATACTGAAACATTGATGTGGCTGATGTATTAATATTATTATGCACGAGTTATGTACGATGAGTAACCTCTGTAATTAACAATTACCTGTTGTTATTAAATTATTAGACAACTAGTGGACGCCCGCAGCTTCGCTCGCGTGGAATTAGACATAAGAACAGTTTCGTTTACACGTAGTAAATAGCCTTACATATAGCCTATGTCACTCAGTGAAGATGCAGCTTCGTAATGATGAAATAATTTTTGAAATCGGTCCAGTAGTTTTTGTGTGAAAACATTACAAACAAATGCTCTTTATAATATTATTATAGATTATAGACAATATAGAAAAAAAGTCATGAGAAAAGTGTGATTGCGGTTAAAATTTCATAGAAGTATATCTCAAGGGTAGCTGTGTATCTGTGATCTGTGTATCGAGACACGCGGCCACAGACCTTATGGTTTACAAACCATACACTGATGTAAACCTGATGTCTATCATTTTTTTGTCAACCTATCCGCAGGTCGATATATTTTCTCAAAACGCAGATTAGCTGAAACTTATTGATGCGTGCCACTATTTGAATGAAGACCTCACGATTACAAGGTGGACCTCCTAGCCACTAGGAGTTCCCCTACATTCTACATCTTGTTCAGGTAACCAGTAGAACCGTTGTAGTAGAACCGTAGTAGAAATTGTGGACGCTGACACGGTTCATAAATACCTAATTAAAAAAAGGACAGCCAAATGATTCCTGATCAATCTGAGGCCGTACAAACAAGATGGTATTAAGTAGGTGGTGGTTGATTGGCGGAAGCCGCACAGCCGCCGCGGGGATTTCGACTTTAATGACCTTTTAAACATCTACATTGTTGCGCTGTAAATTAAACAAGTAAGTGGTCTTGTTTACAGCTCCATTTAAACTGACATTGTTGCTGGATTTTTTATACCAGGTTAGGTTTTAGTCTAAGTAGGTACCGTCCACAGCCCAACAGCTCGCGTCGATTCAATGTCATCGACAGAGTATGGCGGCGACGGGCGCGGTTGGATTGTGGATGGAAGACCGCTGGTGGCAAATTGTCAAAGACGCATGGATGCCGTGCTTCGGAGGGCACGTTTAGCCGTCGGTCCCAGTTGATCTCAATGGTGAAAACAATCGTTAAGCCTTGTCGACGACCTTCAGGTGGCTTGAGAAATGCGACACTGAGTTGGTCACTAACCCCTCCACCAATCCGCATTGGAGCAGCGTGGTGGAGTTTACTTTAGACCTCCCGCAGCTTTACCTGTGAGAGCGATCCGTTCCCAGCAGTGGGACGTCTATGGATTGCAGCTTGATACCTATTTTCTACCAATAGTATCCATCATTAGTAGAAACCTTCCTTGAACCGTTATGTATAAATCAGTAGATAATTCAGTGGAAGAGATAATCTCTTAGAATACATGATAATAACAACGGAGAACCCTCCAAACGGCGAGGTGGGAGCAACACCTCGCCCACTGGCACATGCAGCGATGACGTCACGCGACAACCTGTCGCCCGCGCGTGTAATTAAACCCGTCCGAGGGCGCTAGTGATGCGACCGGGCGGACTTGTCGATAAATTTAACGGATGATAAAATGCTGGTGATTTACTTGGTGGTTATTTACTTGTTCAAATCAATTTATTTTCTGAAACGGTGTTACAAATTAAATTAAGCATAGAATTTAGCTATACGAGTAATGCGAATATTTTATTACTGGTTAAACATTCCGTCATTGCTTGGTTTATTGTTTCTACATATTCTCCTCATTAACATTTCTGGACAAACTCTACCCAGTGAATTTGTATATGAGAGTGCAGCCACTCCCAATTTGAGAACAATAGCATAAATGTTTCGTCTCGTATCTTGAATTTTTTTTCCTCTATATAAATTTTTACTTTTTATTATAATTTCTAAATTGTACTTGTTTTTTTAAATTTAGATGAGATTTTTTTATGTTTAAATTTTGCTTATTTATAAAAGCGGAATGTATGATCACGGACTACAATGATGTACCTACTCTCGAACTACAATCGCCTTGTTTGTTACCAATAATAATATCACGAGCATTTTTATATTAATTTAATTGATTTACAGATACTTTCAAGGGCATGTCCTAACCTTAAGAGACGAGGGCTCATTTAATTTAATTTTCAGGTAAATCTTGCATGTTCCAAGTCCGTACTGTCATTGGTACTGTAACATCTATTGAGAAAAAGAATAGAGCATTTTGACGCCATGATGAAGTTCAATTGTGGCTTTTATTTTTTATTTTGGAAAATAAAGGTTAATATGTACATACATGTCTATCGACCAACCGCTCTGTGCAGTCGATAATGTCTATCGCTCAACCGCTCTGTGCAGTCGATAATGTCTATCGCTCAACCGCTCTGTGCAGTCGATAGATAAAGCCAATGAAGCGCCCTCACCTAGCGACCCCCGCGGCATCTCGTTTTATTAAGGCGCGTTTTTTGTGCGCCACACGTGCTCGCCATACTCCCACACCTCCCGCCGCCGCTTATTGCACAGTACAGTACGTACTCACTATTGTATTTACGGGAGACACTGCCTGTTAAGGCTCACTTACAGGGAGACTCGCTGTAAGCTCTGGACACTGTTTGTGGTAGATGTAAGGAAAAAGGATTGAGGTTATATAATGTTTACTTCGATTAGTGTGAAGATGTTTTTTCGTCAAATAGTAATGTCACACTTTTTTAGTAGATAAGTAATTATTTTTCTGTACATTTTTTTTCGCTGCGACCCATAGACTTCCGATTGCTGGGCACGGGTCTCCCCCACAGACACTTCTGCAAAAGGTCTAGAGCATACCCCACCACGCTGCTCCAATGCGGATTGGTGGAGGTGGATTGTTTTTAAGTTTGACAAAATATGGATTGGAACTATCATTTTCATAGATAATTACAAATATTTTTTTCTTTTCTTGCAGGTGAGCATCGCTCGTGGTATTATTCAGCACCGCGCTCATCTCATTCCTGAACGATAAGGGCACCAGGCTATAGTTCATCCAAATTGCCAAGTTCGTATTGGTAGGCGTGGACCTCTGGGCTGGTTGTAGGCATAAGGTGTTAATTATTTTAATGAAATCATTGAATATCAAGATCACTTTAAACTCACTCAAAATCCAGTGCGCTCACGAGAAACCTCATCCTCACGAACTGCACGGACCGGCCCATAACTCACAATCCGAAGTCATCCAGCCATCCAGCCATCCAGCTCACTCGTAGGTAATCCACCAAACTCGGCGGCCATAAACGAATCGCCAAGTTTTCCAATCTCGCTCGCCCCCGTATTATTTTCTAACTATTTTATTGCGCGCTGCAATCTTCCGCGGGGATAATGCTCGCGACATTGTCGCTTGGCGATCGCGAAGGTGTCGAGCCGCTGGGAATATTGTAACGGAGGAAATGAAGTGCGGTGGAAAGATTATTTTCCTCTTTATGTCCGCCGTTGTTTTCCGCTTTTCACGAGCTTCGTGCCGTTGAAATTTAGTTCCTTAGAATGTAAGGAAATGAACTTTCTCTCGTGCATAATTTCGAGCGTATAGTAGTAAATATTGATAGTCATTGTGTAGCATTGCATTGCTGCAATTGCTTTGCGAAGGCATATTATGTGGTAGTAAAAATAGGTAGGCTTTTTTAATCACCAAAAATATGACATGTTGAATACTTTGACTAGTCACGATAGTGTCAAAAGTTTTTTAAATAATCACATAATTAATTACAATTGCTAGTAGGTCATTATAGTTCAGTAGTAGTTGCATTGTAGACGATTTTAGGAAGTACCTACCTACGGGCATATATTAACATAGAAAACATAACACCAAGATAACGGGAAGATCTTCCCTTTTTTAATTAGATCTAAGGTCCCATTAAATGACTGGAACGACATTTAGTTATGAATAATCCAGGAGGATAATGCGTCGTAAATAACGCCGCGTCCTGAGCTGACCCATTTCCAGCGAGGCTGCGCTAACGCGGCGTGACGTCATCAAAGGCTCTCGTCAACAGGCCGTGACGTCCCTTCGGACCTCAGAGTGGACGAACCTGCCGTTAATAAACTATGAACGTTAATATTTCGCGGGCGTCGTGACGTCACGCACAGCCACCGCTGCCTTAGATGTTACTTGCACATTTTGGTTGTTATATGGATGTTACATACGAGTAGCATCCTACATAGTGTATGGCTCTGTTATGTAACCAAGTCTTGTTAAAACTTTAGTCCTATGCATTATACATTGATTGCCTTGCGCTGTTTTCGGGTTTATATATCTCAGTAGCTTTAATAACGAAAGAAAAGATAGAAAATCTGCATGCCTAGGAGTACAGTGGTACTAGACTGTACCAACACTTGCCCATTGGTACATTACATTATATACATAAGCTGCGACCCATAAACGTCCCGTTGAAGCACGGTGTGCCCTCTGAAGCACGGTAGTGCCCATGAAACTATGCCACTAGCGGTCACTCTCTCTGTCGATTACATTGAATCGACGCGAGCTATGGACGCTATTTAATTAGGTACGTTAGAAATAAGTATGTCATTTTCCTTATTTATTTGATCCCCAACATAATGTACCACAACAAATACCATAGAAATAATATCACGTTGAAGTTTTAGAATTCATACCACGATTACTCGATCGACTCGATCGATTTACTTGTCAACGCAGTGACAGCGACATAAGCCCCGACAGTGCCCGCGCCTTGGTCTCCGACAATCGGTGACTCCTGAATTCGTATACAAAAACCTCACCACTAGTTAGGTCCGCCGGCCGCGGCGCGGCGCTCCTCTCCTCCATTTTTTGCCCGAAACTCGCCTCTCCTTCCCGAGCGTGAATTCATTTCAACTCCGGGAAACTCCGGACACCTCCTTTTTTATTCCCAACGAACTGAATATGAAATCCGGTCGCAAAAGTTCCCGTGGACGCGCCGTGCCGTAATCAGAGTCGCTTTTTTGGAAACCGTGAACGAAACTGTTTTAAGGTTTCGAATATAAATATTTTTGTTGGGATAATGGTCGGGAGGTTTTTGTGGGGAGCTGCAACCGTTGGCTTTGTTTTGTGATCTATATAATTTCAATGTGTGAAGAATGTAAGTATGGCGTAATGAATTTCCAATTTTGTCTTCGACTAGTACTTGTTACGTAACATCTTGGTACGTAAGTACCTACCTAGATAATTTACTGACCAGAAGGGAAACTGTTGTAGATTGGTATTAGGAGATACAATGTTTTGAAACACCTACTGTTTTACGTGTACCTACGTAGGTACGTTATGAACAGTGTGTATAGGTACCTACGTTCAGTTCTAAACAACGGTCTTTATAGGTACCTACGACACGTTGTGTTCAAGTATTTGAGGAGCTGAAAGCCATTGGAGGTAAAAGATGCTTTCTAATCAAGAAATCTGGCAGTCCTCTCCAAGCACCGAGAATGGCTATAAAGGAAGATTATGTGGGTTGTAATGACACATATAACTTACCCGGTTTCCACCCTACGCTATACCTACCTTACCTGCCGAGATACGTACGAGTTTGCCTCTAAAGTACAAAAAATAGGCACACTACCTCGGCAGTAGGTAATTGCCTGTTAAATAAGTCAGGCTCCACAGAACAATGTTGAACAACGCCACCGCGCGGTGCAACAGACAGCTTATTACGTGTCCGCTATGTCTAATTTTCCGGTTTCGCTCGCACAGATTGCGCTGCGCCTGCGGGAGTAATGCTCTTTATACACAGGATTTACCCGGGCTAAATATTTTTAGACTTGAAGCGAACGAATTAAGAGGAGTCCCAGGGATTTGCTCAGTTTCAGTTGCTGAGTAAAACGTCCGTAGGTATAACTCTTTCGCAGAAGTAGGTGGACCATTTGATTAATGAAACAGTCCTTAGCTATATATAGCGATAATTAGTTGAAGATTTTACGTGTGTTACATAAGGTTCAGGTTCTCCTATTCATTCCAGGTTAGATAGAGCATACACCACAACGCTGCTCCAATGCGGATTGGTGGAGGGGTTAGTGGCCAACCCAGTGTCGAATGTTCTCAAGCTACCCGAAGATCTTCGACAAGGCTTAACGACTGTTTCCACCATTGATAACAACAGGGACCGACGGCTTTACGTGCCCTCCGAAGCACGATAGCGTCCATGAAATTTTGCCACTAGCGGTCACCCATCTACAAACCGACCACGCCCGCCGTTGCTTAACTCTTTTGATCACATTGAATCGACGCGAGCCATTGAGCTATGGACGCTACATGATATCAATCGTAAAATGATATAGTTTGAACCTTTTCACAATCAACACAAATATCTATAGGTCCCGCTGTTTCAGAAATTGATCTTCAACTTTATTTCATGTGAAGCGACGACTTTTTCGCAGTATCCAAGGGCCCAAGAGTCGACCGCGTTACTTATGTTCCAAATTGTGTTTGTATCGGTCAAAGTCATCCAGGGAATACGTATTCCGTCCTCACTACCTACCAATTCTTCTTTAAATGAACCGTGGATCGAACCTGCGAACTCTGTGCCACCACCCATAAATAACGATTCCCATCTCTCTGTATAGGACTCAAATCTAAATTAGCCGATTAGAAGTTGCTAAAGACACATTAAACGTTTAATATCCCACATTAAAGCGAGGTTACAGCTAGGTCGTCTGAGAGCAATATTCAGCACCTAGGTAGCTCTTAGGTCGGGGGAGGGGGCGGGGGAAGACAAATTGTGTGGGCGCGGGCGGGAAAAATGGCGGCTGAGGTACTTACCTTGTGTTTTGTAAATGATGAAGATGTTCTCTGGAAAGGTTTTTATAAATTACTCGTACCTTACATACGACATGAAGGATTCCACGTGACAGTTGTTTCAAATGTTTTCTAAGAGGTGAAGTTGTCTCCACTCTTGTCCAGCGTGGTAGACTATGACGAGTACTTAGGTAAGATACCTTAGATGCCTATCTACCTTTGTATTTCTGGCTAACTACTGGCTAACTAAGAAAAAAGGCAAAGCTGTTGACTGTTCTCAAGCAAGAGGAGTAACACTGACAACGCGGCATCTGTGGATAGACACCTACTGGGTACTTGGATAAAACCTTAACCCGTAATAAGAATATGATTATACCCTTGAGCGGAGTTGAGCGACCATAGCGCGATGACTAGTGTCGATCGTATGTTGTCGAAGCAAGATCGGTTGTGGCAAAATTTCCTGGGCACTTCCGTGCTTCAAAGTAAGACCGCGCATTGTAATGGTTTACAACTATAAAAAACAATCGTTAAGCCACTAGCGACTGGGTTTGCCACAAGCCCCTCCACCAATCCGCATTGGAGCAGCGTGGTGTAGTATGCTCTAGATCTCCCGCAGCTCTGACTGTGACCCGTTCCCCATAGCGGAACGTCTATGTCTGTCTACGTAGTTATAGAAAACTCTTAAATATGAAATAAAGAACATTCACTTATATAGGTATGCAGATTTTACTTTAAAACTCAATAGGTAAGCATTCGCTTATTATATACCGTATGGTAGGTATACACATACACACAACACCGACACTCAATAGGGTCATCTTCAATGAGTAAAACCCCCGCGCGCTATACTCGTAAGAACAATATAAACAAATGTACCGCTCTACATCTCTACATTATCTACGCCGCAACTCGAGCCGCGGGTAGATGGGCGCCACGAGTACATGCCGCGTACATAGCGGTGACCTAGTTACGCTGCGCCAATACCTGTCGCACCTGGCAGGTGTTCGGGCGCCGCCGTAACCATTGGGAGGCTCTCCGCCAACCACGGCGCAGGTGGGCCGACAGGTGCGCACAGGTGCGAGCGGACGCAAAACCACGCCCTGTTCTATCGACCTGCGCGGGCAGGTGCGCGCCGATTGGAAGGTGAGCCCAGGTGTACCTGCCGCAGACCGCCACCGCCACACCTCCAGTCGCCGCACGCTGGCCGGTCGCGCAGGTGCGATTTAGATGTTCAGTACAAGTGCGCATATGTTTGAGGTGTGCTAAGTTTAGACGGAGGTGCCGCGCCCTTTCGAGGTCAGCGGATGACGTCGGGAGACGTGCGAGCGATGTAGTGAGTATAGCTACGTGTTGCTTGGGTGTGGGTGTTCGCTCGCGTTAACCTCGCGGTGAAAACTACATTAGCTTAGTTTTATTTCGTTTTAAGAAGACAAGAAAATATTAGGAATATAGGCCTTAAGAGATTGAAGTCCTAGAACGCATTTTAACTTTTAACATTAAGTCATGTGAGTGTGAAGTATCTAACAATAATAATTTTATTTATTTACTTACTCTTTAAAAACCTGAACGTAGGCTACCAAGGGTGTAATCAATACCTAATTATCTACATACCTACCTACGAGATTATTAAGCATGATGTGCGACCTTTCCGAGTTACCATAGTCTCCTCTGCAGATAGGTTCTTCCATGTATCTACTTAGGTATTCTATTTCCCACCCGATAGTTACATGTTTACATACGTACGCTTATACCTACACTTTGTACTCTGCTTAGAGAGCTTACGAAACGCCTCTACAATATTCTATCTCTCATAAATAAACAACATGGTGCTCTCAAACTAGACATTACCTCGCCTAAAATACACAGCAATATTCCTGCGCGCAGAAACGTATACCTTTGCGCTCTATAGGTAGAGGTACTGTAATGATCCCCCCTACCCCCTCCCCTCCCGCGGGGGAGGGGGGAGGGTGGTCGGCTTTGAGCGCGCTCATTACTAGCGCTTTAGATAGTCTAGGCACCTCTTAGTGCTCCTGTAATTAGCTACTGCGATGAGAGCTATGTATTTGTGCGCTGGGCTATGTATTCACGAGACAAGGATTTCTCTGCGATTTTCTCGCATAAATTTATGAAAACTCAGTAGAACCTTTAACTCAATCAGTTTCAAGCACTCGTACCATTGCGGATCGGAATAGATATTTATTTGGCAGATAAATAATTGTATTAATAACTACTTAGTGCGAAAGGCTGTGTTATTCATTAAGCGAGTACACTGAAAAAACTTTTGAGTAATGTATAACAAAAAATTTGACTACTAGTTACCTAAAAAAAGTGACAACATAACTACAGCTATTAGTAGTCAAACCCGGGTTATGTTAAAGTTTAACAAAACTACTTTAATTATATATTAATCAACCATTTTTTGTAGCATTTTACAAAACTATTTAAACAGTATGATTATATGTAGTAAAAGTTTTTGTAGCCTTCTACTAAACATTTTCGTTAATTTTAATGAATGGTTTTGTTGCTATTGAACATTATTTACTTATTATTAGCTCAACTTCTTAGTAATTAATAACAAATTTATTTGTTTAAGCGCAACCTCACTGAATTGTTATTTGTAACGTTATGTATTTTGTTATTCGTAACATGTGTTTTGTTATTCGTAAAGTGATGTATTTTGTTGTTAATAACTTAATTATTTCGTTATTCGTAACGTGATATATTTTGTTGTTAGTAACTGAACTATTTTGTTACTTGTTACTATACTGTTATGTTATTAGAGGAAGTTCAAGGGCCACTAGTTTGTAACCAAATTATTGTATAAACAGTTTCCTTTATTTTCCGAGGTGGCACTACTAGTCTTTTCGTCAGAGTATGATGGTACTCTGACGAAAGATTAGTGACAAATACATTCTGATAAAACTGTGTATACAACAATTTATAGTTACGAACTAGAAAGATTTTTTAAGAAAAACTATAAGATTTGAAAAAAAAAATTACGATTTTATTAAAACGAATCGGTTAATTACAATGCAACCCTCTGTGTTACATATAGTTTACCATTACGATGAACATTTACGTGATTAGGTACATGTGATTAAAGAATCATAAAAAACATGTATTTTTACTTCTGGATATTCTACTTGAAAACAATTCAAATGATAATCAAAATCTACCGTCGACAACAGTGTACATTCTAAAATAATTCTGCTTTCATTATACACAAAAACATTACTAACAGTCTTAAAAATAACACCAAAATCACTACAATCCCCACTTACATCGTGGACAAGAATAGTTCCTGGTTTGTAATGTATGCCTTTTACTTTCACCCATGAAACAAGTACCAAAGGCAATGCATGATCTAGATTTGAATTACTGATTACATTTTCACGGTTTTATGACTAGTCTACCATTTTTAATTGACACATCGAATGTAACGGCAACAAAAAAAAACTACCAAAAAACAACACTGGCGACCTTCAAAACAAGAAGTGTTAGAAGGGTTCATTACTCATGTAAACAGTCCGGCTGAAATATCAGAAACAATTACTAGAAGGAGAAATAAGCTAATGAGCATGAACTTTCACCTGCAGCCCTTTATTATGGTGGTTGGTCCATCTAAAAATTCTATTACAGCAAGATATTTTTTCTTCATACTGCAGCAGAAGTCCTTTGCCTTCATTACAGGAATTTAGAATTTTATACACCTCCTAAAAAGAAAACGTCTGTTTAAATTTTTGTCAACTAAACAAAATTAAATGTATATATGTAATATTTATTTGGCTCCTGAAAAGGGAATTTAAATTAAATTTTTTTAATTGTATTTATTACTTCCATTGCTATAACAACCCATTCCACACTGGTTACAGAAACTTTTTTTGCACTGGATAAACACTATCTAAGCGGTGATAGCCTAGTGGGTTAGACTTCGGCCTCCTGTTCAGGAAGTCATAGGTTAAAATATTAGGGCATTCACTTCAAACTTTTCGGAGTTGTGTGCGTTAAAAACAATTAAATATCACTTGCTAGGTGCAGGAACCACCTAGATGATTAGTATAATTGTAAGAAACTCACACAATGTGCTTCATGCTCATAATTTTCTGCTAGAGCACCATCACTATCAGGTTCAGCAGAAATTAACGTAGGTATCTGTTATTGGTGGATTGGGCACCAGTTCAGAGTCATTTCCATCCTGGAGAGTGTATTCATACAATTGTACGCTTGTATTATCCAACTGAAAACAACAGACATGTAAGGTTTAAACTTTTATCAATCCCTGTCTAATTCTTTCTGCTTGCATTATTTAATAAAATAATATTATTAGTGATTAATTTTAACAATAAAATATTTCTTAGATGTACTCAAGTCACTAAAATAAATAGGTAGGTACCTATTCATTCACAACCACTCCATAGTAGGAGGTCATAGTCATAACCATTAGGCTATCACTGCTATAAGTACCTCATACGCATGCGTCGGCATTAATAGCAAAACGTAGGTACTCACCGATAAACTTCTCGATATATATTTCTAGGCCCCATGACTTAAGATAGTCGGCGATGGTCAGGTCGGCTGCCTCCACCGTTGGCTCTACATTTTTCACTTTGATATTTTTCACTTTATCGTTTAGCAAAAACATTTACGAAAGTAAATCAAAATGTTTGCACCCATGCACAAAGTACAACTACGTCAACCACACACAGGGAGGGATATTAATGAAAAAATTAATCCAACAAAACTCATCTGAGAACAAAACAGGAATGAACATGAAAATTGATGAAATCGAAATGGCGCCGCGGCCTGGCTGGCTGCGGTCGGTGCGGGGGTCCGGGGGAGCGAGTTTAACAAAAAACGTTTCGTAGCACGCAACAAAATTTAGTTTAAGTATTTATAATCGATTCAGATTCCAAAGACAGGTTAAATTTAGTTATAATTAAACTAATAACAAGCTGCTAATAACATAACGATTCGTAAAGAAAGTTTGGCTGCTCGTAAAACAAATTGTTGTGCAAATAATTATCAACAGTTTGTTTAATTTCAACTCGATTTAGTTCTGTTAATATCTACCTAAATAGATATTGGTAACTGATAACTTAAATTTTTGTAAAAAGTAGCATAACTCAAATAACTTAACTGGTTTTATACTATGTAACTAAAGCAGATGACTTGCATTTAAACTAAATTTGTTTAAGAGTTATCAAAGTTTAGCTATTTTCACAATAACTTAACTGGTTTTGTTAATTAGTTTTTTCAGTGTAGGTTTAGGTTTAATTATGTGCTTGGTGTAATGGTTGTAAACAAAGTACCTACCTACTTGATCTTCCATTGTCTTATTGTTACGGTTAGATTTTCCTATAGTCTGCGACTCATACACGTTCCACTGCTGGGCGCGTATCTCCCGCACAGCCACAGCTGCTGGAGGTCTAGAGCATACTCCGCCACGCTGCTCCAATGCGTGCGGAGAGGTTAGTGGCCAACCCAGTGTCGAATGTTCTCAAGGCACACGAAGGTCTTCGACAAGGCTTAAACACTGCTTCCAGCATTCAAATTCAAATTCAATTCGTTCCCTTTTATCTGTTCTGTGGTAGCGTCCATGAAATTTTGCCACTAGCGGTCACCCATCCACAAACCGACCGCGCCCTTCGTTGCTCTTTCGATCACAATGAATCGACGCGAGCTATGGACGCTACTAACGCGCTACTGGAACTGCATAGCATAATTTTTATCCCGAAATTATGTTCATAGGGAACTAAAAGTTTTTTTGATAATACTGAAAATGTTCGATGAAGTCCAACCGTCCGGCCAATTTGATAGCGGGCCAAGCGCAGACCGCTAAACTCGCTCAGAACGCTATTTTCTTAAATTAGAAATTCAAGCGAACGAAGATGGGGGCAAAATCTAGTTCTTCATAGATTTTTTTTAATGGATAAAAGATAGCAAACGAGCTTGCAGCACCACCCATCCGCTGCCGCCCATGACAACTGTGGCTGACTTTGAACCAGACTCAATTAGGGACTGGGATGGTTAGTCCAATTAGTTGAGGGAGTTAAATAGAACATTAGTTGGTCAGTTCGTTAGTAGGTATGAGGACTGGGGACTGTTAGTGATAGTTAGTCCTGTTAGTTGGTGTTAGTAATAGTCCAGTTAGTACTTGTTAGTAGGAGTCTCGTTCTAAGTCAGTCACAGATGTGTTGCTACCCTTGAGGACTAAGATGGTCGCCTCTAAAGAAGTGTAACCGGAAACCACACCTTTCCAACCGGACCATAATTGCTCTAACAATTATTACACGGCAGAAATGGTACTAGGTACCATGGCGGGCGGTGGTACTGCCCCGGGCGAACTCTATATGGAACCAATTAGGTTTCATATAAAACCTATTTGGTTCCCTATAGCCTCTACCACCGACCTAATGGTGGCTCTACCACCACCTACATAACCTTTACTGAAACATGCCATTAGGTCCGACTATTTCTGTGATAGTGAAGTTTATACACATCATAGACGATTTTAAAGCTAGCGAAACGTGCGTATATTTACATAAAAATTCGACATCTCCAGCTCTCCACGGTAGGTATATCCCAGCTGCAGAGATCCAATCTGCTACAAAATTCCAGATCCTGTGGCAGTAAACACGACCCGCGACTTAATAACAAACAGTGCACCTCGTAACCGAACTCTTTCTTGCGTCCGCGTCCTTTACTGTCACCGCTCCATAAATCCGCCGGGTGAGCTCGCTGTGATGAGATGTGCGGGAAACTTAGTGGTAGAACTTCAAGGGGAGTATCTGATCGGTGTAACCAGACTGGTGGGACATTGTCTGAACCATGGACCAGATACTTCTAGTATCAATCGTAAGAAACTGTAGTTGAACTATTGCATCTACCTTTGAGTTATGTAACTTGGATATCATAGTCGGTTTCGATTTGGTATTATGGTACCTAATTTATCGTTAGTCAAATAGTTTTCCTAATGTGTTTAACTATTAATTATTATAATAATCAGTTTTTAAAATTAGCTTTTACACTTAAATTTTTTTTTCTTCAAAAAAGAGTACAATAAAAATATGGACTTATAACAGAAATGATGATACTTTAAAAACTCATTATACATACTGCCTTGAAGTACAAAGTATAAGAGATCAAAAGGTAACAAGTTAAAATTCAGATTTACAAGACCCATTTCATAAACCAAACCGCTCCCGCTCCGCTCGTGCCTTCGCCTACTTATGTGGCCTAACCCTTACCGCCGCCACTTGTTTTACAGCTCAAAGTACTATTCAATTCCCAGTATATAATTTATAGGCACATTCCAACTCACTGCGGTGGGGTTTTCTACAATTCAATGTCTTTGTTTCAATTGTATCCAGTTTCAAGCAAAGCACCTATCTCAATATCATTTATGCGGAATCATGTTCATTCGTTTGAAATATTTCACTTTGAAACACGATTTTCCGGAATAATGTTTATTTTGACACAGAATGTCGTAAATGTACATTTTTTACACAAAACATTCCAATTTGACAAATTACAGGGCTATATTAGATATTTTTTATGGATATAAGTTAGCAAACGAGCTTGCAGCACCACGCCTCCGCTGCCGCCCATGAAAACTGATTTTGAACAAGGCTCAAATAGGGACTGGCATTGTTAGTCGTTAGCCGAGATCGTTAATTAGAGTACTAGTTGGTCAGTTTGTTAGTGGGTATGGGACTGGCGACTGTTAGTGATAGTTAGTCTTATTCGTTGGCGTTAGTAATAGTCCACTTATTTATTTATTTATTTATTAACTCTTTATTGCACACCATGACATAAAAGAACAATTAATAATTGTTAGTAAGTGTCGTTCCAAGTGTGTTACAGAGGTGAACCTTTGAGGACTAAGATGGTCACCTCTAAAGAAGTGTAACCGAACGTAGGTATTTTTCTACAAATTTGGTGAGAGTCTAGAGATTTACAAGTTTGCAACGCGACTTATTACAGCCACTAATTCCTCCACCAGTCAACATCGGAGCAGCGTGGTAGAGTATGGTCCAGACTGCCCTCAGCTGTTGCCGTGGCAGACAGTGTCCAAACAGTAGTGGGACTCATGGGTTGTACGATGGTTGGTACGATACTTGATGGGGAGTAGCTAGCGTTTGTAAGCAGTGTTTATGAAATATTGTATCGATCACTTGACCCTATCATCCTAACACCCCACCCCGTATTGGGGTCTGCGACGCCACAGATATGAAGTGCAGGGCATATTTACAAAAATAACCGTGATCTAGTCGCGGCACGTTAAACGAGTCGCCGCACCCCTGTTTGCCTGTTTGGCCGGCGTGTTTGGCAAACCTTTCGAACCTGCATTCGGGCGGTGGACAGCTGCGCGGTGCAAGTCATACGAAGTTGCGATTGACTTGTGTACTTTACCTACTTGTGGCAAATGATGTACTACTACATATTACCTGACCTGTAAGTCTTCGCCACTATCATTGACCCCGAAAGTAGTTAATACTCGTAGATACCTTAAGGCGCCTAGTGGTGCAAAATGACCTTGAGAATCGGTGCACACATTCTCACAAACGACAACAGCGCCTCTAACGGAAAACCTCAGAACTACCTTACAGAGCATACAATGACATGTCATGAGGTACTGTATTAATCGCCTGTATAACCCGCGCAGATAGAGAATAGATCTGAAAATGGCACTTAAAATACAAGCACAACACACAACACAAGCAAGGGTACTTAAAACACTGGATTGTAAAATTTGCCTTTATTAATTGTGACATTTCAGAATCAGATTATAAAAATAAAGAACAATAGGATGGGAATGGTATCAAAGGTTTTATAAACCGCTTGGTCCAGCAGTGTCCTGGTCATCTGTACCCATTACTGGTTCAATTCCCTCCATGAATTGGTTAAAATCTTCCATGGACTGGTCAATTGTAAAATTTGCCTTTATTAATTGTGACATTTCAGAATCAGATTATAAAAATAAAGAACAATAGGATGGGAATGGTATCAAAGGTTTTATAAACCGCTTGGTCCAGCAGTGTCCTGGTCATCTGTACCCATTACTGGTTCAATTCCCTCCATGAATTGGTTAAAATCTTCCATGGACTGGTCACTTTCACAGTCCTGGTCTTCAGAGTCGTCACTATCATCTTCGGTGTTGCTGTTCAATTACATCACAAAATGTCAACGTTCGTAACAAAAACTTAACGAAAATAAATAACAATCAAATGTAACGCAAACAAAAACAACAATATCAACGAAAACAACAATTACTCGGAGTGCGTCAAGTAGCTTAGAAAGCGAATCCCGACTGATTATTTGTTTGCAGCTCGTACTTCACTGTGTGAGTATAGACAGCGATAGAGAGTGAGCGAGAACGCATGCGAGAGGACGCCATTTTCAAATCTATTCTCTATCTGCGCGGCTTATACGGGGAAGTGTTTCAGTAGATGGCGTTTATTTTAAGTAATAATTGACCTAACAAAAAATTTATAGGAAGGTACGACAACGTAATGAAATTAGATTTATGCAATTTTTTTAGTTACTTAAAATAATAACAAAAAAAAAGTCATAAAAAAATAAAGAAAAAATTGAAAAAGAAAGGAAGTGTAACTGGAATTTGAACCCGAGTCTCTAGAGCGAGATTCTTACTCACTGCTAATGTCTATAATTTCCCCGTTATTGATATTATCTTTGGATTCTCTTTTCCTGTAATAAATACATATTATGACATATATAAATATTATTAACTTTTTATTTCATTTGCATAAAATAATAACAAAAAAAAAGTCATAAAAAATAAAGAAAAAATTGAAAAAGATAGGAAGTGTAACTGGGATTTGAACCCGAGTCTCTGGAGCGAGATTCTTACTCGCCGCAAACTCCAATTACGCCATTTACAGCTATACGATTAGGGTTGAAAAACTGTGTACGTATCTATCTTTTTGTACTCTGCAGGATTGCAGAGAACAATGAAAATTAATAAATGTTTGACAAAATTTAAATCTTTACGTCATTCATGTGTGTGACGTTTGCTTTATATGAACACTTTTGATTTATTTCCCATGTTTATTTACAAAATAGGAGTCCGTTTACGCCCTTCTAACTTAAAAAAATACTTATAACGTTAAATTATTTATATAAATTAACCTAATGTAATAACCAATCAATAAAAGTAATGAAATAACGTTGGAATCTTGCAGAAATTTTGCGGCAGAAAGCGCGACACGCCCGTCTAGCAAGAGGCCTCAGCCGCGACTGTCGGTACACGGCGTTTACACACACATGCTCGCGAGTTATGTTCGAACACACAGCGCAAATGAGAACAAGGGTTTTTTGGAAATTCTACAAAATGGATTTAAAAAGTGGTATAACTGATATATTGTATTTATTGTGATGAAAAATATATGTTAAATTGAAAAAAAAAACACGTATTTTAGAAGGGATTTGATTGTTTAGAAGATTATTTTAGAGGTATCTTCGTGATTTTTTTCTATCGAGTCAACATTAATGTATTATGTTTTGAAGGCCGTAGCGATCTAACATATATCCCCAAGAATACCATATATTTTTTTTATTTGATTCTCTGCAATGGTTCGTGTGATATCTTGTTTATAAAACTCGCGTTTAGCCTCTGTAGTCCTCTTAATAACACTGATTTTAACAAGACAAGTCATCCCATAGATAGTTCTCAACAACAAATCGATTCATTTAGCGAATTTCCTTCCGAGTATCTAGGTAGGTACGCATTACAGGAAAGTAAACAAATATGGAATAGTACCCCTAATATTAATTTTTGTCGTATGTCCTACCGCAATACAAGTTAGATTCCGTATTTGAGCTCCTATTCCATATTTGGTTACTTTCCCCTACTGTACACGCATGTTTTGATTTATTGCTTCTTTGGGACAACATGCCTACAAAGTCCAAATGGACTGTTGGACGGCTAAATAGCCTTATATATCATGCAGGCCGTATGCTGGATGGTGGACACACACCAAGTTTATGAGCAGTCATAAGAATATTCCATTTTTAAAGAGAAAAATTGCCGATTTGGTAAGCCTAAACTCTATTTATAAAGCCCGTATTATTAACCAGAGTCAAGTTTGAGAATGTTATTGAGCAAAGAATTGAGCCATCTCACGTATGATATTGGGGATGGATTAGTTAATCCTGATCCGAGTTTGGTTATTAATACTGGCCTGACTCGTTGTCCCGAGACTTGGGCCACAGCTACCTCCGAACGTGATCAAACACGGGCCGTAATGACAGGGAGACGTGTACGGTTTCAGCACACCCTGCACACCTGATACAGGACATTAGGTACAGATCAAATTGGACTTATGGATTCAGCCAAATATACTTGTGTGGTATCACCGACGGCTACGTGGGGTTGTTAATGGATTTCCCTTTCCATCTCCCGGTGTATATAAGACACTTTCGATAAACCAAATTGTATTTTCTGTGCCTCGATATTTAAATTATCTATATGCCATGGTTAGATTTATATAACTACCCGTCAACACCATCCTGGTTTGCGAGTTGTTATGCAAAGTAAAATAAACTTTATTACAAAGAATTTCGGCAAAGTAACACCTAATACAGTAAACTAATATTTGTAAGTCTAGATAATCAACCTGTACAAACATAAGTCACACATAACTCACAATAAAATATATATATTTAGTTGCAAGTTATCTCTATTGATTTGATTTTAGTGGAAGCATCACCAGTCCGCTGCCGTCCATGAAGTCAGTGACAAACTCCGAACAAGCCCCAGATGATTAACCTCAACGCGCTGTGACTTGCCGCTCTTAGCGAGTCCCCGCGTGACATTCGATGCACGGTGTCCGCCGCCCGTGTTTGCCCAGCTAAAATGTTTGCCGGCGCCACTCGCGTTGACCCATAAAACTGCGAGTTTAAAGTATCGCCCCGCGCAGGGGCTCACGACAGTGCGACAGAGGTCGGCGGGGTTTGGTCACGAGCCCTCGTATCGCAACAAAGGTTTAGATATACATTAGATGTCTGCAAACCTAAGAGTTTTCGAGATAAAATTGCAAAGATATTGCTTTTCATTGGGAATCGACAAAATAGGTGTGGTGAATTCCAAGGAGATTTTATCATCTGTGGAATTGAAGAACCTAAGAACTACACAGATTAGTCTACGGTATTAGTTGGTTATGTTGCTTAATCGAGTGCCTACCTAGCTGCGACCGATAGACGTCTCCACTGCTGGGCACGGGTCTCCCCCACAGACACAGCCGCGGGAGGCCTAGAGCATACTCCACGCTGCTCCAATGCGATTTCAGGTCACACAAGGTACTCGTATGATGCGAGGAGTCTCGATATTGTAAATACTCGTAGCTATTTGGAAAACAAGGCTCAAGTCAGGGAATCGTCATATTGCTAATGTCACTGTGTCTATATATATACGGTTGGTAGGTTGTCGTGTTGTGTTAGTGTTTTCTGGTTTTTAACTAAAAACGGAAGTAAGTAACTAGTAACTGTTGAGAATTCAGATAATATCGTTGGCCGTTTGACCACAGACCACTACCGACGGCCCAAGTGCCCGCATTTATAACAGCTTAATTATCTTCCACAAACATCGGGACTTAAGCGTCGCTTTAATGTGAGCAAAAACACGAACAATACAAGATCGCACTGCTTATTACTACGCAAGCAAGTGGTAAGAACTGAAAGGGGTTTGGCGTCATTGACAGCGAGGCTAATTGGATTAATTTGGATGTTCATATACCTAGTTGACATAAATTACGTTTATTTTTACCAAGTAATTTGGAATGTATACTGATATTAATAAGCAGGTATACAGTTCTGGGTAAGTGGTTCTAAGCTTATTGGTCATGTAATTAATATCTACGAACGTACGTTTTAGTGTGAGCTAAATGAAGTAGAATAATGTCCATATAGCAGATCACTCCATCTTATCTATTTCATCATCTATCAAAAGACACTACGTGCTTGATAGATGATTTATTGCATCGCGTTTTTGTTCGACTATTAGATTTGTTAAACATTATTCTATATAGACATTAAACTGATTGATTGAATTGATTAAACAAGAAATTTACTTCTCTAGCAGTGTAAATGTGTTTTCCGCTCCCGCTCCCCGCTCCCCGCTCCCACTAGCGACCCACGTCGTTGTTGACGCGAGACACATTAGCGGGCACTTCGCTTGGAAAAATAGTGCGATCATGGCTTTATTATACGCCGCAATCAGCGATAATTGCGGGAGCGGTCCCGGTGGAGGCTGGCCCGGGAACGTCATGCCGGAAATGTTTGTGTCCTTTCAAAGATTACAACCCCAACGTTACCACAAGCTTGGTAATAGATTGTACTATCCATCCATCCAGCCGTCCATAAAGTCTTTAAAGTTCAAGTGGAGAATGGGTGAGTTCTACTCTCTAAAACAAATTCGAGTGTAAACGCGTCGGTCCAACATGCACTTAGGTATCCCTACTACCTACTAGGTATGGCATACTGGTTGACGTAAAAAAAGTTGTGTAAGTGTAAGCTTGTATTTAGGAAGTCATTTAAAAGTGTCGCATGGGCGATTTCAGCGTGACATCAACTTTTAACTGCCTCGGATTCCCTACTACATATTATTATCTTCGCTAACTTCTCACATACTTGCTTAACTTGGATCGTAAAATTCAGATGGTGAATTTTTAACTTAATATTTTTGAAATCTATTCCAGAGATGTTACTAAAATTCTAACTTAATATTGTCAAAATATTAACTGAATATGAACATTGTAGTACGTAGTACGTACAATCTCCTTGCCTATAGTCTAGCATGTTAACCGAATATGGCGTACGGACTTCATGCCTTCAAATATTATGGAAAAATCTCAGGCACACAGGTTTATTACGCCTAAAACGCGCGAAACATTCCTAAGTTGTAGATAAATGCTTGGGATTTGAACCGAAGCCGTCGAATACAAGGCCCATATATACATCCATTTACACCAGTTACGTTTAGGTCCCAGGTGGTGAGTCTATTCCCATACACCACAGACACAGATCCAGACTTCGAGCTGCTACTGGGCATTTCAAATCAGAAAAACCCAATACTACTTGGCTCAACCCAGGATCGGACCCAGGACCTCCAGCTTAGCAGGCGCATTTCCCACCACTAGACCGACGAGGCAGAAATTCAAATAACATATATATAATATTTCAAATAACAATTCCATAATATCATGTACTAACAGAAGGTAAGTTATTATCATACTTCAGCAATTGGATTCACGCATCCTCCTGAGGCGCCAAGATCGATGCAGCCATCTTACGACTCGTTCACTATGATATTTACTGCTGAAAAAATCCCTTATCTGCCAAAACTTCATAATCTCATCGCCTTGGGCGAAACCTGTTGGTACCGCTACTGACACCTCGCCATAAAACAGGAGCGTAAGGCCGGCCACACACGTTGGTCTCGTCGCGAGTTTCACGACGTTGGTAAAAATATATCTTTATATTTTGGTTAATTTGTTGAGCCAACACTCTCTGGCTATTACACTAGTATTATGTCAAAGCCAATGTAGAGTTATTCATGGATTTAGATTTAACAAACAGTTAGCGTGAGTGACAGTGAGCGTAAAGTGAATAGAAAATGCGGGTAATTATGGATCAAAAAGAAGAAAAAGCATTTTATAATGAGCAGAAAAATTCAACATGTGAACAAATAACTAGTACCTATTGCTGCAGATTACTGTCGCGCGATGGCCAATCTATACTAATATTATAAAGCGGAAGAGTTTGTTTGTTTGTTTGTTTGTTTGTTTGTTTGTTTGAACGCGCTAATCTCAGGAACTACTGGTTCGAAATGAAAAATTCTTTTTGTGTTGAATAGACCATTTATCGAGGAAGGCTTTAGGCTATATAACATCACGATGCAACTATTAGGAGCGAAGAAATAATGGAAAATGTGAAAAAAAACGGGGAAAATTATTCATCCTTAAGGGCTTCCGTTGCGTGCGCTGCGAAAACGGTTCAAGATACCAAAAATATATGTATGAAAGAATTATTCCTCTTGAAATGATCTAAAAAAATGTCCACGACAGTATATGTCTATCTTTTAAGATTAACTCACTAGAACCGTTTTTATGGTAATCAAATTTGGTCGAAATTAATGCATTTGTTAAGAGTTGTATCAAAGTAATAATATAAATTTTTAATAATTTCCTACTTTTATTGAACGCTTTCGATTATAAGTAATGGTAATGGTAGTGGTAGTGGTAATGGTAGTGGTAGGGGTAGTGGTAGTGATAGGGGTAGTGGTAGTGGTAGTAGTAGTGGTAGTGGTAGTGGTAGTGGTAGTAGTAATCCACACACTTACATTAAGTTCTCCAAAAATATTCACTAAAAATTATCTATATGGCAAAACAACGTTTGCTGGGTCAGCTAGTGAAGGAATAATGTTTGTTTTGATTTATCGTCCGTTCGATGGCGGCCAACGTTTGTGCCAACGTGTTAAGCCGGTGTAATAGTGGCTGCGGAGCGGATCTCGTGCCGCAAAAAAGTTATTACGAGGAGGATCGGTCGCGTTACGGCCATTCACAAAAACGGAGCGACATATTGAGAGGTCGGAATGTAATAAAGAGTAGGTAATAGCGAGCGCCGGTTTTTATGTCCATTGCTAGGGCATGTATAACCATACATGGCGTTGGGGTTGAGGTGAAAGCCCAAATGAAATACCTTGGCCTAATCCTTGATAGTCGATGGAGGTTTGGAGCACACTTCTCCCAGCTAGCGCCTAGGCTAATTAGTGCTGCCAGCGCCCTTAGCAGACTTCTGCCGAATATAGGAGGACCAGGGTCGCCTTGCAGACGTCTTTATGCTGGAATACTAAGGAGCATGGCACTGTATGGTGCACCAGTCTGGGTGGATTCGCTCACCGTTGATAACAAGAGATTACTGCGTAGGCCGCAGAAGGTTATAGCGGTGAGGGCAATCAGGGGGTACCGTACGGTGTCCTGGACGGCGGCGACGCTTCTTGCAAGCGACCCTCCATGGGACCTCCAAGCGGAGATGCTGGCAAAGGTGTACTGCTTCCGAGCTAATTTATCTATGGAGACACGACCAACAATGGGAGAAGTGGAAAAGTTCAGAACAATAGCACAGGGTGATGTAATCCGAAGGTGGAAGGATGCCTTGGAGACCCCTATTGCCGGAATAAGAACTGTGGAGGCGATCCGGCCACATCATACTCGTTGGATCTCAAGAGAGCACGGAACAGTCACGTTCAGGATGGCGCAAATGCTTACTGGACATGGCTGTTTTGGAGAATACTTACACCGGGTCGCAAAACGGGAAGAGACAGCTGCCTGTCAGTGTGGCGCACCTGAAGATACCGCGCGCCATACCCTCGTTGAGTGCGCTGCTTGGGGGCCACAACGTCACACACTAGCGGCTATCGTGGGAGGGGATCTCTCGCTGTCGAGTGTAGTAAATTCTATGCTAAACAGCGAGAGATGCTGGCAGGCAATGGCCACCTTTTGTGAGCAAGTAATGCAACAAAAGGAGGCCGCGGAACGGGTTAGAGAAAACAGCCCACACGCTAACCCGCTCCGCAGAAGGAGACTTGGGGGCAGAAGACGGCGCTATGCGCATCTCCTCGCCCCACCATAGATGAGCACTAGCAGGCAGATGCCGCAAGGCGCGCGTGAGGCGCTACGGTAGTGATGCGCAAGCGATCCCGTAGCGTCTCACTCTCACTTCGACGCTGAGGGTGCCGCTGGGTTTTAGTGGGTATTCCGTAATCGGCGAGTCCCACATACCCGCCCGACCTTATGGCCGGGTGGAATACGTAAATTGCATTTCCCAGCGATAAAAAAAAAAAAAAAGGGCTAGGTAGGTAAGCGGGGGCTAGGTAAGCGAGGTGTGCGCTGGTGGTCGGGCTTTGCCCTTTTAGATTCAATGTTAAGTAAGTATTACAATCACAGTTAGTCACAGTAATCTAGTAGGTACTCGTATGTGGGATCACTTGTGGCAAAAATTTCCTTACTTTATGACGCCTTGTCTAGTCGATGGGTTTTTAACATGCTTTTATTAGGTCCACTTGTATGTAACTCACAATGTAAGGGAATCTTTGAGAGCTAATTTAACCATCTTCCAAGGATCGTAGCGTAATGAAAATTGGCAGCTGTATGTACTTCTGAGACACATTCAATAATATGGTACTGTCGAGCTGATCTGATGATGGAGCCGGAAGATATTAGCTACTTTAAAGTGGAATCTTTGAGAGCTAATTTAACCATCTTCCAAGGATCGTAGCGTAATGAAAATTGGCAGCTGTATGTACTTCTGAGACACATTCAATAATATGGTACTGTCGAGCTGATCTGATGATGGAGCCGGAAGATATTAGCTACTTTAAAGTGGAATCTTTGAGAGCTAATTTAACCATCTTCCAAGGATCGTAGCGTAATGAAAATTGGCAGCTGTATGTACTTCTGAGACACATTCAATAATATGGTACTGTCGAGCTGATCTGATGATGGAGCCGGAAGATATTAGCTACTTTAAAGTGGAATCTAAGAGAGCTAATTTAACCATCTTCCAAGGATCGTAGCGTAATGAAAATTGGCAGCTGTATGTAGTTCTGATGACAATACAATAATATGGTACTGTCGAACTGATCTGATGATGGAGGCGGAAGATATTAACTGGAACTTCATGATGGAATATCGTATCATAGTCGTGTTTGCACTTGTGGTAAGGTCTTGTAATGAACTTTGACCACGATTAGGTTTCAAGAACTGATGATGAAGCCTGAAGATAGGCACTGGCATTCCATGATGGAATATCGTATCATAGTCGTGTTTGCACTTGTGGTAAAGTCTTGTAATGAACTTTGACCACGATTAGGTTTCAAGGTCTCATGACTTCTTTTTTAGTTGGATTTTTTATAAAAGCGTGTTTTTTTAGTTTTTTTAAACTATTAATTTATTAATTAATAACTCAACGCATAGTATACACTATGTCATGGATCACGGTTACCTATTAGATACTTAGGCGATGGCCCCTCACTTGTATATCGCTCGCAAGCATCATAATTCTTTAGGCCTAATGTAACAACTATTCCCTAATATTTTTTTATTTTATTCCAGGCCTATTCTATATTCCTTGTTATCACTAAATAGGCAGAGGTTATCAGGAAGAAACTTTTAATCAAGAGATAAGACCGCGTTTTTATACGCAAACTCTAATAGTTAAAAAAATCTCATATTATGTACGAGTATACGTTTTGTTTATTGGTTTGTATAATCTATAACTTGCATTTGTATCGTAATAAAAATGACTGTATAAAGTCAAGTGAAAACTTTAAAACAACTCCAATTACGATATCAAAAGGCATCTCGGAACGAGTGACTACAACCGGGCCAAGCAAGTCGGTCACAAGGTTAACAGCCAAATTTACTATCAGATGTTTCCGTCATATTATTTTCTAAGACACGAATCGCGAGTCGTCGTAATGTATAAATTATCGTATCCGGCGCTTTGATGAGAATAGGAACAAATGGAATATTTGTTTTTTTTTTTCAGATGTTCCGATTATATTTATGCGGACAACTAGTATGACACGTTCCGGCTTCTACCGGTTCACAGAAAGATTGTGCTACTCTTGCTAATCCATTGGTTTTTACAAAACAATTTTGACGAAAATCTCCAAAATCAAACGCTTTTTTTTTTCAAGTAAACAATCATACAGAACTACAGAACACACTCAAACATTCAGAGGTTTTCAGCGGTCTATCGACATGACGGAAATAGGTACTTACATCTTATATTCCACAAGTCCATCCAACTTGAAAACTAACACTCGTCGGAGAATACTAACACAGCTTCAGACGTCGTGTAGAAGTTGATCACAGTCTACTTTAGTTACGCCTACGTGTACCTACTAGAGTAGAATCAGCAGTATCAGAACCATTGACATAATTACTGTGTCACTGTTATTGCTGCTACGCCCAGTAATTATCTAAAAAAACAATACCTACGCTGGGAAATACCCGAAGCTAAACATCTAGTTACAAGATAACAATATAAACTAAAGGATAAATTTAAACGACAGATTTACTGAAGCTTTAGTTGGTTAATACCGGAACTGGCCACCGGTCACAGGATTACAGTAATAATCTCAAACAAAAAGTGTTTCTAAATCTTTTGATCACAGTCCACGTCGGACCTACGTCACGTACTGAAAGGGTATATTGAATATTCGGGTTCAATTAACGGAGCACCCTGTATGGTTAATAAAGAGCCGCGCTTAGGGCTTTCATTACACCCTGTATAATGGCGCGTACAAATATTTTTAATCCTCGTGCCCATACATCTTCTGTAGTTCATTTTGCTGGCCGGTGCTTTTAATACAACCGCGGTGATAGTCAATTTTGAACGTTGATACTGAAGGTTCAGAGTTTTTAATACTTTGGTCTTATCGCAACAAAAAATGAGGGCATATGATCGCACTGAAAACGACTTTATGTCAATAATGATATGGTTGCATCCAGATTGAGGCGAAAGGACATCTGAATCGTAGGAGGATGATGAAGCTTCTTTTTTGTTTGAATGCATATTGCTTTGGTGTACGCGTTCAGTGTTTATGGGCAGGTACATTTTTGGTTTTATTATTTAAGGACTAGGTAATAATTCGGAGTCCATAAGATTGCGTTTTGCTTACCTTTCAGTATGTCCGACTGTCATACGTATTCCTGTAAATACCAGATTTTTGTAGCTTCCTTTCAATATTTTCTCCCCTAAATGTGTCCTCATGTGGTCAAATTATTTTTCTGTTTTATTTTCGTTGATATTCTTGTTGCTCATGTCTCTCTCTACCTGCTGATCTGACTTTCAAAAGCACCTTTTACGAGTTTACGTTTCCTCAGCAATAAATACCACTTTACTAGATACGTTAACACTATTAATACGACCTTATGACGTTTTTATATAGATAAGATCTATGAGTAATTGTGAAATCGTCCTTTTATAGTTACTTTAGTAGTATTTAAATCATTATAACGACATCAATGGATTTAAACGTTACCAATCAAAACATTCAATAGACCGAGGTCTAAAATCTTTAAATGGCGAATCTGTTAATACAATAGACACACGTCGATTGCAAATTTTAATCTCGTTCCGGAGCCATTCAATTCAGAATCACTCGAACGTACTTCAAAGTTCAAACTCACGTTCATTTGTCACAGTTTTCATAAATGCATCCAGCCAAAAGGGAGGACGTCGCACGATGGTACATTCCAAAGTAGACCTAATTGTTCAGTAATAGAGAATAAAACAGATCGGTGCTAATCATGGTATTTGCAGTATGTAAATGTCGATATCGGAAAGCGCATCGCACGCTGCCCCCCGCCGCCGCCGCTGCCACGTGGCAAGCGATAGTCGCAATTAGTTTCATTCATCGCTCGTCTTTCGGAACGGAAGGACGCGCGTGTCGCGCGCTCCTGCCGCTTCACTGGAAATGAATTGGTTGGATTAATCGTTACAATCGCCACTGCTGCATTGTGTGAATATTTCGGCAATTGGATAAAAAAATACCAATGAATTTTATCTTCGTCCTTATTTTTAACAGCAAAGGTGATCAAAATCTGACCAATAATAACTCACTAAGCTTTAATGGCTATAAGCAAACTATAAAGAAAATATAGTAAACAACTATTCACAAACACATACTTAGGAAATGTAGTCTTCATTCAGATATCCTGCCAATCGCGTTTGATTTATGCCTGTATTGTATTTCGGACATTCATTCATCATCCGTAATCACAGCGCACCTAACAAAACACACGTTTGAAGTGGCCGGCCGCCAATCTCATCCATCACTACCGCAAATGCCATTCTGACCATTATGCTGACTGTTACAATGACTATAATGGGATCCACTATCAGATATTGGCAGGCATACGGCGAGGACGATTCATGGACAGCTAAACAATATCGAAGTCCGGAACCTTATGGAGAAGCCGGCCGTTGCGGCTGCGGCGAGCGGCTGCGATGCGCGATTGCGGCTTTGCGAGGGAAATAGGTCGGCTTATTAGAAAAAATGCAACTCATTCCTATTCTACATTATGGTAGAAAATAGACAGGTCAAATAGACATAATAAAAGAAAAGTTGTTAAGTTATCAGGGATTTTGATGGGAGTTAAAACAAAAAATTAAGTAATATGGTTTATGTATTTGCAAACTTATTCGAGTGCAGCCAGCTGAATTAGTATTAAAGAAAATACCTATTAAAGTAGTCAGTCAAGAAGCAGGCAGGTCGTACCAGAAATCGAGGCCTCGAGCAGTCGGCATAAATTACAATAACAGAAGATGTTATCTGCAAAATATTGCTCCAAATAGTCTATTTCATCGACGGCGAAGTCGTTATCGCATGCCGTGCTTACAAGCCGCCTAGAAGGCCTGCCATTAGCGAATGTTACAAACAGATCTATAGGAAGGTAATGATGCGAGGTAGTATACAAATGCGGATAAGTTATTGCCCCGCGTGCTATTAGGGAAAATATTAAATATTCATCGTTGTCCTAATGCCTATGAAACCACAGCCATTTTTTGTACTTGTCTATTACATACAATTTATGTGAACGAGTGTCAATCAAACGTGCTTTTTATCGGTACTGACCTACAAGTGACCGACAAACAAACTAACAGTAGCGTGGTTTGTTGGATAGGACATAGGACCCGTGTTTGATACAATCTCAGAAGGTTAAAAATAATTTTTTTTTTTTTTGCTTTAAGGCATATGAATTCTTATGCCTAGTTATTAATAAGTATTTTTCGTGCTTTTAATGGAGAAGACAGCATAGTCTTCAGACTATATAAAATGTCAGTCAATAATAATGTAAGTACTGAGAATTCCTTCATTATTTTATAGCTCATTCATTCATTATATCAATGTTCTTTTACCCTAAAACAAGGTAATTTGAAGTAACGAGAGGTGAAACGGGGTCCGTTGGGGTTTTATTAATGATCAGCACGTACAGGAGCCATAAGCAAAAGTGACGATTCAGTGGCCGCTAAGTGAATTCGTATGTCGCCGCCACCTCCAATTTAGTGACGGGAACCAATCATCATTACTGAGGGTCAGCTCGCGATCAAAATGGACCAAACGACCGCGAGTCTGGACGCACCTTTATTGAAAAAAGACAGCCATATAAGAACGCTGCGGAGAAAAAAGGACAGAACATTGCAAGGCAGAGGTCGTATACATTTGGCCAAATGAAAGATTATGTTTATCGAATTAAGGTGTTCTTTTGTGGCCAAATAAAATTTCTTCTTTATGTCTAGAATAACTTCTGATTGTGTGATATGGGCTATATGAAGGCTCTATTTTTGCCGCTTCTAATGCGCGGTGAATTTGGGTTGTGAGATTTTTTTACTTTGTGGTTCAGCTAAGTTTTTGTACTAAGTAAAAACTGTATCATTTATTTATACTTTGTAGTAAGTAAACAATTTGTTCATTGAAAAACATTATCATCTGTATTAACCTATTTGCTCTAAATAACTTGAAATATATATACAAATATTATAACAAGAATAACTCATTGAATATTTAGTTAGTACTAACTTAATATGCCCAGTTTCTGTCATAATTATTATCAATCCAACTCCAATATAATCAATCAGTTTAAACATTTTATGTTACTTCAGTATATGTTCTCAATCTTCCATTGTTTTGATAAACGAAAACACTTATTAAATTGAACACACATTTAAACACAGCATCTCCATTATGCCTGAAGATTTCATTCTACAAATTTAATTCGTTCTTCACGGGTAAAGTGACCTCTTACCACGTGAGACTGCCGCGATGAAACTAAAAGAAACTACATGCACGTTTAACTAACATGATAGTGAATTGTATTCAGCTGTGATTAAAGTTTTAAATGGACTGTCCCACTCCCGCCGTCTTATTCCAGGATGATTTACGTGAGAAGACAATGCAATCTATTCTGTAAACACTGTTTGTGGGAAAACAATTTTATTCCGTCGTAATAAAGTTGAGATTCCGTTACATCGTACCGTTTCGTACTGAAGAATCCTTCGCATTTTACTGAAAAATGTGTAAGAAGTAAGGCAGGGAAAGCCACGGGATTCGTTATAAAGACATATTATTCTTTTGAGGCGGAGTGCGAGATACAGGCGAGCCGAGAACGAAGTAGTAATCCTTAGAAGGTAGCTGCAATCCGATTGTCATTGTTCGTTTTTGAAATGAAAAAGTATATTTTTTCTCCTCTTTCTAGCCCTGTATCGCTGTATCTTGAGGGTGTTAACGTTTGGTTTGAAGATATTAAAGATTTTGTGTGGCCCTTAAAATATGTTTACCTACGAGTATTGATAATTTTATACGTATTTTCAGTAGTGAGCTACTGGTAAAATCCTTAATTATCATTTTTAATTATCATCTCCATATATCGCTCTATAACACAGTGCTAACTAAAATGGAGGGCAGGGATTCAAGTCTTAACATTGTGTTTCACAGTAATTGTATTTTTTTGTATTGTATACCTATTTATTTGGTTGAATCTTTTATTCTACTATTCCCTTCTATACTACCTACATTTCATAAAATCAATTACATGTTTTTATAATTTACCATTGGTTTACCTATCCATTAATCCATAAGTCTTTTAAAGTCCTATGCTGGACGCAGTCCTGCATAAAACGGAAAAAATCACATTCAATTTTATTTCAGTAACAGTAGTTGGTCACTTCGTTAGTACTTGTGTGAAAACTATAGGAGCAGGGACACTGATAGAGACAATTAGTTCGTTTGCTGGTCGTTCACAGATTAGCTAGTTGGCTATCCTGGATAGATATAAGATGGTCGTCTTTAGAAATGTATAAACCAGTCACCGGTCAGGATCTTGTAGGTATAAGTAGCGAAATAGAAAAACTTTCAATAAGAATGAAGAACTCCATGACCTGAAGCAATTTGCCATTCAACAAAATGGACTACTGCGTCATCATTGCTAGGATAGGAGCCGAGCGTTCCAAATCCGAAAGAAAAATTCAAACTCCACCCATTTCCCGCGCAACAGAGAAAAAGCCGCGCCAGTTCCTGAAAGTGTCGAAAGCATTTTGGCGTACAGTCCGAACAAATTCAAAACAAGCATAAATCAGTGCGCACAAATAAAAAACTAAGGTAAGCGCTCCTGTTGTCGGCCGCGCCGGCCCGGACCCGTCCGGTCGGCGGAAGCGCGTCTATTGGCGTAAAAAAGCTGCGAGTCAACTGGCCAGTTTGTCGGTTTATTTACAACCATCGATAAGTTCTTATTCGCGCGCCGGCCGGCTAGCGGCTCGGCGGCGGTTATAATATTTATTGCACGTTTCAAGATCGGTGTTATATATATATACATATATAGGTATATGATGTTATTTTTGGTCGAATGCATTGTATGATCGCCGTACCTGACATCCGTACACGTTAAATTAAATGATTGCAGTTGAAAACACTTGTTGCACGCACATTTTATTTATTAAAGTGCACTCGTAGATATAATTGTATACTGTCTGATACCGGGTCAGGACCCAGGATCCGATGAAGATCCCGGAACCGCCCTACATGTGTTAGAAGGCTACAATGTTAAAATTAAATTAATATTAGTTGAAGTAAGCCACGCTGGACAATTGTCAGACTTCGCATCAAGTCTCGTCACATCTCAAGTTCAGGAATATTATGGAGAATTCTCAGCTTACATTTAACTTCACAAAATGCATATGCCTAACTCGTGTGTGCCGTTTGAACTTAAACGCTAGGGGGGTAGTGTGAGAGGATGGAGATAGGAGGAGGAGTAGCCGTGCCTATGAAGTGCTAAACAATGTTTATACTATACTTGTAAGAATTAACATCGGCCAGAACATCTCATTACCGTAAGCACACGACGCACCGGCCGGTCTGCTGGGGCAGACCACCGCCGAATCCCCCGGCACATCGCACGCGCCGCGCTCGCAGCGCACGTGTGATGTAAATTAAAGACCTATTGTGTCGCACCACTTTTAATTTGATGCCGCGTATCGGTGCCGCTACCCTCGTGCCGCGCCGTGAGAAACTCTCAATTAATGTACGTATTACACTTCCTTGACTAATCGTTGTTTAACTACAAGGTCTAGCTAACTGTAGCTAAGGATTGTTATACCTACCCAGAATTTATAGAAGAGGTAGTTCTGAAATATTTTTATAAATATCATCGACCAAGATCATCTATTTAGTGAAAAAACTAGGCACCATCACTTTTGAACCATCCATACAACAGTGCCAAAACATAGAATAACACTGTCAACAAAAAAACTGTTATATCTCAATCGGGAATCTAAGAAAAATATTAATTAAATTAATTTCTTCGCGCTGTGATTCTTACTTCTAATCAAACATTCCTATTTAAAATAAATTTTCATAACTGTATTGGCATAGTAATAGTAGGTAGTTTGTTTTTAGTCCGTTTAAACGGACTAACAACAAACTAGTTGTAGGTTTTAATCACAATAAGTCAAAGTCAAAGTCAAATAATTTATTTCGCTATGAGGTGATTAGACAGGCTTAACGAAAGTCTAGGTACCTAACTAAAAACTACTTAAACTACTAACTGATCTATATAAGGCAAGGGATTAGCTATTGATTATTGAATGAATAGCTAATCCTACACAGGTGTCTAACTTGCCTTAAGATAAATTTACAATAATTACCTACCACTAAGCTAAGCTCTAAGTCACGATAGACTATCTATATGGTCATCGGCTTTAGGAAGAATTTACAATATTCTTATCCTATGCCCTAGTGTAGGCCGAGAGAGAAAAAAGCCGGAGGAAAAAACTCTCGGTACTCTTTTAAAATTCAAATTAATTTTTACAGAAAAATTTACAGTATGACCATGACATGATTAAGTCAGACACGAGACAGCCAATCGTGTATGCCAAGAATCACCCCATATGCCACCTGCTTACAATTTTTAGTATAATTAATACAGAAGCATAGTGATAGCCTGTCAGAGTTTAATTCAGTCCCATGCCTTTATATCATCCAAATACTCCTGAATATTATAATAAGCTTTTCGACATAATGTTTGTTTGATGGTTTTTTTAAACCTTTGTAAAAGCAGAGACTGAACCGCAGCCGGGACTTTATTGAATATTAGAATAGACATTCCTATGAAGGAACGACTTTTCTTACTAAGCCGGCATTTAGGAAACGCTAATTTGTGGTCGTTCCTTAGTGTTACATTGCGTAAGGCATTTAGGTCACTACGACTTACAAACTGATGCCTATTTTTACGAATATACATAATATTCTCATAGATGTACTGCGATGCAAGGGTAAGGATGTTTATTTCCTTAAATTTTTCTCTAAGGGAGTCTCTACTTTTCATTTTGTATATATAACGGATAGCCCTCTTCTGCAAAATAAAAATAATATTAGCATCAGCTGCATTACCCCAGAGTAAAATGCCATAGGACATTACACTGTGAAAGTAACTAAAATATACCAATCTAGCGGTATCGACATCCGCCAAACAGCGTATCCTTTTAACCGCGTAAGCTGCAGAACTTAGTCTATCCGCCAGTCGACAGATATGGGTAATAGTCTGGTTTATAAAAAGCCTTATTATAGCGAACTTATTGGTACCTTTAGCATTAGTTGCAATAAGTCCGGTTAAAGGCTTCTTTTTTACAACTTCTTATATCAATGGTTTAATGTTAAGTAATAAATATTATTTTCAAAGAAAATGACACTAAGTCCTCCTACAAATTATGGTCTAGCCATTTCAGGTATCTTAACGCAAAGAAATCTATCGATAAAAAATTAAACGCAACAACTACTTAAACAAACATTATTCTTTGTTACCACACAGAAGATAACACAAATGTGACTCAAAAATCTGATTCACAAAAAATGTTACGTACTTGAACAAGGCCTAAAATCAAACAATGCACTAAAGGAGGGTGCACACGCGCGTGCTCGCCTCTCTAGCGCGGACAATCGCCGCATTATACACGCTTTTATTAATATCTGTGGCGTTGGGATAACTCTCGTGCCCACCGGTACACGAAATGTCACTGGAAGTTTTAATTTAATTTGGTAATTCTAATAAAGGGGCATATTAATGATTTGAGCATTCTAGAAATCAAGAAGATTTTTAAAAGGGTTTTTATTACGATACGTACATTAAAAACTTGTTCCACTTACTCATTTACTCATTTGTCTTATCACGGATTAATGAGATCCGTATAAATACAAGTTCTTCATAAAAATATTTCAACTTAGGCGTCCGAATCTGCAGTTAATAGGTATAAAGAGAAGTAGTTGTAGCGTTTGAAAAAAATTTTAAGACATCCGTTTTAATCTGTCTCGTGGCTGTCAGTTGCCATATCAGAGAATCGCAGTGTGATTGCATCTTTCAATGCAGGGTACGTACAGGGTTCCGTGGGATCTTTGATGATTACTTTGCTGCTGTTACAGCTCAACCATTAAGTGCTACCAAACTAACTACCAAATTGGTAGTTAACCAATTTTAAAACAAAAAAAAATTTTCATACTAAATGACTCGTAATGTAGTAAATAGTAAGAAGTAGGTAAATCTAACTTATCACATCAAGAGTAATACTGTAGTAAACACAAATAATACGACTTGAAAAACACTAATTTCTCATTTTAGTGACCATCTATTAATGTCTATTAAAGTTGAGAATAATACTCAAACTCGCGCATTTGGCCAACCTTTAATATCAGTCATTGGGATAAAATTGGTGTAAAAAATATTTAAAAAGTTGGTTGGGATTCATACAACTGTGATACAAACGTAGTACCTACCTACATGTAGTCCAACTACATGTAGGTAGGTACTACGTTTGTATTTGGACGAGGTTCATAACAAAAATTCCCATTTGAAACTAATACCGAAGCAATTACGGGCGAATCCAGGACATCTGTCACGGCACGTCAGTCGATACATCTGTTCAATGGCCGGTATCTCGGGGCGGGATCTTTTCATTAAGGCTATCCGCGGCTGCATCGCTGGGACACGTGGATCGCGCTATATTGTTTGCCAAAGTCGATATTACGAAGGGCTTTGGAGACTGGAGAATATAATAATAGAAGATATTGTTATTAAACGAGTATAGCGGGTAGCCGGGGGCCAAAGGAAGAAATCAATTTCAATAAAATTATATTACAGCATACTACACTATTAATATGAATTCAAATGTGCTTTCTAATGTGCAAATTAGTAACCTCACCTACGAGTATGTTATTAGCACCGCGTGTAGCGTTAGACTATGCTACACGGATAAGATATAGTGAGTGTTAATTTTTCCGCACATAACTTCGAAAAATCATAAACCCATGCCCCGCATTTAGGAGGAGCTTAAAGTTATAAAAAACACAACAAAGAAAATATACACAAGTCATGAAGACAACGAAAAATAAATCAATAAGCCAGTGAGCAAACGATCAAACCATCACGCAGTTGCGAAAACAATCGAGCTTACCTTTGATATGAATCGATTGGTTGTAAGGCAGGGGTCACACCGTTGTTCGTGCGTGTGAACCCGCAGACGCGGGGGGCATTAGCTAATGCATTGTCGCGAGTGGCGGGGGACACGGTCAGACTTAATTCGCCATCCGCCATTTTGAAGATTAAAAACTGTTATTTTTTGCGATCGCTCCAAAGGGGGTAGAGGTGCATTAATTGAATCCCGTAAGCGTGCTTTGGTTTTGAATTAAGGATTAGAATGGAGTAATGTGCATATTGTTTGTTTTTGAGCCACGTTCGATCGGTGAAGTAATTCTCATATGGAGTAACTTTGTCGATTGAAAATGTATCACCTATAGTATTTACATGCACTTATATTTAGTAAAATAGATACGATTTGTGTCTTTAAAGAATATTCATGAATTGCATAATGTGTAGGTAAGCTATTTACAGTTACATCGTTCTGTCCATTAATAATTATGATAGTTGCAGTAATGGCACAAGCCTTGAGCACAAACTATAAATTTCTGACATAGTTGCTTTAACACCGCTTTTATTTCTTGTTACTTTATCACTTTGAGTAATAATTATAATGCAAAATAGTAATAATACGAAAACGAATAACAAAATACAAAAAAAATCAGAACTTCTAACCGTCAACCCCACCTTTACATGTAATTAACATAAAAATAATTTATGACATGAAATATCGACGTCGTGACTAACAATAAGTGCAATTTTCCATGCAATAAATATTGTAATAATAATATTTACGGCTGGGGAGAGTGACAATGGCTGAGATTGGACGCGTGCGTTGCCGGCGTGTGCAGTGTGCACCTTGCTTTATTCCCCGCTCGCGCTGTAACGGTGATTCTGCCTACGGCCCTATGGGGAGATGCAGTTCATTTTTTAACAAAGCATTCTGGTTTTGATTTGATCATAGTAAAAAAAAATTAAGATGCTGAAGTCCTTCTCCCTATTCAAAAACCTGTAAATATGTTAATGTCAAATGTGTTATTTAAAACAACCGCATCGTTCGAAAATCTTTAAGTTACATACAAAGTTATTTGTAAAAAGTAATTGTAATAAATAAATAAACGCTTTTTTTTACGCTAAAATAAAATAAAATAAATTATACCGGTTCTACCAGCTACGAATCTGTCAATCCAACCCTTCCGCACAGGGCGGCGCGGCGCGGAGGGTCGCATCTGACTGCGTTCTGATTATGACTTTCGTTCCGATGTACGGACGCACTGGTGCAGATGTAAGTGACCCGTGCTCCGTTCTCCGTGCGTGCAACTTTTGCTTGTTTACTAGTTAAGTTACTATGTACTAGTTAGATTTCTGGTAGTACTTGTTAGGTACGTAGAATACAATTTAAGTTTGTTCTGTTACTAAGAGGCAAATCACATGCCGTTTAAACTTGAAATTTATTAATTTTCAGACTTCGCGAAAAATGAGTCGTGTACCATTCGAGGGCCCAGATTTCAAATCAGGTCAGATAACTATAGGTAGCCTCTGCCTATCTCTTCAAAAAATGTTTTTCTTTTAGTAATGGTCTGTATCAAGCGATAAGGTCGCCAATTGTTGACCTGATTGTGCTGTTTTGCCTATTTATTTTGTCCTACTTTGGTGTACAATAAAGTGTTTTTGTATTGTGTTGTAGCTAATTATTTCGTACACACAACTAAGGTTCTAATTCAGGTTTACAAGTTAGCGAAAAAAGGCTAAGTACGCGCTATGAAAGGCTAATCGCTCGTGTGCTACTAATACTAATTGTGCTACTAGACTAATTATCGTTAAGTTAATACATTCATATAGTCATTTGTTTATTTGAATTGAAGACACACATATAGGTAATACATATTGAAAAATATATGGTATCTAGCTAAGATTAGAATGCAAATATTTTCAGGAATATGTATTACAATCATAGATTTATTACTCTATTCTAGTATTATATCTATTATTACAATAATAAAATATTCAAATACAATTTCTTAACACTAATTAATAACACTCATAGCATTCTGGCGACACAAGAATTCGATGTCGATCGAGATACTCGTAATTTTTCGGTCGTTGGGCGACGAGCAATTCGAAAATAGAGGTCCCGAAGTGGCAAGACTCCGCACCTCTGAATCTCATTTGGCGGCATTCATAGCTCCCCGGAGTGAAAGGGCTCGGAGATATAGAATTAACGATTTCCAAGTGATAGATTTGTCTTCCCGATTTGATCCGCGCTGCTCGCTCGTGTTTATGTTAATTTAATATACGGAGGGTATATTTTGAGGGGTGTTTCCTGTTGTTGGGTTGTACCTACTCGTACCTTCGCTGGAGCTGTGATTGCTGTGCGGTTTTGGTAGGAAGTTTTTATCTGCCGATCAAACGACGCGGCGGTGGTTTCAGTTGTACAACCATACTCCGATACATTCTTCGAGCCTCTGGTTTACATTGCACCGTGCCATCAACAACAAGGTAGATACTTAATAAATTGACAATTACATCGCTGTTTGGTATACCTACCTAGGTTCACAAAAGTTCCAAACAATAAAATTTGGCCTTATTACGCCCAATTAATAAGAATTACTTCTTCAGCGAAGATTCGACACTTTTTTTTTGTTAAATCCGGATTTAGTAAGTTTCACACAATGAGAACACGATAAATAACTTGCCGGTAGGCTGACTTTCCCATGATATTATCTTTGTCGTTACTGGTTACAGTTAGAGATCAGTAGATACTGCTATATACTTTGTGAGACCTGATAATAAAAGCAGCTGACCGATACTTGACGTATATATATATATATAAATATATAATTTATTTTAAATCTAATTTATAGGGCTTCGTCGCTATGTATATCCAAGTGGCGTTACACAGTATATTTTACTTATTGAAAAGAATCTACCTATATACATATTTGATATTATAAAGTATTGTATACCACAGATACGACCACCTGTTAACTGATTAGATATTTTTGCTTGATTTTGTTCATAGTTCTAGCTATCGCAAAAATGCAGGTACCTATCTAATTAACATATCAAAAGACTTTGAAATAAATAAAGTGTTTCTAACGCATTGCTTCGCCCTGCTTATCAAATGACTGCGAGTATTTTGCGATTTCAGTCCGCATGCCAGAACAAACTATGCACGGGTGGGCGCGGGCTCCACGCGTATTTACCTACGCGCCTAAACTACTCATTAGAATATCCGTAATGACGGGAATTTCATGCTTCTTTATCGATATTCACGGAAGTGTCCTTTTTTGTAAAATATCGACTAGATAGTATTTATAGACAGCTAGAAGAAGATGGTGGAAACAATTGGAATCGAAGTGCATGCAACTTCAAAAGGATGTGATGTGTGATGTGATGGATGGATGGCCATTTTTGAATTACGATATCTTCTCCATTACAATACTTTCGACCATAATAAATATCTTGGAATAAATATCCTGGACATTCTCACACACGGCCATCTGACCCCAAAGTAGGCGCGAGCCTGTGTTATGGGTGTCAGAGACTGATACATACATAGATATTTTTTAAATACATACTACTTAAATAGATAATATTGACATCCAGACACAGAACAAATACAAGTGTTCGTCACACGAATATTTGTCCTGAGTGGGATTCGAACCCACGACCTTTGGCGCAACAGACAGGGTCACTACCGATTGCGCCAACGGGCCTGTCGAAAACTACCATAATACTTTCTCCATAAAATATGTATGCGAAAACTACATATACGAAATACTACCATAATACTTTCTCCATAAAATATGTATTCACAGATATTAATTAAAAATAAGTAGGCATGAGAGTAAGTTAACTCAAATTTAACCAAGTTTAGCCCAATAACATTGAAAGTTTTCTTATGAAAGCAAAGGTAAGTCCATAGATACTATACCTCGCTAGCTAGAAATACGGATTGGCTGTCTTGTGTTGGTCCCGAGACCCAATCTCAAGACGCGCAGTTTTTCAGTGCAATGACACCTTGAGTCTTGGGATTGATCCTGGTTTGAGTCGGACATTTTACTGATATTGCAAATCGAAGCTTGCTTGAAAAATTAAGATATTTTGATTGTTTGTATTTGAAAAAATGTAGGTCTGACAAACACAACTAGTCTTATATAATTAAAATTAATACAGAATTTAAGTAAAAAAGCTAGCGCTCAGTTAGTTACCCCAGGAAATACCTAGACAGGCTTGTATGTTTTTTCAAAAACCTGTTGCTGGAAATAATATCTCTCTCTTTCTCCCTCTCTCTCTCTCTCTCTCAAAATAGAGAATTTCAATGCAAAATTTAAGAATGTATCGATAAAGGAGCGGCCGTCCCTAGGCCTGAAGCAGAGTACGGCAGCAGTGGTCGAGTTTGCATAAAATCCTCATTTGTCAAGCACTAATGCAGGGCGTCCGCGGCAGGCGCGCTATGACGGAGTGACGTCACCGGGTATAAACCTTGCCCGATGCGAAGGCATTTACCTACTCTGCATTCAATGTGATGTGCCCGAAATATAGACGGGGTATTTTGCTGGCAAATTGTCACCGTCGCCGCGTCGTCTAATGTGCCTAAAGATAAGCGCTGGAGAGATATCGCTGTATTTGAAGTGAAATTATTTTGTTATTTCATTTTCTTTTAATTTAATTGATTGTATTTGTAAATGTCATTGTAATTTTAAAAATTGCATACCATGGGTTAGGGTCAGAGGTCTTAATTAATTTGATCTATTTTTCATATCCTGTTTTTGTATGTCTCCCTACGATTAAAAAATAGTTCAACATGTATCCTGAAAGTAGTCAATGGGTCAAGTCTCGTAATTAATGCAAAAGTGGGGATCACCGGACCTCTCATATCAGACTAAGTGGATACCTAATTCTGTCTGGAGAATAATTATGACGTCATCTATCTCAATCATCTGTCCACATCACCCCTGCAGTGCAACAGACACGTGATCGAACTTTATCGATGGAATTAAGTGCATAATAAACTTTATGATGTTCAAACGGGCAATTCTTATGGTTTACGGCGCTCGCACTTAGGGGACGCAACAACCTTCTATACAATTTTGTAATTACCCACTAGATAAATTCTGTGAGTATAAGTTTTCACAAAATTATAAGCTTTAGCTAGATTATGGATGGGTTTTGAATGGGTATACATGGGTATACAGTAAAGTTTTGTCCGATGTACTGACTGTACTGACTAAACGAAGAAGCGAAGAAATAACCTCCAACGGTGAGTGAGCCCAAAAATATTAAGAAATACCAACTGAGCTATCGTACAATTGGAAAAATCTACTCGTGTGCTTGTGCGAAGAATCACCATAAATTGATATTCATTTGAGTTTATTTTTGTTGCCATGAATGCGAAGTAGTACTTACCACTAATTGCTCAGAAGGTAATCATTAATGATTAATTAATTTCATAACAGTTTAAATACGTATTCAAAACCAACTACTGGCTCGCCGGCCCAGTGATCGTAAGCGCGACTGCTAAACTAGAGGTCTGAATTTGTGCCCTGTGCATGTCAACACCACCTATTACACTGCACACCTCCGTCTACCCCTTCGGGGAAGTACGGGCGTGGTTTTATGTTATGTGAAAAACAATGATAGAGGTAGGTACAATCGCCCAAATCATTATTCGTAGAATTGATTTAACGTTATTCCAGCAGACTGGGTTGCTGTCACAAAATGTCCTAAGGAACCTTTGCAGATCCATTTACAATTTCCGGTAAAAATGGTAAGAAAGCATGATCCTAAACCTAAATATCAGAATCATAAATAGGGTACTCACAGGCCACTGCAAACTTGGAAGGCATATGTCCTTGCTAGGGCTTAGTACCTCTGAAGTTTGCAGGTACTGCGTGGAGGACCTAGAGAGTCCAGAGCACCTCATCACACAATGCGGTGCTCTTGGGCGCCTGAGGAGCATTCATTTAGGAGCGCACGAATTGCCTGACTGGTCCTGTGCCTACCTGATCCAGCGGTTTCCGACCGTCTTCATCACCGTCGTCCCTTGTTGAAGAGCGACCTGAGCTTATTCGTCGTCGAGTCGTGGTCTTCTTGCGAGGACCTTTCTTCCCCACCGACCGTGATACATACATACCTTAAGAAAACTGGAGCCCTTTATTTACCGGGCCATCCATTACACTCCTATTCACGGCTCCCATAATAACACACATTTAAATCACTTCCGCGGCACTAGAGAGGCAATATTCGTGATTTTTTATTATGTAACAAAACATCCACTTTGGTGGTTTTACGATTCTGTTTGTTCGTATGTTGAAATTTAATATGCCGCAGAGGGCGTTTAGTGGCTAATCAAAATTTTATTAATCTCTGCGACGGCTCAGACCAGTTCCGTATGAGGCACAAATAATCATGACTAAGGATTACGTTGTAGGTTTTTGAATAAATAATTTGATCCAGCAATCAAATCCGTACTAGGTAAATGTTTATGGTCATGCCGGGACTATTATACTTACACGAAATAATGGGGCTAATTGTCACTAACACTACCTGCTTCTATAGTTCTGAATAAGAGGTTAAGAGGTTCTGCAACTTCTGGTTGCAGAACTTATTCAGGATCAGAGTATACGATCCGGTTTATAGGACAACTAAAAAATTAGGGATAGTGTTCAATTTATCGACCAAGTGTGGGAGAGCATTGTTTATTGTAAAAAATCATTGTAACGCGTTCCAAATTAATTTAATAAGTACCTCATTATAGAGAACTGAAAGAACAGGGTATAAAGGACGTGAAACCGGGTAGTACCTACCAATAAACTGAGCAAGTAATGTGCCTATTATAATCCTTTACTAATTGGATTAAAACTGTTCGAGTCACATTTGATCCTTGTTAAAAAAAAATTGTATACATAATTGTTGTTATGACCTTTTTATTGCTGGTTTTTGTTTGGTATATTGAAACTATGATTATCATTACTCAGTGTAGTTGGCCGTACCGATTGCATCAATAAGTAATTGTCACAGTTCCCATGGGCGGCATCCGCTCACCCGGCGGCGCTGCATTGACGTTAAAAAAAATTAAATGCAACATTAAATATTATCTCGAGCACGATACATTTAACTAGAGACAAAACAGAGGTACCTAATTGAATTGTGTTTCAATTCTATAAAATGGATGCGTGTACCGGCCAGCGCCGTATTAATCAGTGTAGGGTAACGAGATTCCGAACACATAATCGGATAGTCTCAGCGGGACGCGGACACTTTATTAGATTGTCGCCCTAACCTGCCAGCACGACGGGAATGAAAAAATAATGAGATATATGGAAGGAGAGTTTTAATGGTATCATCGAAAAAATAAATTTGCTTCAATAGTATGTGAGACACGAGCGTGTTCAGATTGGAGCTTAATTTAATAGCTGTTTTGGGACTGACTTTGCACGCGGTATCGTGTGACAATTTTTTATAAAAAATTCGCATGATCTAGGTAACTATTTTTATGGAGAATTATTAGTCTGCGGTTGGTGGCTATTTTGATGAGCCCGACAGTTCTCACTATACAGGGCATCGAAGCTATTAACATCGCCGGGAGAAATGTATCGAGCTAAATGGAGACTATATTGAGAAATAAAGAGTTTTTCCGAATTTCTTTTTATTTCTCCTAGGCTGGGGGTTTCTGTGACTGCCCTCGTAATGAACCGATATGTGCCAATCTTAAGGCACCGACACAGTAAGCTAACTAATGAATAAAATTTTGCAAGATATCCAAGAAACAGTAACTGTCAATTTTCTTTAATTATTTTCATCGATTAAAAATGTAACCACACTATGCTATTATATATAACTTTCGCTTACACTTAATTTCATACGTAGGTACGTTTCTTTTTTCATCAATTACCAATCTGAATTTAAACGTTCATTAAACCATTTTAAAAATTGTCTAACACAAAGAAAATGACCTGAAGCCTGAAAAGTGGCTCCGGTCATAATGGGTTAGGAAAATGAAAATTAAATGGTTAGCCGATTAAACCAATCGAGCGTGAAAAGCGGACAAAAAAATGACTCGAAAGCCATTATCAATCGTCAAACATCGAGTCGTTTGACGCGTGACGTCGAGTAGGGCGGCGACAAAGGCGGCCGCGCGGCCGTTACACAATAGTGCCAACAAAAACTTGGCCTCACCTTGCCACCCTCGCCCACACATTACAACCCGCTACGTCTAACGATGCAGACCTTGTTACAATCGCCCAAGACCTAAAATTGAATAAATAACATGTCGTCGTGAATTGCAACTACTATAAATTACTCTCCCAATGATTTTTAGTCCGTGCGACATATTCCTGTGATTTATAACACTGGCAAACAATGTGAACCGGTTACGCTTATAGAACCGTGAGCGCTGAGGGTGTTACTATGAAAAGCTTTTTGTTTCCAGAGCACGCCTAGTAATTATTGCTCTTACACATGGCTTATAGTTTTGCGTGCTCTTTCGGGGATATCTTGCTTTGTGTGCATAATATTTCAGATATATTGTCATGTCCTGTCACATTACAAACATTTATTCAAAACTGGTTTTTCTAACAATTTATTTGTTACTAGTGGACGCCGGCAGCTTCGCTCGTGTGGTATCAGACGTTACAATAGTTCCGTTTTCACCTTTGCCACCCTGCTCAAATTCCTGGGGAAATAACCGGGTTAAACAGTACCTAAATAGTTATTCATTCAACTGTAAACATTAGTTGTAAAACGCTGGCCAAATATTGGTTATTCATATTCAAGGAGAGCTCACACGAGGACAATTTTCTTCACCATCTATTGATTCATCTAGTACTAGGCTTGAGCTTTAAAAACTAGTCCAATAAAGAACGCAACGAAATGTGAATACGAGTACATTAAATCTGCTCTCCTCGAGTGTAGTTTTACATAAACGAATGCATGTTGTATTTTTTGCTGACTTACTTAACTCCGCTTGTTAGTTTGTTAGGGCAGCTCTTGCTATTAAGGACTGTTCTGACCTCTTGTTGTACTAGATTGATTATAAACTGCATATAAAGCTGACAACTGCATGTAGAATTGTAGATAGAATACTGTGATTTTCCAATGATCCACCACCCAAATAGATAGTAAGTAGATGATCAGTTAACTTTAGGGATGTTCGATCCGATCCGATACTTGTGTGGATCGATACATGTACAATGAGGATCGGATCAAAAACATTGTATTAAATTCCAATTAAGATAAAAAAACTTTAACCATAATATTTATTCGTCACATGGATACCACATAATAATTTACTGTTAGATAATTTTAAACGTATTTTTATTATTTTGAGTGTATTATTTGATGCTGTAAAAGACAACATGATTTGTTTTTAAAAATACTTGATAGCTTGATACGATACTGGATCGATCCAAAAAATCGTATCAAATCCTACGGATTTTTTTATCCTACCTACCTACCTACCTACCTACCTACCTAGTAGATACTGTGCAATTATCCCACTCCCTTTAAAAACAAAGGATAAAAATCAATTGTCATCATTACTCTCGCGACGTTGACTCCTCGCCAGTAACAACACGCCGGGCCTCCTGCGGGCTCCCCTTTCCCGGCGTGCCCTTTACCAAGGTATTACAATTAAGCTCATTTGTGCCGTCCGGGCGTTCGCGCGGTGCGCAGGCGCGATAAGCCGCGCATTCTCGTAGGTGCGTCATTAAGCCCGGCGCGGCGGCGGCCCGGCTCGGATGCGCACGCGACTCGGCCCGCATTATCTTTTTATCGTCGCACCCCATGCAGTCGGATTAAGTTTTTTTCGGCCAGGAGTTCGCAACTGGGATGCAGAGATGTGATTGGAATAAATGCTTGTAAAGTTGGTCTTGCTTCTAGTTGGTCGTTTGCTAATGTTTTATGTAATTTATTTATGATATAATATACGGATTGGTGATTTAATAATACATACAATATTTTGACATTAATTATTTATTTATTTATTTTACATAACCGAACACCACGCCCGTAATTCATCGAAGGGGTAGGCAGATGTGTAGTACTTTTCACTAGTTTTGTAGCAGCCGGTGAGCCTTGCCATAAACCGGGTATAAATTCAGACTCAGAGCTACTACTAAGAATTTAAAATTAGAAAAGCCCAATAACATTTTACCCGACAAGACGATCAACCCAGAGCCCAGAACCCGAGGAGGAACCCAGCACCTCTAGCTTAGCAGTCATGCTTACGATCAGTGAGTCAATCATTACTAATTCTACTCTTTATAAATACACCAATACATAAATCGCGCTCATAAGAACTTAAGTTTAAAGTACCAATGGTTCGGAACATCTGCATAGGTGCACACAATGGCCCGTGCGCGTGTCACCCGTGTGTCGCCGAACAAATATTGCGTTACCCTCCCCGCACCCCGCACTCCGCTCGGCCACGTGGCTCCATTGTGTCAGCCCCACGCGTGGTGGCCCTACTGCCATCTACTGCGCCCGCTAATCCCACGGAAATTGCGCTGTGCATGTCGTGGACATTTTTTTTATTTTTATTTAGGTAATTGAACATTGAACAATACTAGGTAACTTCACATCAGCAGTGGGCACATGATAAATAAATTCGTGAAGTAGATAAGAAAACTTATATTTGCAGATCCCAGATCCATCACTTTTATAATAAAAACAAAAGAAAATGTATGAACTGTGTCGCCACTTGCCATTTTTGTCTAAGCGTTAGACAAAAATGGTTTCATCGAAGGATATATACGAGTTAAAGCTTCGGTCCTTACTCTATGGTTAATGTAAGCATTACTTAAAATATTTCATAGTTTTTTACTTAATTTATCAGGTACCATTGCGTTAGGTAAAATATTAGAGACTTTCATAGAGAGATCTAGTAGATCTTTTAGCTAAGAAATAAATGGAACATAATACGATACAAGTATTCAATATAAAATCCATTTGTTTCTCAAAATATTCTCAAAATAAGACTAAATTTTGCACAAAGTGAGTAAAAAAACGGTTTGTAAATTACCCGCAACAACAATTACTCCAACAATTATCCATACCAATTGAGCAGACCCAAAAACGCAACAAAACTGCGGGAACATTAAAAATTCCTCCGCTTAGTGTAAAAGTTTCAATTACCGGCCTATCTGCGACGGCGCGGCATGCGGGTGCTCGGAAATTATTAATTTGCCCCATTAAAATTACCTTCCAGCAATTGAGACGGACGGACAAAGGGGAGCCAAGTCCGGAGGTGTACCTTTTTACGATAAATGGAAGGCGAGGGCCCTGACACTGAGAGATGGAGCTCCGTAGACCCTTCGGTCAGCTTATGGTGTTTCTCTGCGGCGCATAAAGATATTTATTGACCGGTACACAAACGGGGATATGAATGGCTGGAGAGTTTTTGTAATTGTGAAGATCTTGCAGCATTTAAAAATGTAACATTTTAAGTAATGAACTTTTTAATACTTCATGATTTCATAATTAATGGTTTGATGTTGGGATGTTGGAATATGCTCACTTAAATAGAACAAGAAAGGACAAAGGAACGTAATCAGTGTTAAATAGTAAGGAAAATAATTATAGCTGATACGATAAGGTGAGTTACTCTGCCGTATAGTGACGTGATTACATTTATTTATTATTGCTGATAAGATACAAGTTTTGTTTTAGTTCGATGTTCCAACATCTATACAGGTTTCACCAGTATCACCTAAATAGGTACGTACACAAATTAGTTATTTGTAATAATAAATAATTTATTTCTAAATTAAGAACTTAATAGAACATTGCAAAGCATAAACGCATGTCTAACCTCGCTTAAAAAACCAGAACAAAGGATTATAAAGTTAATTTTCCCTCAAACAGGCGTAACATAAAACGCGGGTAGAACTAAATAAAAGCGCTTTGTAAAAGTGACCCGCATGCTCTAAACTATCACTACATGCTGTAACGGTTAGGTAAAAGATTTCTCCTCCTTTGTCATTCTGAATAAGGTTAACCTTTGTGGTGAGTTAGGTTAATTCAAACGGCTGGCGACCGTTTGATATTTTGTGTGTGTACTCGTACAGTGAATGTTATAAATTTAGGAGGATTTTATTGTTATGCAAATGAGGGTATCATTAGGACCTTAGAATAACTACCTAAACGTAATGGTAATAGTCTACCACGATAGATAAGCTGGCCCATGCCAGCTAGACATGATTTAAGAATATTTTAGTAAAATCTCGTAGGTCTCCTTTCGACGTCTTCCTTCTCATTAAAGTTATTGGTGCATGGAAACTGTACCTCGATGTTCTCGGGTAAAAGAATAATAACCAAAGAAAGCTTGCAAGTCAAGTCTTCCCGATAGTGTTTTGGTCGACTAAACATTACGTCGGATACTGGTAATTCAACTCTTGTTTACAAATGTTGCATAACCAGCGTGTGGAATGACCACAATCTTACGGGAAAACACCTAACCCTAAATATAAATATACTATAGGCAATAGCAGTACCTTGTGCTATTCAAATCCTGATCTATATATGTATTAACAAGGCGAAAAGTAGTGCATCACAGACGAGTTTGGTCCACGTCAGTGAAGCTGCTCGTACCACTAAGCGACGCGCCGAGGCTATTGTCCGACGTCACTGGAGGGGCTAAATGAAAGACAGTTGTACCAATTGTGGCACCTCCCGCTTCGTACCTGCCTATCGCCTCAACTGGCTACCAATTACGCGATGCGGGTCGCCGGCACAGGGAAGGCGTGGAGAGGCATATGCTTCTCTTAAAATTTACGATCAAATGTTAGAGCTGATGATTAGTGATACGATATAAAAATTTCTTAAGCCCATTGAGCATGGATCTTTTCTTGGAATGGGAGAGGTTAGTCCATGGTCTACCATAATAGGCAAGTGTGAACCAAAGACTAGACTAGGTTATGGGTTTACTCAGGATTAATCCTTCATCTATGAAGTCAGATAATAACTGCGAGTGGTATTTATTTACATAGAAAAGTCATTGATTTTGACCAATGACCATTCCGTTCAGTCTCTAGGAAAGAAAAATCTTTGCCAGTCAAATCAAATCCGTCTTTACACATAACATAACATTACGCCTGTATTTCTCCGAAAGAGTTGGCAGAGGTGTGTACACACCCACTTTTCACCACTTATGTTTAGGTCCCATGTAGTAGGTTGTGAGTTTATTGCCATATACCGTGCAAAAATCCAGACTCCGAGCTGCTATCGGGCATTTTAAGTTAGTAAAACCCAATAAACATCTGCCCCGACCGGATTCGAACCCGCCCGCGGTTTGACAGGCAGGGTCACTCACCACCGCGCCACGGAGCCGCCTAATTTTCATTGGGATTTTAATACTGCGAATTTTTATAACCATTTTTTTGTGTAGTAACATTGTAGATACGTCTCCATCGCGCCCTGTCCCCACGTGATGTCCATCAGCTAAATTGCGTGAGTCACGCGCCACCTGGCAGCGATCACCTTAACTGCCCAATTGAGATACATGCCGGCTCTGAATTGATGTCAATGATACCAATGTTTGTTTTAGACAACACTAACTTATTATTTCAGGTACAGAATAATATTTTCTACTACCATCACCATCCCAGTTCTCCTGAGAAGAGAAGAACTAAGTTTTAGTTAAGTATATTGTACTGACAAAAATCACTGCCAATCAATAGCCCGCAGTTTAGAGCAGGTTGTTTTAATGGAATTAAGGCTACCACCACTGCTACTACTGTCTGCCACTCTGGCCAAATGTAAATTGGGAGGCAGACTTCATTCGCCTTCGAGAACATTATGCAGAAGCATTAGCATGGAGTACTCACGATTATCTTTATAGCTCTATCATGCTGCATGCTGGTTTGCTGGTACTCATACGCTGAATCAAATATCGTTTTGTTTGAGTTAAAACGAGTTTTGGAAAATAATTATGATAACTAAAATAGGTAAATAATTTTGAGAATGTTAATAAATTGTTAGTTTGCTCTACGACGCGCCTGCCACGCTTTCTTAACTTAGGTGGGTTTAGAACTTTAGAACTTCAAAAATATGCTTGAGATTTGTTCCTAGTGTCGAGATAACATTTCCAAACAAAGCAAAGCCAAAATAAAGTAGTTCTGACCGGCGACCCGGAGTCCATTACGGCTGGTCGGCGGGTGCCCGTCATTGGAGTCAATTGTCCCGCGTAATGGAAGTGCATGCGGGCCGCCAGCGGTGCCTGCTGCAGTTAACCTGTGCTCCTTGTTTACTGCGTGGAACATCGATACATAAAGTGTAACTATATCTAGATGCGTTAGGTACATCACATGCACTCCAATAGGAACACTACATCTACATTTTTAGTGCACTTTTTGCTTAGTTTCGTGTCAATATTTGACGTATTCTTATAGATTCTTATTTCATTGGGATGTTTTTTGAGAACCGATTACTCCTATCTACTTCTTTACTCGAAATATCAATGGTATGTAATCAGCGATGGGACACATCATGAGGGTCATCACATGACGTCTTTGCGTCGAATATGATCACGAGGAATTAAATAACAATAATTATCATCGGATTTCAAAACTGAACTGGTGGATTATTTTACCCTAACGCTACGTTCTCGCTGGAGGACGATGAACATGATGAATACGTAGTCTGCTTCTACTTAGAGGTGGAATATTTTCTTGGAATTATCAGAATTGGTACAAATAAATACGGTCTTTAAAACGTAGAAAACATACAACAACAAAAACTATCCGTCAAATTGACAACCTCCTCCTTTGAAATCGATAAAAGCAATACAAGTTTAATTTTTTATTATAATCTTTTGTTAAACTTGCCTTATTAGTTAGGTGACTGAGAAAAAATTAAAGTTTACCTTTTATTGCAAGTTTTAACTTAATTTTAGAAGGCTGGACTTTACTAACCTGAATTTGAACCAGTTCCTCTCGTCCTATGAAGGTTTTTGACTTGTTAGTTTTCCTATTAGATTTATTGCATTTTTATGGTAGGGAGCGTCATCTAATTCTACGTCTAGGCTCAGAGGACATCTGCACAGGCTAATGTTATGCCATTCTTGTAATGTCTTGGAAAATTATAGTGATCAATTGCATCTGGTCTCGAGCATATTTTTATGATGATTTTTATTTGTTTTAAAAGAGAAACTTAATTTATTCCTTCGATTATTGCGCAAGCAAGCCGTGAACCGCAATCAGGTCGCGACAGTAATTGTGAACAACACAACAAACCCTCAACACATCTCATGTTTCAGCAAAAACTGTTCGATCAGTGTTAACATCCAACAAAGGTGAACTTCGATTACCGTGAGACAAAGCCAACCCGCATGAGACAGTGTCGGTAACACTATCCCCGGTACAAAGAGCTTCCACTCCAGGTGTGGTGGTAACCCTCAACTGCGGGGGGTGGTTTGAATAACCCATCTACTTAATTATTTTCTATCCCATATAAGATAATATATTGTATTAAAAAAAATCAATCAAGTATTACAAGCATTTATTTTACTGTTAAATAAAAATACTATCAATCCGTAACCTCACCTAATGTGTATAATGTCACAAACGCTTAGTCCCATTGTTGATATTAACTCAACCATAAAATTCATTGTATCGTTAGTCGTTTCAATTATTGCATAGGCACCTACCTACCCGTAATCCTCACACCGTATCCTTGAACCGTATTAGTTAATAAAGCACCTATTCAAGAGCAACAGCAAGGCTATATAAGTCTGTTACTAAGTAATCTTGATCTCAATATACAACAGACAAAGACTTTCGATTTACTCATCTAGCAGGACAAGCGATACCGCCGCTCCGACACAGCAACAAAGCAATCAAACCTTAATCCGGAGATGGCCGTCCATTTACCTCCGATCTCAAACTCAAACATCGCACATTTATTAATCGCGGGGCCTCGCCGACCGGCAAACAGGCCCGGGTTAAGTAATTAACGTCATGTCGAACCGATGTTTTAATAACTTGCCATCCTCAAAATTGTTTGCACTCGCCGTGTATAGGTAATTTTGGGTTATTCGGCAAACGTGAGCTCGCTTCTGGTTTAAGGGATTTTAGGGTAAGTACGGCAAGTAGGCCGTTAGCGGTGTTTGAGGGTTAAACAATTAGATGTGTTTATACGATTTTTATTACATTTAAGTGCTTCGGGTTGCGGCGGGTTGAATATATTACTGAGTGAAATTACCATACGACTGCGGATCAAGATGAATGAAGAGCGTCTGACTTCAACTAGAATAGACGTCAAGTGTTTGTACAAAATTGAGTAAAGATGAATCAAAGCCATAGCAGCAAACAAACCAGTTATTACATAGTTAATCTCATTGTACCAGATAATGGCTTTGTAAAATATGTATGAACAATATTTTTGTGGTGTTACACTAGACAATTGATATCCTGAGTTATAAAACTATTGACGAAGAAGGACGTAACGTTAGTAATATGCAATGTGCCTATGTGTAGGTAGGTATATGTGACTACAAAAGTTCTAACGTTAACACATAATTCTCTTCTCATAAGCAAGACTTTGAACAGTAATCGATTCAACAATATTGCTTACAGCAAGGCAGGTTATAACGTTTCTCTATTTCAATGTGTTTGATGAGAGCCTCAGCTTTAACCGATTTAAACAGACCTGACGCACATGCGAACTTTAACTCTATTCTCTTCCATGTAAGACATGAAGTCCCTAGCTCAAACGGTAGTGATAAGACTCGATAGAGTGAATTGGTCGTCATAAGAGGGTTCATAACAATTTGAATACATTGTTTGAAGTGTAAACACAGTCGCGATCTTGGCCCCTCAGGTGAAACTAATAACCTGCGCTGTGCGGTATCCGGCGATGTGCTTCGTTTCTGTTTTATCAATTAGTTGCTATAGGTAGTGATATAGAAACCACCAATTCCTGTTTGGATCCATGGAAGGATGTTTGATCTAAGGAAGTTACGGCTTTTGTTTTGTTTGAGGATGCCAAATAGTGATTAAAATGGATACATGTGATGTGTGCCTTTAAAATAATGTTTTGCGCAGTGAAAGGTAACTTAATTATCCTTTAAAATAACTGTTTTACTATATGACTGGGACTGTATACATATTAGTAGGTAATAGACTTGTACGTCGTTGAGCAAACTTCGACACGAGTATTTCTTATTTATAGTATTTCGTATTATTTTGTTTTATTTTTAACGTAGTTTTTCTCACCATTGTTTAACTCACCATTAAGAAATATCTAAAAAAATTCTCAATATTTCTGCGACTTACTCCTGTTTACATACTATATATATAGAGCCTATACTACAAATAGCTATGCGTTTTCATAACACTGTTATATATATTTTTATCGTCCCCACTTCCAACCGTCGTTGTCAACATGTATGAAACAACCAGTCCTTGTGACAAACACGCACAAATAGGTGATACGAATTTAGTGGCCTAGCGCGCCATAACAACCGAGTGCGTACCTTTGATCCGGTGCGGGCATGGCCACAGGCGGAGAGGGTAGCATAGCGATTTATGGTGAAATCAATGTAGGCAAAATTATACACTAAATTCTCATGTTAATTAATTTTAATTGTTTGGCGGAGAAATAGCAAACAACCATCCGTTGCCGCTAGTGACTCATCTTGAAAAAAATTTAAGCCTATGCAAAGGGTCTGGGCGGATAGTCTCACATCATCATCATGCCATGGCTTAAAATGAAATGGCTCGAATATTTTAACTAATGCCGGGCGAAGAAGTAACGAGTTTGACAAGTAAACGAATGAAAGATCCATAAGCCAATCCGGTAGGTATGTTGCTTGTTGTCAAAAAAATGAGGTATTAGTACATTATGATACAAGTGCGGTAAGTTGAAAATTACAGCCGAGGCGATATTGCTAGCCCGAGCCGTAGGCGAGGGCTACAAGAAAGCAGAGGCTGTAATTATCAAAGCGCACGTGTGTCATACGACGTTTTATAACATATTTGCGAGGAAATAAATTAATAAATTCATCATTACTTGACGACATTTTCAAATAAAAACAATACGAAAAGAAAAAGCGCGCGGAATAATTTTTACTTGTTCACAAATTAACGATGCGCGCACAAAAACAGCCAGTATTACTAATAAAGTAAATTAATATTTTTTCGTTTTTGTTACAGATAAATTATTGTAATTTATTGTCAAAATTAATTAAATTTAAGAATTAAATGCTTATTTTTTATATTTTATCTCCCAAAGTTAATTTTATTCATAAAATGTTGACCACTTTTCTGACAAAAAACTCTTTGCTAAGATTGAAAAAAGTACCGTTCGTTTAAGACGGAGCATCTTGATAAACCGTGACCTTTTTAAAAAGAAAACATTACATTACAGCACAAGTGCTTTTTACTTTACATTACCGCACAAGTGCGGTAATGAGATACATTACGATATTGAAATTGGTGTAATAAGAGACCCTTTACGAGCAAATGTGTTATAAAAATTATTATAGTATTTAGCTAAGATTTTAAGTAACGCAATCGCCGAATACAAATCCACCATAATAATTATCTACATTACAGATTTTTTACTTGTCTTTTTTCATTACATGATATGGGTTTAGTTGATTGCTGTGCGTAATCTAATAAGTAAGCCGCAAAATCGCTCGCTTATCACAATGCGCTCTGCCGGCAGAGTGTTCACGTATAATACGCGCAGTAACAGTAACATTATGCGCGTGAGGGAGCGATGAATATTTCCCGCGGCGCTGTTGGCTGATACTGCCGATGTTCGTGCAGTATGATTAGCATATTGCCCAGTGGTTCTTCTTGTGAACGCTAAAAGACTCATTCATTCTACTATACTTCCTTACTAATTAACTACTGCTATACTTAATATTGGTTATACAGCGTGGACAGCGTGGTGGACTAAGGCCTAACCCCTTCCATTCTGAGAGGAGACCTGTGTCCAACAGGGGGACAAAGAAAGGGTTGTGATGATGATACTTAATACTACTACTTCTACTAATCTTCTTTACTTAATTATCGGAAATATTTTGGTCACTCTAGACTTGGCATCAGGACTTGACCATCTTCTTGCATTTGAAAATGGAATTATCGTATTAACGTCTTACGCGGCATTGGAAGCTAATAGGTCCCCTTATCATCTTAAAGTGGAAAGTCGGTCTAAGTCGATGACTTTTTAGCTCACGTGCTGTAAAGCTGTCGCACACGACCCGGCCATAAAGTTAGGCGCTGCGGCGCGTTAATATTGAAGCAGCAGTCAGGTGCTCCGTACAATCGGTTCGATGCAGCGTTTGAATACGGCTGAATAATGCAGGGCCATTGTTTTCATCCCGCTTCGAATTGGATATAAGGTTTCATAAGTCTCAAGGCTTAAGACATGACTTGAAAACCGTTCATATTGAGACAGCATACTCGTAGATAAATTCTTCAGCTTGAGCACAAAGTACTTTGTGGCTTGAGTACATATAATAAACACTAATAATTCGATAGTGAATTTCGGCTCTTCCTTTTTTTGAAAACGACGTTTCGAATTCGACTTTCTTATTTATCGACGGGTAAATTATGTCCGGTTTCTGTAATATACCTGTACCTATCTTATTTACGTTTAAATCCCGATAATTACGCTTATTAAATCAAAGTGTTTTCTCTATAAGCATTGGATCGGGCGATGACAAGCAGTGTACATTATTGGATATATTTATTATTTAGCGCGGCATTGTCTGCCATGATCGAGGCGCCTCCGCTGGGAGCAAGGTAGATTGGGGGCTTATTCTGGGTTTCCATACTAGGTATATGTAATATATTTATTAACTGACGATTAATAAATTACCAATATAGGTACTCACGTAATAAAAGATCTTAAAAAATGCACGCAATATCAAACTTTAACATCCGTTTGGTTGTACTTTAACATCCGTTGATTTGTAATCAGAACTATTTTATCAATCGACATTTTTTAAATATTTTTGTTACGAGTATGCTTAAATATTTTTTATTAAGAGTAAGCTTAACACATTTTCACTTTTGACTAGAGTCACACTTTTTTCCACCAATTTTGTCATGACCTTTCGTATAGTAATGCTAAAAAAACGTGGAGGGAAAGCTTGTACTGAAGCTTCTTCTGAAGCCCAGAATACGGTACGGTTGGGAACTTCTCCTATGAAACTATCACTATTAAACATGTAGAATATGGAGAGAAAACGTACAATATTATATCTGGCATAGTAATATCACAATATTACTCGGCCTCACACTTTTACTCAGCATACCCAATTCCAAATGTGGCTTTGATGTTGAGCTACAACTTTTGGGTTGATGATATATTTCTTACACATTTTTCATTAGAAAAATAATCACTATCTTACACTTGGACCAGAATAGGAGCCGACATGAATCGTACAAGGGCGGAACCCTTTCACTGCACATTCAATTAACCGACACATAGACGACGCGGTGGGAAAAATCACACCGAAAGGAAAATACTACAGCTTCTTATGAAAACCAACTGCTGTTTTGGTGGGTATATTGAGGGTCTATTATATCAAGTGAGCAGTTGAAGGGTTAGGGAGAAAATTCATAGGAAAAAAAGGTGTATATTATTCATCTAAGAACAGCTATGGATGTTGCCATAGCTGTCATATTTATCTGAGTATCTTTACTCAAATTATATTCGGTCCTGTTTTTTTAACTTTTTGAAACGTTAATACAATTTTCATAAACACTTAAGTAGGTTTTATTTTCTTAAGGCGATTCTTCATAATGTTCCGAATCTTTATGTCGTACGCATGGTTAAACTGTGCCTTTCACACATCACAAGATGACTCATTTGATGGCCTTATAGTATGCTTTTTGAAGGGTCTCTTTGTCTCAATTTTCTTTGGATTGATGCCTTATACCTTATATCATAATAATAAATAAACAATTTGATCATAACAGTAGCAGCAGGTTTGTATCTGTTTAACATCGGTCACATTCTAGGGAACGGGGCAGAGGGTACTCTGACAGTGAACAATCATCCACGGCGCTGTGTAGGTGCCGCGTGCCCGTTCTCCATTCACGAGCACTTTGTTGCCAAGAACGACGTAAGTCGCTGCCAAGTCCATATTAAATCTTAAAGCGGAGTGTGTCAAGGACCCACCCTACAATTAAACGCCTTCGGCTGCGCATTTGTCAAAGGAGAAAAGGTTAATGTTGGGAAGGTTTTACGGCGAACGGCCAAGAAACATTGCGGACCCTCGGGACGTCGCTGAATACCTTCCAAGTTAATATCTGCGGGAGGCTTGCTTGTGGCCACTAGAGTAGTTGAAACGTATTCTTAAGATTTGTTATATTTACTAATATTATAAAGCAGGAGAGATTTTTTGTAGTTTTGTTTGTTTAAACGCGTTAATCTCTGGAAGTACCAATCCGATGATTTTTTAAAAATACAGTGTAAACTCTTTATAACGTCGTTCGTTATAACGATAAACTCTCTATAACGTAGAAATTAGTACAATTTGGTTGGTTTACCATAAAACCCATACATTAATTCACTCTCTATAACGCATCAGCCATTCTCTATTACGAATAAATATCTTCATATTTAGACATCAACTACATATTAAAACAAAACAAAACTAATCTTTTGAGGTGCCGCAATTTCTAAGAAAGATACCTGAGGTCAAAAACAGCTATCTAGCTTTTGTTATTGTTAATTGCCTTAACACGTGTGCTATTCATAGATTACATTGGCTGTAGGAAATTTGGTCTCAATTATTAAACGCACCATCGTCACCTATCGTGTATTAGCAGTCGTAAACCAACACGTCAGGCAAAGTTAACAGAATATAAGTGTTTAGAATAATTTATCTATTGTATTGATAGTAATAAAATTAGAAATAATTGTAATTAGTTACATTTGGTATACTTTTTCTCTTCTCTCCCTATAACGAAAACTCTTTATAACGAAAGAAAATGCTCGGTCCCTTGAAATTCGTTATAAAGAGTTTACACTGTATTCCTATTGAGAACACCCGTCCTTGCTTAACTCTGTCAATCACATTGAATCGAAGCGACATTGGGCTATGGATGCTAAGAGACCGTTTAACAGATATAATGAGCTAAGAATAAGTAAACTTTATGACACACACATTACACATAAAGTTTATGCATACGCTTGGTGTGTGGCCACAAGGGAAAGTCGGACCTTCACTCGCATTGTTGCGAACTGTTGGTCCAAATTCTTAATTACGCCAACCTTTCCGTACAGCTCACCACGTCATGAGGTGTGGCGAATTTCTGTATCGCCGTTTTGCCAATCTCAAAGAGATAAGGATATATCTGCTGCTATAACCGTCCCACCGTTGGGCACGAGTCTTTCTCACAACCACATTGAAGAAGGTCTAGAGATACTTAGATAATGCTCAATAATGCTGCTTCAGTGTGGACGATACACGCCTGACGCGCCGTGCCCGCCGCGAGCGCTTTCACTCCTGATCATCGTAATAGATCGAAACTAGTCGACCTATATCCGACTTAAATCACACGTGAGTAAGCCGGTAACTTATTTATTATAATCTTATATAAATTTCCACTGAATGTACCTGTTTTAACTAGACGTAAAGCCAAAGAAAACAGCATTAAAATATGATACCTACATTTGGGTATTCTATATTTGGTACTAGAACCTACATGTATCACTAGCCCAGTTACTAAGATCAATTCAGTTTCAATCTAATTCATGTCTCAACAGGAGTTAGTCTCTTCGAACTTCGGCAGAGCCGACTTATTTCTGGGTCATTGGAACATCGCAGGTTCTTCTTCGACTTTGGTAAGACGAGTAAGTCTGTCGCCTCCGCAAAGCAGCGGCAGTCTAAATATAACACGTCGCGGGAACGACGTCGCCGCAGAACTCCGAGCTTCCTCGTTAAACTTGCAACTCCACCTCCGCTGGGCGCACGTGGTGATATATACTCGAAGTAAGACCAGCTATAAATCGATTATTCGATGATTTGTAGGTGGTAGAGCTATAGGGAACCAAATAGGTTTCATATGAAGCCTATTTTGTTCTATATAGAGTTGGCCCGGGGCGGTACCACCGCACGCCCATACCCAGTACCATACCCAGTACCATTTCTACCGTGTAGTAGATAATTGTTTTTAAATCAATTGTGGTCCGATTGGAAAAGTGTGGTTTCCGGTTTCACCTCTTTAGAAGCGACCATCTTAGACCTCAAGCGTAACAACATTATATGTGACTGACTTGGAACCAGACTCTTACTGACAATTACATTTGAAACTTTGTACACTTAACAAGAACTTTGCACACTTGTCATCTGAACAATGGAATTTTAAATTAAATAAAAATCTATATTTTAGTTCGGTCATCTGCAAACGCGTGTTTTTTTAGTTTTTTATACGATGTTGTTATTCCCTTTAAATATTTCCTGTAAATATCTCGTAGTCATCTAACAAGCTAAATAGAAAACCTTGTCACAAGCTTCCCGTTAAAGTTGCTTCATATAAACCGCTCAATATTGAATGTTTTGGTGCGTCCACATCTGTAAAATGCTTATAGGTCGCCTAAGAAAAGTTTAAAGAGTATTTAGAAATAATATATTGATAGAGCATTTAAATGTTTTTCTTGGAAATAGGGCGATTAGTTTGCTCATGCTGAGATGTTGAATTAACTGTTATTAAGTATTTGATTTTATTAACAGTTAATACATATAAATACAGCTTGACAGTTTGCATGCTGAACACACAAAAAAGGGACAAATTCCTATAGGTGGTCTTCACTATTTATATATCCTTAGATTATTCCCCAATAAATGTGATTTGTGAACAACATTTATTTTCAGTATCTACTTGAGGATACTGTTTTGTTCATAATAAAAATCCTACAAAGATAATCCTTCAAATTAAACTTTAAATAACATAATGAACTTCTAACTTAGTGTCTATTGAGGTCCTTAAGAACACATGGAAAAAGTATTGATCACTAGGAGAACAGTACCATAGTGATTATATGTCAGGAGGATTCAGCCTACGAGGCCTGATTTATCGACAGATAAATTAATGAGCTGATGGTACAAATGTGGACGCGCCAGCAGGCAGCAAGCCGGCGTCGCAGCGGTGACTGACTGACTGCGTGACTCGCCGCTCTTCACAATAAACACGTCGCTGCCATCGTTAATCAACGATACACCTTCAGGGCCGACTGCAGCGTTAAACTTGGTTCAACAGTTAACAACTGATATCAAGTTGTTAACAACAGAAATTGCTCAATTTTATCAGCATCAATAATTAATTAGAAAATAGTAAATAAAAACAGGAAATTTATGCACACAGACACAATTATAACTTGAAACCATTGTAAAGTTGTATTAAACATGTTCTAGCTTCAATATCTAACACCATTTCTTCGTTCAGTTAGTTATCTATTTTTTAGTCTTCAAGTTTCTGAGTTTTCTGGTTCTTCAATATTATTTTCCTTTGTTAAACTTTTAAACTTATCGCATGACATGGATGCGTGTGAACGTATTGTGTGTTAAAGATGTGTCCAACATCATTTGTAATCAAAGGTTAGCGTATTGGTGTAACCGGCCCGTTCAAAACAAAGCCCTACCTTGACAAGGTATGTTGCCGGGAGGCCGCGGGGGCGAGTGGGGGATGATAATTAATTACGGGAAGAGTGGCAGGTGCACAATGACCGGCGGTGACGGCCCGGGTTCGGTCGGTCACGCTGGTAATGTTCCGCGAGAGCACACCGGGGCGGGGGATGCTGCTGTTGGGAAAACTCCAGGCGAATTTACTTCCCGCGTGGTATCGGACAGGCAAACGGTCCAGCATTAAACCACAAATGCAATAGTGGTGATTTTAATATAATTTATATTATTACATTATAATAATAAATTATTCATTTATTTATATTTAAACAGGTGATACCTCTAGTGATACGTAGGTTACGATTGAGGAATGAAATGTTTAAATCAAACATTATTTATTTTAATAGTGGACAGTAGCTGTTAATCAACTATATAACTTCTGTACCTTGAACCCTTGTTAAGATCACGTGAAAAAGAGCGAGGCCACAGCAGAATCGCAAAACTATAAACTGTTCAAGGTAAAACCATTGACATATTTCTACTGTGTTGCTTTCGAAAAAATAGGTGCCATTGGAATCCATGATATAATACAATGAATACTGAAGTGATGAACTGCATCATTTCAGTATTTGAGTCTACAGTCAAATGATGTTTAATTTTAACATACGCTTATAACGCCGAGAGCAAATCAACGCACTTACTTTTAACATGATTACAAAATGAACAATGGGCATGAGCGCGTGAGCGCCCGCTCGCCGCGCGCCGGCACAATCTGCCGGACTTACCTGAAAATCCGAATTAAATCATATTTGGATGTGGAAACAATGCCCAGATATGCTCCACAGCGGAAACCTGTATGTGGTTTTACAATCACCGCCCTCTCGATAACCCACCCTATTCACTTACTTTAAGGCTCAATTTTCAAAACAGGAAACGATCCAGTTGTTAAATCAGGCTATAGCACTACAATCCAAAATCAACTTTACAATGACAATGTAAAGTTGATTTTGCACTGTTAGCTACCGAGGTTTAAACACTGGCCGGCGAAATAATCATGTTTTGCGAATGGAATATAATTCGAATTGTCACCTGCGAGCGAATCCATTCGAAATTAAACCGTAAATCGTTGTGTTAATCGACCAGTTTGGCGCAACGCGCTTGTTTGGAACAGTGATTGAAAGCTCGTTGGAACGATTAAAAGGAATAGAGCTCTACTGGTTGGACATAAGGTTGCAGTTGGACTGTAATCGTCATGGGTGTAAAACAATGAGTGGATATTCACAGGTGCAACAGTGCGGAAGGCACGACAAGCGGCCGATTTCGCACAGTATGGCGGACTTTCCGTTTCCGGTAGCGATTACGCGGTGACTTATGCATGGCTGTTGGACAGATAACAGGTTCGCGTTTGATTGTTTGCATACAATGGTGCCTGGATTTACAGCCGAAGGTAGTTATGGGTTTGCAGACTGTGGACGTTTTTAGATTATAGTTGTTTTAACCGATTATTGGATACAAATGTGATGTTTACCTAAGCTACAGTGTTGGCAACCCAAGGAATGTAAAATGTTTGTCTCTCTGAAGGGGTCAGTGAATAGTACGTGATATTATGGAGCCCTTAACACCACTTCCCAATAAACCAAGATGAAATTATAGACAACTGAATATGTAGTATGAAAATTACTTTGGTAACGTACCACCTAAAATTCAGCATTAGGTAAATGAAAGTTCTTTAACAAGCTGAACATCAAACATCGACTCAAGTGTAATGATGAGTGCGTATGACTAATGAGGAACTAATGGTGCCCTCCCACTCGCAAATGTAGTTCCGTCCCGCGCCCGTGATTGCCGGGACGCCGACTACCGGATCGCCGGAACGGCAGTCACGAGTCGACGTCTAATTGACGGGACACGTGTCCCGGGGACGGGCTTTCACATGACGTGACTTATGTGCCTTATATTTTTGCTGCATTGTGGTCCAAACTTTTCATAGATCCAAAAACATAGACGGGAAGCAAACTCGTCTCAAATTCTGCTTACTGATAAAAATAAGGGACCAAGTAAAACAAAAAACAATCACTATCCTCTGCACTAAGGAAACATCTTGCAAAAGGCTTATCAGCGAATTCTCCAACTTGTGGTGAGACCAAACCGTTGTGAGACTAACGGGTAGGAGCTTATCTAGTACAAGTACTACATGTAGGCTTACTACACTACACTTCACTGCAGTGGCCAAGCGGTTTTTTCTCACTAACCCCCTAAGGTTTTATTGACAAGGTCGCGTGCCGGAACCGGAAGAGAGCCCCGGAGCGAGACTTATGCGCGCTTCCTTCCGGCGCGCCGTCCGACGTCTTGAGAGGGTAATGCGAAAAATACAGACCATCTGATAATTAGTTAGTTTGGCACGAAATGCATATGGTACTGTGTTTCGGTAGTAAATTTTTACTTAGGTATTTATAGATAACTCAGGCAATTTGATTGCAACGCGAGTGGCATAAGAAAGTTTTGCATTTTTATGAAAAGACAATTAGACATGGCCACACCTTTATATTGACATCATAGACATTACAAAATGGAAACAATACCTACTAAGAAACAATAATACCTAACGATGACGAAATAGGACGAATATCTTAAAGCAAATGAACATATGTGACAAAGTTCGAGACGTTTGTGACAAACATGAACAGAGAGACAGGAAAGATCAGTGATGCGTTTCCCAAAAAGATACCTAGCACGGCGCACTCTACGAACTATTTCCAGATGTTAAAAAAGACTTATACGAATACCAAATTACAGAAGCGTTTCTCACAGAAGTAAGGTTTTCTTCACTTCATAAGATATTCAAGCTAGAACTTCGCAAGCAACAAATAAATGGTATAAGGTTTAAAAAAAAACAACAATGTTTAAAACAAAATTATAAGCTTGTCCTCGTCTCTAACCCGTCCAAGACATGAGTCAGTAATCAAAAAATGTTATTGAATAACCGTCGCACGGCACGGCAAACAGGACAATTATACATAATCTCCAATCTCCAATTAACGTTTGTCTGAACGCAATGAAATAATTGCATGTTTCGCCCGAGAGATTAACGGATGACGCAAACGGTTCAACAACTGCATGCAGTTCTTGTTGGAGTATGTCATGTGTGATTATATACATATTATCCCGTGATGATACAATACAATACACAAATACTTTATTGTACACCAAAAAAGGACACCCATGGTAAATTAAAGTGTAATAATGTGGTATTTAAGTTACTATTTTAGAAATCTGTGTTTGCACAGTTAACAAGCACGTTAGCAGTGGAATGCCATTTCAACCCTTATATCAGGACGGAGAAAATAATAATATTCGAAACTGGCTGTCCTGGGGGCTCTATAAACTTCTTTTTCAAAAATTGTGCTTTTCAACTGTTTCTTCAGGTGTCATGATTTCCCGACCGATTTTGCCTGAGTATTTTGTACCTGGGCGACTGTTTAAGTGTGATCATTATATGTGTGTTCATTATATATAACACACTGGGTGCCCCAATGCGATGAATGGCCTGACGTACTCCATCCTCTTTTACGCTTTTTTGTAATGAGCAAAATAAGCTCACAGTACAGATGTTATAATTTGGTCTTCCACCGTGTGAGGTGTACCATAAGAACATGAAAGCGGCAAAGGGTATATAATTTTAGGAACAGCAGACATTTCCTGTTCTGACGAAGTTAATTTCATCTGCTATTACTTAGTAATACAAAAAGAGGGTAACTTGAAGACCTTGAAATTTTAACTAAGTGCTTCTTTGGTAAGAACTTGTGGACTTATTTATAGACTTACGGATTTCTGCACCTGAATGCGGATTCCTTCAACTTTTATTTTTCAGAAAGCCACTTCTAGGTTTCCTATAAAATGGTCCGTCAACATTAGAGCACCCTAATTTCCAAGGAATAGTAAAATTAGGATTGTTTCAGACTGTTTGTTGGGACCTAATACACTTTTACAGTATGAGTATATTTCACAGCATGAACTCATCAACCGGATAAAAACACATTATGGTCACACAAAACAGTATGTTCCCACGGACTCCCATATTACTTGAAAAAAAGAGCACCCTAATTTCCAAGGAATAGTAAAATTAGGATTGTTTCAGACTGTTTGTTGGGACCTAATACACTTTTACAGTATGAGTATATTTCACAGCATGAACTCATCAACCGGATAAAAACACATTATGGTCACACAAAACAGTATGTTCCCACGGACTCCCATATTACTTGAAAAAAAAAGTCAAAATATAATTTATATCAATAAATAAATGCGTCCCAATGATGTGTCCTAATGCACATTCCAGCCATTACCTCTCAATGACAAGGCAATGGCTGGAAACGTCACTTCTGGCTCTCTGTCCCATTGCTTAGCTCCCCTTCGGTATCTATCGATAGTTTCATAAAAATTCATATCATCTCGTACTGATTAATGTCTTTAAAGTCCAATTTGCTTTGCAATAAACAAAAAAAGCAGTGCTCATCCGAGCGAGGACACGTCAATGTGTTTGATACGCGGACGGGAGGATTCTACCTAGGGTCCGGAGTTCGGTAGCCGGGAAAGGTAGGCATTTGTGTGGCGGATAAATTAGTGTTACTGTTTTGCGATTTCTGACACATCGCTGCGACCCATAGACGTCCCACTGCTAGGCACGGGTCTCTCCCACAGACACTTCTGCGGGAGGTCTAGAGCATACTCCACCACGCTGCTCCAATGCGGATTGGTGGAGGGGTTAGTGGCCAACCCAGTGTCGAATGTTCTCAAGCCACCCGAAGGTCTTCGACAAGGCTTAACGACTGTTTCCAGCATTGAAAACAACCGGGACCGACGGCTTTACGTGCCCTCCAAAGCACGGTAGCGCCCATGAATTTTTTGCCACTAGCGGTCACCCATCCACAAACCGACCGCGCCCGTCGTTGCTTAACACTTTCGATCACATTAAATCAAAGCGAGCCACTGGGCTATGGACGCTACTCAATGTCTGATGTCTGAATGTCTGATGTCTGACACATACACGCTCACATCTTGTGTCGTGTGGTGTAAGAATAAATATTTCTTAGCAATAATAATAATAATTGTATCTTTCAGCAGTGCAGTTGTTTAATGACTTTCTCAAACGTGCGTAATGCATACATCACATTAATATTATAAAGGTGAAAATTTGTGAGTGTGTGTGTTTGTATGTTGTAACTTCTTCACGCTTAAACGCCTGGACCAATTTTGATAAAATTTGGTATCGAGGTAGCTGGATTAACATATAGGATACTTTTCATCCCAATACTGTGTTCACTTGGGATAAAAATCAATTTCAATAAAAATCTGCTTTTGAACCGGTGCCTACATGTGTAGTTTTCCACTATTGGGTGGTACATGTGGAGTGGGAACTCTGAAAATAGCAGTGTATTCAAAGCAAAAGCCTTGGTATTGACTTCGTGACACGCCGCGTTACACGTTGTGCCGCTCAGGCCGACTACGCAGTTTCACTTTCCAGTCGAAAAGATGCATTCTGTTGGTGACATGGTCGCCGCTCGGACACTAGACAGAATAGAAATGGCTGCGGTTATACACCAAGATTAAAATCAAAAGGAAATAAAATTCATAAAATTGGATTGGATGGTAAGTGGTCATCGTCGCCTAGAGATGTTTCACCTGAGTTTTCCCAAATACGCCACAAAGCATATTATATTTTTAATAAAAGCATATTAGATTTATTTTCGAATGCTTATTTCACTTTTAAAAAAGTAAAATAATTTTCATTTTTTAACAGAATGCTGGCAGATGTTTGTGAGACAAAGCATGAAAGCAATGGAAACTTGAAATTGTTTAGAAAGAAGAAGTGATGAAAATATTCAAATGCTACCCGCAAGATAGGCAAAAAGAAAATACAATTCAAAATTTAATGTCAAGACAACAAACTCGGCACTTCTTGTAAGACGAATAGAATGAACGGTTATGTACCTGCATAAAATTGGGCTACTTAAACAATGGTAATGCCGTGTCTATTTCTGCTAAGCTCTTCGCCGATGATTGGGCAGAGGTCGCCAGTGCGCTCACCGGGCTGGGTGCCTGCAGGCGATGCCAGCCAATCGTATGCCAAATGCATCTTACCGTATTCAATGTCTGCGAAATTCATTAAGTGAACCTCCAGCTCAGTCATGACTATTATTTCTATCGCGAGTACGCAGCAGTAGTGAACATACAAAGTTTTTTTTATGGATGCAAGATAGCAAACGAGCTTGCAGCACCACCCATCCGCTGCCGCCCATGACAACTGTGACTGACTTTGAACAAGACTCAATTAGGGACTGGGATGGTTAGTCCAATTAGTTAGGAAAGTTAATGAGAACATTAGAACTGGCTCAGGATACAAAATATCCCATTAGTTGGTACATATTACAGTTCCATCAACGGAGCCGACTTAGCCCGGTCACAATATCTGTGCTCCTGGCGTCGATAAGTCATGTCGGTGCTCTGGTACGGTGTGCAAAACTTTAGTAACTGCGCACTACTCTCCTTTGTGTAGTGATTGAATTAAAGATTTCCTACTAAATGTATACATTATAATGTCATAGAAAATGTATTCCAGCGAGGTGCACAGATATTGTGACCGGGCTATAGGAACATGCACCTAATTTATGATATCGATTTTTTTTTTCACATTTCAATGAAATCTATTATAGGTCGGTCAACTTTAGTCACAATTTAACAAAAAAAGCAGTAAACAATTTTCTTTCAAGTTTTCACAAGGATTCAGGCTTCAGTATGCGCTACACTTTACCCACTCAATCATACCATCTCCTGATTTGCGTATGCATCGGCGACTGGTCCAAAAACATTTCATTAGAGCGGCCCATCGCCGCATTAGCATAGAATGCTCAGAGCTTGGGTATTTATCGCCTATTTATATAATTCGCTGGACGGCGCGGCGGGACGTGCGCTGCCTGCTAGCGCCCTCTTTACTGGGGACATATAGGATTGACTGGTGAAAGGACACTGGAAGGCTACTTCTGTAAGACTTACGCCTATTGTACGATTTCTATTTAAGAAATGGATTCCGTAAAATGTAAATTACTTTTAATATTCGACAGATTTCACGTACTTACCGTTAGTATATAAGCGTATATACCACAAAAAAACTCTCGCAGCTAACTGGAACAACCATATTCCGTTCCCTATTTGAGTCTTGTTCAAAGTCAGTCACAGTTGTAATGGGCGGCAGCGGATGGGTGGTGCTGCAAGCTCGTTTGCTATCTTGTATCCATAAAAAAATGTACGCAAATAAGGTTGACAGTGCAGAACTCTTCTACATATACGAGTATATGTGCATCTAGCATACTATTGGTCACACCTCAATTCACCACCTCTAAGATCAGATTTTTAGAGAACTACTTGCGTACTAACTCAACACGTTTTACAGTTCGAGCCAAACTCTCGCAAGCAATTTCCGAAACAAACTCAAGCTTATCAACGCTCCCGCACAACACGGCTCTTTCATTTCATTCTATCGGCTAAACCTAATGATTATCTTGCGAACCTCGCGCTGCGTTCCCTCTCAGACTCACTCCCCATAAATACGACCCACTTTAGTCGCGCTTCTCCTGATTAAGATCTCGGTACACTGATTTTGAAGCTGATTCAATGAAAAATATTTAAAAAAGAATGGTATACGTGATGCATTCTGAGTTACTTATTTAATACTTTCAAAGGATCGACGACGCAAAGGTAGTTTGACTTACACCCTAGAACACTAACAAGTTCCCTATAGATGAGATCGTAGACTAGTGTAGAACCTAATGTCTACGCCGTAGATCTCTGTAGCCCACCGTCCGTAGCCTGTAGAGCCTACCGTAGCCAATGTAGAGCCCTACGATCGCACTGTAGCTGGAAAATGGAGTAATTCTGTGGTGTACTACAACATACATCGTTGTTCTAAATTTGGAATTTACAACTAAATAACAAGAAGAAGTAAGTACTCGAAATTAATGTATAGGTATCTACTTGAATATATTGCTATTTCCTTTTTTACCTGCCATTTGTAAATTTTTCAGCCAGTCAGAGTTGATTGGTAGAAAATGTCATTCATCTATCGAGCCAAACGAACAAAGTTTTTGAATGTTAGCGAAAGTAGAATTGTTTCCTTTCGACGATCACAGGATTTACCTGGTATTAAGAAGGCAGGCCTATCATTACTTTATCCACTCAGATCCATTCGGCTCCTTCGTCTCGGAGCTCGGCATATATATGCAAATGGTGACAAACAGCCGCCTTCGTTTACAAACGCACAATATACTTTTATAGCTCAGGAAAAGCCAAATCTTCGCCAAGTATTTTTACATCCGTGATATGCCAAATCAACTCATATTTCTTTACACACAAGGATATTCCCATTGCAGATAGAAATGTGTGCGGTATGGTACATTCAAGATATTGTTTCACGTGTTTTATGAGGTGGGTCGAGATTTCACGGGGCTCTTGTCGAGGGCATTTTTGAGTGTTTCCTTTGGATATAATGTTTATTTGTAAGGGCGCAGTGGGTGCACGTCGGTTATGTTCGATTGCTTGTAATTCATGCCCGTCGGGAGTATAAGTATTTATGAGACAGCGACATCGTTTGTTATGCTCTCCTCAATGGGATGAAATTCTGTAGATTCTTTAAATGTGACAAAGTGTGGGCTTAAATATGTATATGCGCATTGGAATTATTGTACAGTTTGATTACTGACTGTAAATGTTTATTTACTGTCAGGAACCATGACATATAAGTTTTTAATATGTGAAGTTATGTTAAACAAAAACTAAATAACATTTATTAGTATCTAAATTGTTTTTTGTAAATAAGATTCCAATTATACCTTAACTACGCAGTTTTAGTAATTACGACACACTGAATCAATATCTCCTCTACAGTAACATCAGAAAACTTAATTAAAATGTTTATAACTGTAGAGCGATCCGCACGACACACAAAAAGGTACAGAAGGCCGAGCAGACAATAATATGAAATATGCATCGCTCGTAGTTTTTCTGTAACGGCTCTTCATCTTGTTTATATTGTCAACACGATGTCCGAGAGCGGCGGAAGGAAAGGAGTACCTATTCAAAACAACTCCACGACGACATTATATTTCTTTGGCAATGTCAAGACTACTGCTTCTCAAAGTTTTCCGTAATTTACAATTGTTATTATAATAATATTTGTTACAATAATGAAGAAACCCTGATAACTAACGGTCCTATATTTATTATATTCGGTCCTATATTTTATTTCGCAGATAAGTATTGGCCCTCGGGTCGTGGATGTTAAATTGTTTTCTATGTATGTCTGCCACCGGAACACAGGCCTAGGACTACCACGGGGGTCTTACGTCTGTGAGTGTATGAGCGTTAAATAAAAATAACAAATAAATGTAATAATTTTTATCGAATAATTGATTCCTGCTACTACCTAAATGACATTTTATGATTAATTTATCTAATATTTTTTGTACGTTACGTAAAATATTTCTATTTGAGGGAAAATGAAAAACGATAACCAACTATGGATTGCAGGACGCTAACAGTTTCACAGTTTCGTGTCCGGTGAATTTTGAATGCCGTCAAAAAATCCGATTTGTTACCTTTAAGAAAAACGACCGAATGTGCAAAGCTAAAAGGTTTTAAAAGTGGAACCCTGTCGTTTGTCAGACTGGAAGCGAGCTGACTTTAAGCCTCATCCCGAATACGGTCAAAATCGGAGAAAAAGTCAAAAAGCGTCGAACATCACAGCAGACGGATCCCGAATATCCATGTGATATCAGACTCCTTTTTTAGTGGGATGGCTTGTGTTCATCTCGACAATTTAGAATCGCTTAAAAAGTAAAGTGTAAACCTGTAATTGGGTATTTGAAAAAAAAAATTATTGATTTTTTTTATGTAGTTGAATACTATATTATTAATAATATTGATATTTAATGTTTTTTTTTCAATTAATTATAAACCATTAAAAATTGATGAAATTTGAATAAAAATCACGTGACTATAAACGCGCCATGATTGGTCACCATATTTGTGACGTCAAAATGTTATATAAAGGAGGATGGCCATTTTGGTACCCCATGTCCAATCAAGATGAATCACGCACCGGTACCAGGTTCCATACATTTTTGTCCATCATCCTTTAAATATTTAACAATGAAAACTAACATTATGACGTCACACGCGCTCGGGTTTGTTCGGGAGTTGTCGGCGTGTCTTCGGTACTGGATTCAAAAATTATTGAATTGAATTTTTAATTTGAAATAACTTTTGAATTATTGCGAGAAAAAAAGAAATAAAAATAGTTTTGTTATAAAACTTATATATGATCTTTTCATTTATCACATAAAAAAAATATATTCAAATACCCAATTGAATATTCGAATAAAGGCAATCATTAATCAATAAATAATAATTGTTCCATTTTTTTTAGTTTAATGGTTGATCTGAAACCCATTTTGAAGTTGAACATACTAATTAATACATAACTTAATTTAACATTTTTATGGATTTAAATGATAGCCAACAAGCACGCAGCACCATCCATCCCCTGCCACCTATGATTAGTTAAACTACTAATAATAACAACTAACTAACTCATAATATTAATAATAACAACTAAATTATTAGAATTAGAGATTGAGATCCACTGACCGTGTTCTTCTACCGTTACGAAATTTCCCTGGCAAGGCATAACTAAAAATAAGCATTGTTATTGTAGCTTATTTTCATAAGTTAATAGTATGGGAGTACGATAACAGTGCACCCTCTCGGACAATACGTTTTTTATTATTTATGTAAATAGATGGACGCCAACCTGATTGCTACTCTGGCGCTGGGACAGGCCGCACCCCGCGCGACCGTGCCTTCACACTTACAGCTTGTGTATGTATACACACTTTAGTAAGTATACTATGTCGCGTATAAAAAAAAGATTTAAGGTATTGTCGATAAAGTAGAGTCGATTACTATTGTCGCGGGTAAAAAAATGAATTATCGTATATAAAAAGTATTAGAATGTGTAATGTAAATAAAAGGTGTATAAAGAATGAATTCTACGCGAACAAGTTATTTGTTTGAGTTTAAATTAAATGATTAAAATGATAATGATCTACTCCTTCAGCTCTCGTAGATACATTGAACTATTGGATCAAGGACCTCTTGCAGGCTTATCCTGTGGGAGTTCTATTTGAAATAAAAGATAGAATTTAAAACAAGATTTTATATTGACACAATCGCGTCTTACATGGCGGTTCGGTCCGCAAATGACAATGCTTAGGCATGCAACTTAAACTAATTGAAGTTACGCTAGTAAAGTTCAGATTAGGCTTTCCGTAAGAACGATAAGGCAACGGTGCCTGTGGAATACGTCGCGCACTGATTCTACACTGTCTGGCCAGTTAATAAGATATTTAAATTGACTTACATGGTACCATGAACGCATCACACCGTACACGTATCGTAGACGAACGAAGAACGGTTGTCTGTCCGTCGTGACGCCGCTAGACGACGGATCCAGAAGTTGAAACGCGATGGCAATGGTCGCAGCTGCATCCAGGATCGCAAACGCAGGCAGGCAGGTGAGAAAACGTGCGGTGCGTGACGTGGCGTGATCATGCAAGAAGACGACAGGCAGCAGTAGTAGAACACGGCGAATCCTTGGGATCACCAACTGGTTGAGGTGACCAGCGGGCACTAGAAGACTAGCCCTTCGGATGGCATGCTTAAAGCGTAGCTGGCGTGGCGTGGCATAGCGTGGTGCGCACTCTGAGAAGACTAATCATCAGACCTCTCGTCGTATGCGTCACCCGTATCTTGAGAAGACGAAATCCACTTCAGCTGATGACGGAATCCGATATACCTCGTAGAGATGCGGTCGAATGAAACGCGATTGTAAGGTTATGGCGGCGACGACCTCGTGGCACGCCGTGCGAAAAGTTACGAAATAAGTAATCTACGTTACATAAAGAAGATGGGTGGCGACCCAGCTTGATTAAAGAACTTTAAACATTGCGAGGAGCGTACTCGCTACTAAAGAAAAGCTCATATAAACTTGTACATTTTACTAAAATATCGCGGCCATACGGAAGCCATAAGCCATCTAAAAGGTGAGCCGATCTCCGACGCAGAACGACACGCGTGTCCTGCGCCAGCGTTTGAATCGAACTAATTTAACAATTTGTTCAACAGCATTCATCGATAATCGGAAATCATACATAGTTCATTCATCATAGACTATAAAACGTCTAACAGCCATAGACTTCAGTCAATATAAAGATTTATGATAATTGAAATTATTTAATCGTTTATACTGGAAATGTTCCTAATAATTTTCTATGTACGAATATATGAGTACATTATAAAACGGATGTTTAATTGCGGAGAAATAAACAAAAGAATGTATCACCATAGACAAATGTCTGGCAGAATGTGATGATATCAAGACGCAATAAAAACTAATCTAGTCTGTGCTATGGATGTTGATCGTTATCTGTGTTATGATATGTTGTCAAAATTATTAAAAATAAGATTATCACGAATCTCTAATGTAATGTAATAATCAGAAAGAAGATTTTATGCTGATTCTAAAGATACCTTAATGTCTGAATTCTGTTCAGTAGTTACTGAGCAGTTTCCATTTGAATGCCATCGATATTGTTGAATGTTCGTAATGCAACAATTAAACAAATATAGTATTAAACTATGAGTTGAAGGTTATTATAGATTGTACTATAATATTCAAATACTAGAATAAACGAAAATGATGGAAATCCATGCATTTCATTGTATTTCAATCAAAGTAGTAGGTATTTACAAATACACTGCTACAACTATTAATACCTTCTACCACGGACTACATAGGTACTGGTTTCATATAAAAGGGATAAAAGAAGATTAGATAGAAATGATTTGGTTATGCTTATCAGCCCTACTAATGGTTTCCATTTTGTAGGAATATACACACCTACGAGTGTACCATCGGTAATTGAAGTGGTGCTTGAAAAGCAGTCACTAGCTTCCTCCATGCTCTCCTCGGTAGCATCGCCTTCTGTGAACCGACTGTAGATAGAAAATGTTTTTACATTCTGGTTCCTGGCCTTCTTCAAAACACATGTCATCTCAATAATTACTAAGGTATGCTATGTATCCTAGATTAACTAGTAACATGTTTATTGTGCAACCATTTCTTTATACGTCAAAGCGTTATGCCATCGTTGTTATGAATCCTATGAAACATGTTTTGGAGTGCTGAAGTCGCTCAGTAAACTATCGCAGTGTCGGAGAGATCTATGTAACTTAAAGTTACGTTGTAATATCCAATGTGGTCTAGTTTCGTTCTTGTTAAACCTACCTCGAATGTACGTAGTACGTAGTCGAGTACGTTTTATTATTACCTACTTGCAACTGATACTGAAAAAGAAAAATTATATTAATAGCGCAGAGCTTTCTAAATGCTCGTTAAATGTTACTTACTTCATTACATTAAAATTAAATAGACTACAAAATAATCTACAAATATACAATATAAAAATGCTATGATCTAGAGTTTAATGAAACGCCGTTTTTTTTTGATAATTTAAATAGCTTAGACTCCTTGGGGCCGATTAAAAAACTATGTTGTAGTTTTTCAGTACTTTTTTGGGTTATCAAAGGATTATTAAGAATATGAACAACAATAAACCTCGGTGAATTAGATTATCTAATGAAACCCTGCTCTCTAAGTCTCAAGAATCAGGCTGCCGAGAAAAAGTGTTCAGCGGAATAATCCCAGGAGTTAAAGGCTACCTTTTAGCCGGAGAGCAATAAACGGAACAGAGATGATGGAGCGCGCTGTCGCGGCGAGTCGCCGCGCGTATGAATACAAACGGCGAATTACCGGACAGCGGCGCGGTGGAGCCGCGTTATACTTAAACTAGTGGACGCCCGCAGCTTCGCTCGCGTAGAATTAGACCCATTAACGACGTCTGCCCGCGTTCGGGTTGCCCACTTGACTTCAAAAACGGCAAAGTTTCATACTAACTTTGCACCCCCGTTTTACCCCCTTAGGGGGTGAATTTTCAAAAATCCTTTCTAAGTGCTCCCCTACGTTATAAAAGGAACCCCTGTGCAAAATTTCAAGTTTCCATTAACGACGTCTACCCGTCTAACGACTTCAAAAACGGCAAATTTTCATCCTAACTTTGCACCCCCGTTTTACCCCCTTAGGGGGTGAATTTTCAAAAATCCTTTCTTAGTGCTCCCCTTCGTTATAAAAGGAACCCCTGTGCAAAATTTCAAGTTTCCATTAACGACGTCTACCCGTCTAACGACTTCAAAAACGGCAAATTTTCATCCTAACTTTGCACCCCCGTTTTACCCCCTTAGGGGGTGAATTTTCAAAAATCCTTTCTTAGTTCTCCCCTTCGTTATAAAAGGAACCCCTGTGCAAAATTTCAAGTTTCTAGCCCTTATGGTTTAGACCCTGCGTTGATATGTCAGTCAGTCAGTCAGTCAGTCAGTCAGTCAGTCAGTCAGTCAGTCACCTTCTCCTTTTATATATATAGATATACATAAAAACAGCTCAGGTTTAAATGGAATCTATGCAGGAGCAGTAGCACCACCCCCCGTGTCTTATTCCGGTTATCTTGTATTTATAAAAAAAAGGTCGACAAATTCACACATCCTACAGTAAGCAGGCCTATTTTACGGGTTAGTGACATACCTACACCAGAAAAAATTAAAATGATCTACAGTTATTTAAGTTTTTTATCTTAAAAAATATAGAAATGGGAAACATACGTTTTCTATCAATTTAAATAACAAATAACGTATGTGCTGCAAGTTTCATCGTAATGTTTTTTCTTTAAATCCATATAAACTCATTCTGTATTTCAGGAGAACCTCTTTACTTTTCGATTAATAGTAAAAAAGATCTGTCTGATTCGGTACAAAGTTTCTTAAAATCGGTTCGGTAATTTTTGATTCCATCGCGCTTCCTATGTGCAAACAGATGGTCAGACAGACAGACGGACAATAAATTTGACTGAAATATTTTCGGAATTAATATCAATTAGGTACTTATCCCTGACAGATTTTTTCAGAGATTTATTATATGTAGGTATAGATTGGAAAGCGACACTCGTATAGCGGCTATCGGGTTATAAGATTGTTTGCACAAACTTAAGACAAGAGAAAACAAAATATATGCTTCTCCACGCCTCTCCAATCCTCGGAGCCCGATCTCCAGCGTACAAAGTGAGTCGGTATCGCTGCAGCGCGGCAGCGGGGCCGGCGCGGCGGCGGCGCCGTGTATCGTTTAGCGACACTTCTTACCGCTATGATCTGATTTATTTATTGCTTCAATTCAAACTAGCTTTAGGGGCGGTAGATCGATTGCTCTAAGTATTGGTTCCATGCTGCATCTATTGCTTTCACCGGCAAGGAGCTTAGCTGCTTGATCTGTGGTCGTGGGATTTAATCTTGTGTGGAATTTCAATTTTAAGTATACTAACACTCTAACACTCAGCCTTACTAAAGAAATGATTTTACTTAACTCTGTTTGGCTGGCTGGCCGTGGGCACTGAGATCTGAATTATAAAAAGAAGTCAGACTCAAATAAAACATGCAGTAAAATAAAATATTAATTCGTAATTTAAACCTGATATAAATCTTTATCGGCGAATCCCAGAACCATGATGCGAATAACTTATCAATAACAAATCGATATGTGATATCGTAAATTGTTTTACGGAGGCCATTCCCGTAGATGGAGCGCGTGTCAACAGAGATACAGGAAGAAATGAGAAATAATAATTGTCGATAAAAGTCGCATCGACGACAATATGCGTCGTAAATATCGTATACTGTCGCGGCCCTGGCGGCAGACGCATTAAAACCTCCGTTAGATATTCGCGTTTGCGTCAATATAATTTACAAGGGTACAAGAGGTGCAACATTTTTAAGGGAAATGGCTTCATACTTGCTAGCGTCTGTTCAGTGCCCGGAGTTCGGACTCGAGGGGTTGTTTTAAGTCAATCGTATTTATTTGTTAGCCCTAAGCTTTTTGGTGTACTGGATGGGGCACAGGGCCGGGAGGAATGGCTGAACCAGCATTGCGCTTCAAAAGGCTGATGGAACCATTTTTCACAGATTAGCTGTATCTATGTTGAGCTATCTTACATAGATATTTTTCAAATAAAAGAACCACGAGTTTCCGGATACGCTCGTCTTTACCAATAGGCTGGGCTGTTACCACAAGAGAGGAGCGCGAATTGTTTAGCTATCTAAGAGTAACAGTAATTCAATCTGAAATAATAAAAAAAAGTAGTCCCACTCAAGGTATCCGCGCTGATCCGTAATGCGGCACTTTAAGTCACGGATCCATTTATTTATTTACTCACACGACAATTTACATACAAGAACCAATTCAATTCCCGCGCACCGCTCGCAGGATTAGCCCCACCCCAGAGGCCATTCGCCGCATAATCCCTATAAATTCACTTTATATTCATCCACCTTAAAGGCTGCAATAAAAGTTACTAGTGGATATCAGTTTTTTGTACGTGCTGCGAGGAATAAAGTTGGTTTGTTACTATTACAATGTAATCGACATCTCAGCGGCGCGTCAGCGGTCCCGATGGCCGCTGTTTATTGGCCAAATTAAAGTTCATCTTTGGGTCTACAACCTAGGTTAGTCATCCTAGTGTGTTATTTGCAGTGATTGTCAAGAGCATAGGAACTAGGAATGCATAGGACTAGTCATGCACCGGTAGTATTAGATATGTCGTGCCAAGGGAGCAAATAAACACACTTTACAAAGTAAAAGCGAGTCAGAATCAGAGTAAAGGGTATAATGAACCTTTGTCGCCGGTAGACCACGCTGTCGCGTAGCACACAGTTTCAACTAACGCCAATCTATAAGCAGTTACTAGTACACTTAGTGCTCTAGTATTTGCTTAGTCCGCGCCCATTAAGACGGCTATCTAATCACTCAGAATCCCAACGTCTCATAAAACAGGAACCGATATAAATCTCCAATAATCGTCCTCTGCCCATTAAGGCGGTTACACACTCGCGTTAAAAAAGTTACTGTCGACCATAACGCCGTCCATTACGGTAATGAATTATGTGTAGCCGTTAATCTATTCCCGCGTCACTCCTCATCTCAATTAGAACTAATTGAATATTAAGGCTCGAATGATTGCTTATAAAACTGGAGATTGCTGTGGATGTGTGAGTGTGCCTTAAGATGTCGCTGTAACATCAGTCGGTTGGCTGACAAAAGATAAAGTGAAACTAAAAACAAATGTGGTAAATTAATTTTATTAAACGAATGTAGGAAAACTGTAAAGTTTATTGTTGGGGCGTGTTTTTATAAATCATAAATAGAAACACGTATAATTAATACATTTCTAGTCTTGTAAGGTGCAGGAAACTTCCTATGAACAAAAATTCTTCGACCAAACGTTCATTCATCGCAGAGTAAAATGAAGAGCGGAAATTGAGCGGAGTCTCAAATTGAAAGTGACGGTTGTTCACTTCGCTGCCGTATTAATAGCAAAGTCGACGTCAGAGCTATCAACACTAATAAATATAAACAGCTCACAACTATGTTTGACCCTTAAGATATAAATTAGGGCGGGCGCAGACGTGCCGTTTCCGGGAAACTTGTTACAATCAGGCGTTTCAGGTGGATGGAACAAGGTAATATATCAAAGTTTGCAACTAGACCGAGTGAGGTGCGAGGGTATGAGTTATGCTAACCGCACACCCCGTGCGCCCGCGGCATAAGGTACGAGCGGCAGTATTTTATCGTAGTATGAAATCGTCACGTAAGGAACTACTCGAGTGACTTTCACTCTTTGTGGCTATTTTTATAGTATAGGAGCGTGCGTGTGAGTATCGAGGATCAAAATGGAAATCAATGAGCGCGGCGGTTTTATAACCCCATTATAAAAATAACTTTATTTGAAATACGGCCGACGAACTCAATGAACGATGGATGGACGGGGAGTTTTAACCTTACGAATGAGATCACATGATCGTTAGTGGCACCGTTACCAGTTAAAACCGGTAACACCAGAGGTGTTGACAGTAATGGAAAGACACTAAGTGAAGTAGTCAAGCATTCACTGCGCACAATGAGGCGCCCTATTTAGAAGAAGGTCAGCCACTGCTACATAAGTAAGAGTAGAAGACTTATACGAATTAATATTACTCATAGTAATACAGCGCTCCATGAGTGGCGAGCGATTTCAGAACACAGCTCATGAATCCGCATCCGCGTGTGGCTCGGGACGCGTCCCCAAAACGCATTTATCGCGGGGCGGACCTGTCGCCAGTAATTGAGTTAGCGCTAAGAAACGGAACGGCTCGCCCGAGACTTCAAGTTCTGTTGCTTACGGCGGCTGTACGACGTACGTGTACTGATAGTTGGAATTACTTCGCAATCTACGGTACACCTTGTGGGGACTGTGTCTACATTACAGTTAAAGATAGTTTACATACATGTGCTATGAAATATATTGGTAGTTTAGCCATAATACGGAAAATTCTGATTTGACTTTCATTGAAAATTAACAGAACAGAACGTTCATTAAAGCAGGTATGGGCGGACAGTAACGTCCCTTTATAAGGATTAGGCACCTACCTTTTTTCTTCCGTGATCGAAGGGATAACCTGTAAACAGAAAACAGCAAATATTAGGTATCTTACCGACAAGGGATCGATATAGATTGATTCAGGTACAATATGCGCAACCATGGCGTACCCTGGCAGCCAAGAAATGCCATTGAGAATTTTCAACCAGAAAACGTTTACAATGTGGTCAACACAAAACAAAACCTTTTGGTTCTAGACTAGTAAATTTATTTATTACAACCTCTTTATAAAACCTTAGTAGACCTTATACGAAGTTCGGACTTAATTATAGATGAAATATGAAATACATTCCCAGATGCTCGCTCTACGCATGACATATTTGGCTGTATGTCTCGATGCCTTGACCTTATAAACAAAAATTTGAAATGTAGATACATAATTAAAAGTAATAGTAAACTCTCTTCTTCGCTGTCTGTCTTATAGTGCACTCGCGTTTTATTTAGCTCATCTCATCTCGATTATTTTATTTTACCTAAATATAAAAAGTAAAGTCAATAATTATTAACCAGTCAACCAAGCCCAATTTTTTATTTTCTAAGGCTAGCTACTGTATTATGTACCCATGTTCAGTTTCCATCACGACGCCGAACTGACCACGACTACAAAACCCGAGTTCCGCGATAAAACATGCTTGCCCCTTTCCCCTCCGCCCCCAGCAGCCCCCCGCAGCCCCCCGCCGCGCGGAAACTGTGACAAACGGACGGACGGGCGATAGTTATCAATACGGCTTATCCTGCCACGGAATTATGTGCCTGTGTTTATGGCCCGGACAGGGGCTGCTAAAAAACCTCGGACGTGACGCGGCATATTGATATATCTCGTGTTTTCACAATAGTTTTTCCTGGAGCTTAGCGACGTGCCTATACCCATAGTTACCTACAAGTAGGTTTATACAGGTGTCGTTGGCATAAACACAGAAAGGCGTAATTCAGCTGCAAAAAAAATATTTTCCTCGTGAAGTAGCGAAATAATGATTCGCTGCTCTCTTTCTGAGAACCTGTAAAAGCATTACGGCTGCACATGATCAGACACGTCGTATCCAAAGGGGCAGGTAGAGGTGTGTAGTACCATGGTAATAGTATCATATCTATATAATAATATGATACTATTACCAAGGTAGTACTCCCGCTTGTCACCAGTCGAGTCATGTCTCATGTATGTAATAGAAGGGTACCCTATACCTACTCATACACCGGGAACAAATTTCACAATCCGTGGAAACTAATGGAAATTATATTAACCACCAACCATGCAACCACGCTGCATCGGCTGAACGTGATGAACAACACCATTTCATTCTTAACAGTGGGTCTTTTTGGTTTTAATGAAAATAAAAAATTGACTTTCGTGAATACGACTTTTGTGAATAGGCTTTTTTGACCAAGCGTGCCTATTGCCAAATGCTTATCCATCTTAAAAGCATATAAACAATGTACGACAGTGTAAGACATCGGTAAAAGCGCACGAAATATTGGATAATTTAAGTAAGTGTCGGACAAATCATAGTTAGAGATAGTCCAGTAAGTCTGATCCGTAGATTAACAATCAAAACAGAGGTTAGGGAGTACCGGGCGCCGCGGGCCGGGTGAACAGCCAAGTGTCGTTAGGGCACCGGTTAATAACCGTGGAGCTCGTAAAGCCAACGGCTCTTGTTACTACTTCTCTGAGGTGTTTGCTCGGCGACACTGTAGTGCCCATCAAAGGGAATCAATTTATAGACTATGTTTAAGGATATGGGACGAGCGTGTCATCAATTTGGAGTGTGGAGTGACTTTGTGCAATTTGCTCTGTAAGTTTGAAACGACCATAGATTTGGTACAAAGTGTGATAAGGACATTTTTTTTAATTAAATACATTTATGCGGCATATTGTATGAATGTATTCACTGAAATTTGTCTAGTGTAGTGTGTATGATATTATAGAAAATTTATTGTTATTAAAAACTTCCTATAAAAGATTCAGACCTGATCTGAATCATCCATTCGTAGTATATAGAAGATGATGTTAAAATTCGCTTCGATCAATAATTACAACTAAATTTCTTCTTGTTATAATTACAACTAAATTTTATTGTCATCGCTGGCCATACATTTCTATCGTAAGATTTGTAATACAATTTTAAAGCAATCAAATTTATTAACGCATAATTTCTTCAAAAGAAAAAAGCTCTGGGCTCGTATCCGCTTAATAATGACTTCGTCGGTATTTTAATGTGTATGTATCGGGAAAGAACATGACACGTCCGAATTATTATGGCCAGTAAAAACTTGCTTTATATCCATCAGAAAACAGATGGCGATTTTTCCACTAAAATTTAAGTACCCTCAATTAAATTCAATTTATAATTTCAATATGATAGAAGAAGAAGTATGTATTCCTTCAGTCGGATGTAATCAAGATGAGGACGTAGAGCTGTCAAGTTTCTCGGTTTCACTTTTGTAGCTCCACCATTATTTACATTACATAAATTATGTTCAAAGTAGGGCTTCAAGTAAAAAGTACAGGAACGAGGTTGGAGACGATCGGAGTTTCTGGGCTAGCTACATACGAGTGTCGCATGAAATTGAAAATACATTTTTATTTTGCTATATGGTACCTACATGCTCAACGAATGTTAAAAAAGTCTTAGTATAGTCTAATTCTGTGTATAACTTTCTAAATTCTAATATTTGGTGCATATCAAACTTATCTTGTTACTCGGTGATATCACCTATCACAGCATAGAGGTATGGGAAGTGTTTATATAAATTAAGGAACGTGATGAAAAAAAACTAAGCAATTTTATTATTGTTAAAACGAATTGAAATAAAAAAAAGAAGTGTTATAGGTTTCGATACTCAAAATGTTCCGGTCCAGTCTGCCAGCTTGGACATGCAAAACATTGGTTGCGCTACCAACTGAAGTTGTCAAGACATTCTCACGAGTAATGTAGGGAAGCTCCTAAAAACTCTGAATAATAATAACATAAATTGTAAATTATATTCCATTGTAAACAGACATATATTCGATAATTTGAAGATCCAATAAACCAATCAGCCCCAAGCCACTTTCCACGTCCGATCAATCGCAGCCTCTTCCTGCCCACTACAATGTCGCTAATGACTAATTACGCTTGTACAATCCCTCCACCGCACTGTATTAGTAGTACTCGAGAATGCGATCTCCCACATCCGACTATCGACCTTATCACTCGGCCTTAGACTTCAGAGTTCCGTCAAGAACGGACTTCAGACGTTCTCTCGTAAGGAGCTCGGCATTCGCTCATTAAGTATTTAGCGTCATCGTGGATCCACTTGCAAGCAATTTGCATTTTAACCCACTGAGTTAGAGCTTAAATTTCACCGTGTTTCAATCGTTACTTAGTTCGAGAAGGTCTGCATGCTGGAGAAGGTTTCCTGAGTAAAGATATCGGCACGTAATGAGTTGAGTACCATTCAAAACATCATTATCTTTGTTCGCTGCGATCGCATTGCGGCGGAGTGCATTCGTTGTTTTGCTTCCCACTACAATCCTTTTCCTTTTTGATCACGAGAGCCATCTTTCCTTTTATTCGAATATAAGACTTTGAATTCTTCGTGATTTTCAAGAAACTTACCGCACTGAATTATTTTAGAGCTTAAGCAAGATTGTGTACAACAAGATTTTATACTAAGAAAATGCCCTACATACGCCTGTACGAATCAACTGTTAACACAAGTTCTATTTTATTATTAGTACCGGCTGGACTACTGTTCAGTCGTTCCACAGAAGTTCCTCGGTCTTTCTAAAAACTTCCGTCTGTCCGATTGACACTCTCAAGCAATAAACCTTGGAGTGAACTCCGGACTTCCTCCGTATTGAGTATATTTGTGCCGCGTAATGCAACTATAGGTTATCTGGGCCAAGTCGTACCTAGCAGAGCATATAGGTAGCAAGTAACCTAGATCTGGGATGCATCGACGACCAGCAAACCTCGCGGCGACCCCTACTAAGCACACGTGGCCGTCATTACCACCAAGCGCGACAACCGCCAACAGCTCATTAGCACGGCGACACTAACCGTTACATAACTCTGGCACCGCGCACTGATTATGTGTGCACTGGGGTAATTATTACCCGTGAAATAGGACACGTCACGTAAGCATTCGCATATCGATTTCAGGTCATAACCCTTCATTGACTATACATAGGGATACTGAGTACAGATCTTTCTTAGTCGAGGTCATAGCCAAGATCTAAATGCAGGTCTACATTAATATTGGTATTTAAGTTATAATGATCCCAAATAATTACATCAGGGAAACCATAAACTGTGTAATAAATTAAATAATTAAGTACACTTCAATTACTTTTTAACTTTAACAGCCTACTGTTTTATTGTGACCCTTGTCTTTGCTATCCTTGTTGTCATGAGCGGCAGCGGCTGGTGGTGCTGCATGCCCGTTTGCCATTAATCCATAAAAAGGGTCTGATATCGAGCCTCACGTACAACATATCGCTACATCATAGTAGCATTTGTTGTCGCACAAGCCACGACTTGTCGTCGTTTCAATGAAAGCACAAACGAACGAGGCCTTTCGCGATGAAAACGTTAGTTTTCCAAGGCTCATTTCGTTAGTACGAGCAGCGTAAGAGCCGCAAGTTAAACATGCATACGCTGAATAATTAAGACAGTTCCCAAACGCGCCTAAGTAGGAGCCGACATGCGTGCTCGGTTCGTTTGTCTCGATTTCCTCCGATCCAGTACCATACTCGTAACTCGATCACGGATCCGGTACAGTCCGAACTAACTACGTTAAGTACTCACAGGGTAAGTTTTGTTGGAAACGCACGGGCGCCATGTCGGAGCGTGGCTGTCGGTGACGGATCTAGAAGAATTATAATTATAATTAACTTTTTAATTTTTCTTAACTAAAGACTCAATCATTGCTGGAAAAGATATTAAAATATTATTGTGTAACATGACGTTGCCGCGTTGTACTGATAACCGGTCAGGTATGAGTTGGTCTTGCACACGTAGGGTTCCGTACCCCGTTTAAGGTTCCGGTTTGGGATGTCACTTTTAACTTTTTTTAATGTTTGTTGTGGTGTGTCGATTTTGCGGTCATAGTAACCAGCATTCAGTACATTTCAGGTGTACCTATTTCCTCAAGAGATAGAGCCCTATTTTCCTCAAAGTGATAGAGCCCTGTGACAGACAGACAGCTAGTGAATACGTTAGATTTCTTTTCTTGATATTATTTCAAAAAGGTTGCGCGTGCAGTATCGAACGCCATCTAATAATCTGTATTGCAATATCTTCCCGTGTATTTTATTGCATACAATCTAGACTTATCGCTAAGAGTAGGTATCGATTGCGATGTTATGATCCGGTTAGCGCCCGCCTCTCGAATCACCAATTAGCTTTGCTTGATGGATTACAATACAAGGCACAGGTGCTGCTCGAGGGTAAACTTGATCAGAAAATACTATTTCAATTGACGGTTTATGCCATTGATTCTTTTCATTACAAGGTATGTATCATATATTTGCACCATCAACTTGAAAGATTATCCATATTTCAGTGTCAGATCCACTGAAATAATATTTATTTACCTAATATAGTACTATCATTTATTACTAAGTTTGCATGCCCTATGGGTTAGGATAAGAGGATTAAAATAACCTGCTCATAAATACCTACTGTACCTTATCCTGTAAATACATAACTTTGATCATATATATCACTCTTGAATACTTTGCGAGTCATTGCAAGCTTGCACATAATTTAAGTACAGCGATATTTAGGTTTGTGAAGTACACGGATTTGCAGCTTTTCCTGATTACTAAGTAAGTTCGGGGTACAATTTACTACGACACAAAATAATTGGTTCCCCATTGGTAATGACTCTCAAACGGACCCTACCGATATGCTGCAGAAATGAGTATTTGATTCACAAATGCCGCACTTGGGATTAGGTAAGTTTGATACACATACTTCAATGGGCCAGTCGTTAAGGCAATTAACAAGTGTTTAGGCCCTGCGCGGTAATGGCTGCGAGGCTGCGAGGCGACGCGGCGCCGTCACCGCACCTGAGAGACTCCGTGTACAGAAGATCTTGAGTGTGAATTTACTTGGAAATATACAGTGGTGGACGTCTAATTAGAAACACTACCAACGGTCCTTGACATTGTGTGAGATACTTCACCGCAATCATTTTATTTTGAAATTAAACAATAAATAGGGCAACAATATGTTCAACGATTTATCATTTATCAGAAAAGCAATATAATTCCCAGTACACAAGTGCAGTTTCAATATTACATTACTGACAAACATTTAAATCAGTTTTAAGGTATGAACAGTAATGGTCAACTAATTAGAAACAACAACAAAAAAGTATTAAAAACAATATATTTTTAAGTATTAGTATTGTTATTTACGAAATAGTTACTATCCACAGCATACCAATAGTTAATTAATATTTAGTGGCGTATCCCTTATTTTTAATAACAGCACTGCAACGACGTGGATATTGATTCAATCAATTTCATACATTTTTCTAGGGGGATTGAATTCCATGCTTCAACAAACGCTTCATATAGTTCGTTTTTACTGGTGTTACGTTTGTTTGAGACTTTCTTTTTAACAATATACCAGAGATTTTCTATCGGGTTTAAATCCGGACTATTTGGTGGCCAGTCTAAAACGGATATACGCTGTTCGCTAAGGAAACATTTGACGCTATTGGCCGTGTATTTAGGGTCATTGTCATGCTGAAAGATCCAGGTTACAGGCAAATGATCGTCCGAGTAGGGAATCATTGTGTGCTCTAAGATATTTTTGTATTGCCATTGATCCATTTTACCTTCAATCTTCCCAACGGGTCCAACTCCACATCCGGTAAAACACCCCCAAACTTTAATGTTACCGCCATATACTCCTTGTGTATTTATAATTAAAAGCATTGTTTACAGGACATCTAACATAGAGCTTTCCATCGGAACTTACCATATTTATTTTTGTTTCATATGAAAATAACACTTTTTTCCCATTCGCATACCGTACACTTAACATATTTTTTAGCGAATAATAATCGCTTCTCTCGGTGTTGCTTGGTAAGAAGCGGTACCTTTCGAGAGATTCTTCCAAACAATTTAGCTTCCACTAATCTGCGGCGTATCAGTCTTGACGAGATGTTTCTCGGGTCATCAGGCGAAAAAAACTTCATTTTTAATCTGGTTGGAGCCTTTACTTGGGTCTTTTTTAGCAACACGAACGATCAGCGTATCTTCTTTGGGAGAGGTTTTTCTTAGCCGAGCCTTTCTAAGAGCATTTACAACAGTTCCATGTGTTTTATAATGATCAATTGCATTAAAAACTTTCTTTACAGAACAATTTAAATGCTCAGCTATTCTTGTGTACACCCACTTATGAGCTAAATGTAAATTAACAATTATTTGCCTAGTTGACGCGTCACAACTTTAATTTTTGCCCATTTTAAACAAAATAAAATTCAGATTTAATTTTGAATTACAGCCAGAATAATAGAAAAAGCCAAGAATGAAATGATATTCTCCAATTTAAAAAAAAAACGAGCTATGGATGTTTTTTTGAAATGTTTCTAATTAGGCGTCCAAGCGGCAATCAGCAGAAAATAAACTCCTTCATGTGTAAGACTCATTTTTTAATTAAAAGTAAAATAGGTTTTATATTTTATGCATTTAATGAGTTTTTTATTTGAGTGGCTATATTATTGTATGATTATTAAATATTGAATGTATATATTTTTTACGAACATTTTTACATTGAAGTTATACTTTCTTTATTCATAAGAAGTGTTTCTAATTCTGTGACCACCACTGTATTATTCTGCCATGGTGCTAGATTATCGGAAACAATATAAAAATTAATGAAAAATAACTGGACACTATAGTTCTATACGATTGTCTCTAAACTCCAGGTTCAATATAGATACGTGTAGAGGCAGTCGTTAAGGACAATTAACAAGTACTCAGTCCCCTTGGAGCGGTAATGGGGCTTTATGGAGCGATATGGGCTTATCGCGGCGGGAGGCTGGCATCACCTCAGGGACGCGGCCGCTTTGAAAACTACTTGGCAGATGGACAATTTAGTATGATTTTACTAATGGTGGTTACTAGATCGTATTGCAGGTCATTGGAAATGTTTATAACAATAACTATGGCGAAGGAGGCGATGACATCTATAGTACCTAGCTTATCATCTACAATGAGCTAAAAAATTAAATAATAAACTATTTTCTTAGTTTAATGTTCAGTGTTGTGTTGTAGGTAGTATTAAGAGCAAATAAACTTTCTTTCTTTCTAAAACATTTTAATTGAGAAATAGAAAAGAAAAGAACCATAAAATTGAAAAAAATTAATAGTCCAGCTACTTTTTATTATGAACGCATTATTATTTAATAAATTGTATAAAATAACCATGAAATACATTAGCATGAGATGGCCTACATTTAATAGTCTACCTAATAGTCAAGATATATACATGTCTTGGATTTAAACATTCTGCCAGAATCTAAGAGTAATCAGTAGTATTGCTATGTTTTTATGGATTGTGAATATTGATTCTACTTTTCCCTGTAAGTTGAACATAAAGAAGGGAACAAAACAAAAAACGAAAGAGAAATAACGAATAACATCAGCTTTGTCAATCATTGTCGCTTAATTAATGTTTTTCTTACAAAAATCATATCACGAAAAATTCCAAATTGAGGTCTGCATTGACCTGTCTAAACTGGCGGCCGTCACGTTTGTTAATTTAAAAATAAGGCCGATACAAACAAACTGTAGAGCGATGGTGAGGGCGGCGGGCGGCGGGCGGCGGCTCACCGGCCGGCGCCTGCGATCGCAAAATTAAAAATAAATGACTCAGAAAAGTACACGGCGCCGCGATTTGATTAAATTAAGAGGAAAATACCTCCGAACGTACTCAAAGGGAGAGAAATGGAAAGAAATTTCTTTTTTCCTATTATTATAAAGCTTTTTTTAATGCGAACGTCTCCCCGCTTTGTAAATACGACGATTTGCATGAATTTACTCGCTCTCGCCTCAGCGAGCTCACTAATATTTGAATACTGGTCCGAGGTGTTTTGTTCAATTATTAGAAGGGGCAGGAGGAAAACATGGAGGCCTCTGTCTCTGTGGGTCAACTGACATTGTCATGGAAATTGCGTCGCATTGGATGTAATGAACTACTCTGGATTATTTGGCCCCGTTTAATAAATGGAGAGTTCATGTCATGACGTCTGCCTGCTGGCCAGTTTCCACGGTTGTATAAAAATATTTCATGAAAATTTCTAGCTATCCAAAATAATCCGACTTTGTTAAGCAATGGGCTGTTAAAGGTTACCTAGGATGTAATTAACACTCGACCATCCATCCACGACTTTCTGGGGCTGGATTGTGAGATTTTAGTCAGTCATTAAGTGTGCCGGTGTGTGTATGTTATTGCTGGCACATTATCATCCTGATAAACTATGTTCCTATGAACATTACTGTGTGTCAGTTAGTTCGTGGGGACCTATAGGTCGCCACAGGGACTGTTCCTGATAATAAATCCTTTTATTGAGTGTCAGTAAAAGTCCAGGTAATAATTGTGTTAGTAAGACTCCCGTCCCACGTTGGAGATGGCTCACTACTACCTTCGAGAGCTAACTGAACGTCAATAGAAAACTTTAGCCAGCAACCATTAGGTCTAAAGATTGCAACTATGAACCGATACACATCTCCGTTTCAACCAAAACCTATCCGATTACACAACAAACGAAATTACTAAGAAAATGGATTCCAAAACGATAAATTCTTGGACACTACCATTTGGCCGGTTGTAAGTTTGTAAGCGATAACCCTAAATGTAATAAAGGGGGCAGTTAACGGTTAATTAGAGACGGGTGGATATAATTTACAGTACAATTTGAGGCTCGCTCCCGCGTGGTAGTTGTGTCAGATGACTGATAAAGGAGTTGTGGTGACCGGCGCGGGCCAGAATTGCTCCCAAGAGGACGCTTTCTTAGTGGACACTGGTCGGAGCAACAAAGCTGTGGAGAGGAATCTACCATTTTGTAATATCTACTTTTGAAAATAATAATTTAGACAAATCCAAATTAAGTGTTACAAAAAATAATTACAGCACTTACATTAATATATTATCATTATGTGAAAATGTTGACAAAAGTGGTCAACAATCCAATTGCCGGCCGAGATACAATTAATGTCTCGAGTCAACCGCGAGTTCTCGTAATGAACGCCAAGCAGATGATATACTTTAAGGCTTGATGAATACAATATACAGGACGCCGTAAGCGTAAGGCCATTAGGGTAGTCTGTCAAACTGGCCCAGTGCACGCACGCACCATTGTCTTTTCTGTTATTTGCGATTAAAGAAATGCACCTGCTGTAACGGAGATGGAAAACATCATGAGGAACCATTCATGCCTGACAGCTCTTTATCTAGGTTCTCAAAGGCATGTGCAGTGTGCCAACGCGCACTTGGCTAGTTTAGCAGACAAGCATAATGGCCTAACCCCTCCCATTACGTAAGAACTCGAGCCCAACAGTTGTAGTTGGGACAAAGAAAGGATTGTGGAGAATATAATGTAAGATATGAGAAGTGTCTTGGTCTCTTGTCTCCACGTCTTTCCCTGCGCAGTGATCGGAAACACGAGCAGTTGGTCTCCGCAGTATCGCGCGCGCGGCGTAAATCACAGCCCATCTGATCGCAACAAGTACAATTTGCCCGCCGATACCCGATACCCGATACTGGCGGGCATACTGTACTGCATTAGATAACTATTATGTATGTGGCATAAACTTTTATATACCTATACGTATGTAAAACTAACCAGTACTAAGATGGTTGTTAATTTTGTAGCTGTATCGTGTATTTGCGATAGTTCATTTCATGAATTTATGAAATTTCAGAAAAGCTGTTCTTTTGATTATACTAATAGTGAGACTTATCAGTTACGTTACATAGTTGCCAGATGCCCACCTGATCGTCTCCGCCCATACATAAAGTTGTGCTGGACATAATATCTATAACGTTGTTTGTATATGAGATAAAGTGGAAATTACACGTTACTAATGTTTCTAAAAACACTTATAGTTCGGATGTAAAATATGTGAATCCATTTTAGACTTGTGAGGTAATATTTCAATGTACTTTGTGTAACGCCACGCGTATTTCTCACATTGTAAAACAATAAAACTAAAGCGTACTTCCATAGTAGTTCATTGAAAACATGAGATTGTTCTCATCCCTACCAGCCCGCCGTTACTCACGCGGTCAAGATACTGCCCCTTTGTATCAACCACTCCGCGTCTCATCAACTACATCTTAAACTTAATTACGCTGTAAAACAACAGAGCTCTACGGATAATCAGAGAAAATTAAACTCTGCTGCCACATCTTAAGGGTCACTTCAGCACGAAAGCAGGCTCGTCACATGTCCTGCGTACTAAACAAACAATATCATTCGTCGATGGTGATCAGGTCGGCCGTGTTTAGATAACTTGTGAGCCGGAAATCAGTTTACGGTCTTTTTAATACGCCGAGCGGTCCAAGGCGGCATCTAGCTTCTGCCGACTTTAAACTAACAATTTGCTACTAGGCTATAAAATGTCACTAGGAAAAATATCGTTTTGCAACTTCCTGCACAATAACAGAACTTATAGCTGAGTAGAACAAAATCTCAGAACTTATACCGTATTATAGTTAGAATCTACTAGTAACAGAACAGCCTGATCATTTTATGTTGAGTAGACCAATTAAAGGCTAAGATTTATGACACAGTTGAGATCGAACTTAGCAAGCAGTCGCGAACTACCGATAATGAAAGCTTGACACTTATTTGGATTAAATTGAATTTCAAAGTTGCAAGACCAGCTTAGAATATTTGCAATATTGTTGTTAATTTTTTGTATGGCCGTGTCATGCATCAACACGGCCATACAACGGCCATAGCACGTCAACGGTGCTATGCGTAGAAAGGAAGAAGGGAGAATAGTAAGGTTAACAGAATTAAGGATAATTAGAGGCTTAATGTCACGAGAAGAAGTTTGAATAAGTCTCCCATGATAATGACATGCGTGTACTCTGAACAGATTGAGTCGAGGATAGACCCCGGCTGGAGCAATAGTCAAGGGAAGGTGGACAGTAAACCACACCGAGCACGACCTTTAAATGCCACACGCGAAGTTCAATGAAAAGATATTCAGCGTTGGCGGAGTATTGTGACAGAGACGCAGCAATAATAGCATAATTATATCGAATTGAATGATTTATGAATTCTTAATATTTAATTCCTTTACGACAAAATTGTACATTCATCCTTTCTAATGTATAAATGGGAAAGTGTGTTTGTTGGTTTGAACAGCCAACTGGCCAGCTGAGTACTAACTACAATTTCCTTGGGACAGTAATTTCTGTTTTTTTCCTTTATTCATCATTCTTCATTTATGCACCGAAGTTTAATTAAGTGAAGTCATCTATGCATAGGAGTGATTGATCACAGTATTGGCCACAACCACTCTACCTCCTTAGCACTGGTTAATCCAGCAGGCTGTTACTGCTCACGCCGACAAGTAACGAGCGCTGATTTATATCGGCGAGAGTTAAAATTTTAACTGTTCGTTTAATTGCTTCCTCTTCGGGATCGTTAAACAGCTAGTTGTCCAAGCTGACGTTAACAGGCCCGCTATCACTGATTATCTTATAGTTTGACAGTAAATAAACAAACCGTAAAACTCTACCAAACTTGACAAGGGTATGTTCGACATTCCATCGTTAATTTGTATATCTTACATATTAATATTTGCTTAAAAAAATGTATTCATACTACATGCCATTAACATTCCATTGAGGAATTTCGTTATACTTAATCGCATGTCTACCTTAAATTATGAATAAAATACATCTAGAATAAGCTATTTAAAAAAAATACTTTTTGGGAAACCGCTGGATTTAGAAGGCACAGGACCGGTCGGAGTGGTATAGGAGAGGCCTATGTCCAGCAGTGGACCTCAAAAAGCTGATGGATGGATGAGTGGAAGCTTTTATGAAGGTCCACCCATCCATATATTTCTGCACATAGTGTAGTCAGGAACGTGCTCAGTTGAACCTGTGAGTGAAACCTACCTAAGACAGTGTCTGTCTTCAAACGTCTCCTCCCAAAGGGTAAACAGAAGGCTCGAATGAACCTCGTTCAAAAACTTCGAAATTCAACTTAAATCGAGGCACAACAATTGAGATCAGCGGCTTATCTGAGCGCGGTTCGACTTAATTAAACATGAAATTCAATTAATAGAGGACGCGAGTTATCGCGTAAGGAATAAAGGGCAGATCCCTTCCTCCTAATTAAAATGTATTGCCTTATTTTACTCATTTTCCACTTACAATGACATCGCGCTACCGACTCCCAACTTTTTAATCTTGCGGTGTATTACTCTGTCTTAAGTTGGCAGTGCTTCTTTAAACTAGATTGCACCTTATAAATTTATTTTAAGGTCGAAATTGCTTCGTACGTGTAATTCAGGGAGAGAATGGAGTGTAGCCAGGTTTGAGACGGCGCGGAGGCAGTATCGCGCGAGTCACAAAGAGGTATTTGCGGCGGACTTAAGGCTGAACATTAGTTTTTAAGGGTCTTATTTTGCTGTGTGCTATTAAGGCGGCGCAGTCTTTTATAGAATTAGTGGAGGCAATAAAATTAATCGGTTCCGCCGAAACAAAGACGCTCTGCTGTAATCGTTGCCTTCGTTTTTAATTATTTATTCGTGTCTCAGCGCGGGGCGTATGTACAGCTAGTTGATACCTAACCTAAGAGGTATCCGGGAGATATAAGTACCTACAAGATATTAAAATAAAAGGTCTAGACAACTTTCCACTGCCATTGTGTTCCTGCAGAAACGGCTATTAGTGGATGTGAAAAGCTGGGAAAATTTGATTAAATTTCATAGGATACTCAGAATGAAATTGACTGAATAGGCCTGGAAGGCAAAATATGACATACCTACCTGCTACAAGTCGTCTTTTACCAAGCTGCAACCCATAGAAGTCCCACTGCTGGGCACGGGTTTTCCTCACAGACACAGCTTCGGGAGGTCTAGAGCATCCTCATCCTGCTCCAATGCGGATTGGTGGAGGGGTTAGTGGCCAATCCAGTGTCGAATGTTTTCAAGCCACTCGAAGGTCTTCGACAAGGCTTATCAATTGTTTTAACCATTTGAAAACAACCGGAACAGCTTAACGTGCCCTCCGAAGCACGATAGCGCACATGAAATTTTGCCACTAGCAGTCACCCATCCACAAACCGACCGCGCCCGTAGTTGTTTAACTCTGTCAATCACATTTAATCGACGCGAGCCATTGGGCTATGGACGTTACAAGTCGTCGAATCCCATACAAATACTTGTGTTTAAAGTAAAATTCAGATTATGATGAGACCGTCAAAAATAGGCACTCGGAAGGCACTAGCCATAACTAGAGATTGGGTAACTGTCAATCTGCGAGCTAGTCTCGAGATCGGACCGGACGGGATTATTCCCACACCAAGCGGTAGGTCTCCTCCGGTGAGTGCTGCGATGAAAATGTCAACCAATCATCATCACAACCCTTCCTTTGGCACGGGTCTCCTCTAAGACTGAGAGGGATTAGGCCTTAGTTAGACTAGTCCACCACGCTGGCCAAGTGCGGATTGGCAGACTTCACATGCTTTCGAGAACATTATGATGTATTCTCAGGCAGGTTTCCTCACGATGTGTCCTTCACCATTATAGCAAGTGACATTTAATTTCTTAAATCGCACATAAATTAGAAAAGTCATTGGTGCGTGCCGCTGGGGTTTGAACCCGGACCGCTCGAATGAGTCAACCAATACGTTTTATTTCCTAAAGAAGCTGGTTATTCAGTTTATTCAGTTTATTCATTATTAGTTATGTTATGTGGAGCAGTTCAATCTAGCTCAGCGGGCGGCGCCTGCGACAACGGCCCTAATGCAGTTAAATGTCCTCGCAGTCAGTCCGAGGTGAACGGTCCAGTGGGCTTCCTGCACAAATGGACTAACAATTTATTCCTGAAATAAGAAACATTTAGAAGTAACGTCCGGACTCCACCATCCATTTTGTGCTTAAATCTGAGCCAAGTTTTGGTGAATCGGTGCTAAAGTAAATGCTTATAGAACAGTGGTGAACTTTTAAATGGAATCGCGAATGTAACGAAAACAATTGTACTAAGTCTCTATCAGAGAAATATTCTCATATTATTTAGATATTAGAAATATTAATCATTCCAAAAGAAGATACAGGTTGCCTCTTTGCCTTTTTTTGGAATTTGGAAAAAAAATGTTATTTAGTTTTTAACTCTGATAAAGTTACTATCACTTCATAATGACATAATTAAATAGCCAATCTGTCCATAATCATATCTATGCTTTACATGTCAGCAAGTCCAGTGCTGTGTCCCTTGGGTTTGCTTAACTTAATTTGCAGGTAATTAAATCAAGAAATTTAGCTGAGCGTAAATAACTAGCCTATACCACAGATAAAATAATTTGCTAGGTACGTACAAGCTGAGTAGTTTAAGTCAGTGTTGCTATAGTGGAAACAAATCACGCTCAGGGCTTGTGATTACAGTCATAAAGCGACGTAATCTCAAAAAAAAATCTCAATTCGGCGAGATTTATAATAATTGGGTTTGGACGGATTTGAAGGAAACAAGTCGTTACAATTACTCATCCAAACGTCCTCAGTGCCATACTAACTGCAATAAAGGTTGCACTTATAGTCACCATGAAAGAAAACTAAATTGCCCGTGCCGACCTAACTGGCTCTCTCGAAGGCTACCCTCTCGGGCCGCCAGCGTAGCTCGACCCCTCCCGCGCCGCAAGGCTGAGGCTTCTACGGTTTCAGCGCGTCGAAACAAGGGGGGGCTTAAGGTCAAGCGGCGCTGGCGGTGGCAGTAACAATTATAAATAAGTAGGTTGGAGCAATAACGGCCGCGACGTGCATTATATCAAGCAAACTGCCTGCGATGCACCGCCACCTAAGAGACACTTCGCATAGACTAGCCAGCTCGCAGATGTGCCGCAGTATGATATAGTAATATGCCCAACGTTTCAGTATTTTAAGGTCCAGTGTAAGTCGTTGGCCTTTCCTAATCCGCGACGCTGCGGCAGGCAGCTTTTAGAACTGGAGGTCCACCTGATCAGATGAGGGCTGGTGCTTCTTATTGTATCCTTGATCCTATCCTTGATATCTACTAGAGCTCTTTCGCTGTTAGTCAGGTATGAGTCCTTTGAATGACATGTCTTGTCCTCTACCAGACTTTCTCATTCAGCTTAAATAATCAGCTTTTTAAAGTAAGTTGAAAGACAATATTGCTTTTCATTAAAAATTACCGAACATTAATATGACATAATGAAAGGTAAAACAATAATAATTCCAAGATATGGTAAAATTACATACATAATGTTATAGATTGCATAGCACGTTTGATTTTCCGCTAGGGGTCGGCATAGGTGAACCTGCAGGTACACCTACATTTCACCGGATACGTTTTGGTTTCATGTATAAAGGTGGTTCCTCCGTCAGTTCCAAACTCCGAGCTATTATTGGGAATTTCAAGTTAATAAATACAGTATTTACAGTTAAATACAGTATTACAGTTGTATATTTATTTATTTATAAATGGTGGCCTCGGCGGAGGCAGGAACGGCGAGCGTGGCACCTCTGCGCCTCGCCGCGCCTCGCAGCTCGTGTCCGTTCATAACTCGCTCGCACTGCGTACAACCAGACGTTTTTATTTCTCTCGACAGCGACACAAACATAAAAACACCACTAAAATTTTAAATAAGCAGTGCTTTAAAGCGCCGTTTCGCCGGCTTAAGTCCGTATTAGGTAGTTAAATTTACATTTTACATTTGATATTTTCAGCCGTGAAAGTTATTCGTTGTTTGTATGGCTGCGAGCAGATTTATAGCCTGCGACCGGCGGGTCGCTTTGTTGCGAATCGTTTACGTGTATTTATGGGGTAATTTAAACAATTCCAAACACTGCATACTTTAGTGCGCCGAAATGAGATACCGCGGCGCTGGTGTGCTGCGGCGCTGACGAGCGCGGCGACGTGGCCTGCCACTAGCTATTAGCTCACGTGGATACCTATTTTAGCTTCATTGACTGTAATTAAGTTAGTAAAATAATTCAATTTTGCATTGTAATATTACATAAAAATCTTATTTGAAAAATATAATAATATTAAGTTTCTATCGCCCAAAATAGAATATCATCTAGCTTAACCAATACGCAGCTTCACAGAATAGTTCGCAATGTAATACAAACAAATGATAATACACAGTTGTAAATTATATTAGAATAGAATAGAATAGAATAGAATAGAATAGAATAGAAAACTTTATTTAAAACAGTAAATATACAGCAATCAAAACTATTATTATATTAAAAGATTATTTTATGGTTTATCTGTTTCAACTGTAAAACGTACCCACTGATAGTTGCGGTGTCCTTTGCTTGGCCAACATTAAAAACTTCATAATAATTAGAACCCCATAAAACATTTATTGATTTGAAGTAAATTATTTACTTTGGCGGTAAGCTATATGCTATTATGTAATCGAATTAATTAAAATATACTTCAACTAAATAACTTCACGAACTTAATGAGCAAACTTCGCATTCAATTATCCGAATCATGCGATTCAGAATGGACTCCCTAGCGATAAAATAAATACTTTTGTAAAGTGACAACTTCATTGTAAACTCCAATTAAATATTGCCATAATCTATTTAACAACGTCGTCAACTAACGACTGGGTCGGCGATTAATAAAAAAGGGGGGCGTTTTTTGCAAACAATTGAAAACAAAAACAAAGAAAAATGCTTGTCGAAGCGCGGCGCGGCGGCCGCCATAGCTGATCGCGTCAAGAAAGTTATCACAATTACTGAGGCAGAGAGACAAGAGATTAAGAGTGAAAAATTGTCGCGTGACGCTCCGCCGCGCCATCTACAAACAAAACATTACTAATTACTTCTTCTTTTATTGCAGCCGCCTGAAATATTGCCCGCGCGGTTGTTGGAGGCAGCGGGCCATGCTGGAGTAACTAGCAGGATATTCCGGTTCGTAAAGTTCTTAATAATAAATGCTAGTTCGACCACTAAAGTCAACTTGAACATACATTACTTATTTATAATTGAAGTATAACTGAACATACTTCAATTGTAAATAAGTAATTTTATATAGGTAACTAAATAGAAACAGTTTGTTTTATTTTAAGTATCGTAACAGTTCCTTTCATCGAAAAGAACAATCGAAAAGCAAGGATGCGTGCTGCAAGCTCGTTTGCTATCCATAAAATACTTGCAGCCCTACCCACCCGCTGCCGCCCATGACAACTGGACAACTGTGACTGAATGACCAATATGTTTTACTATTTATAAAAATAAATATTTAAAGTTTTGTTAACGGAGACTTCCCATCGCAAGCCCAAATCATAGACGACCTATCTATTGTAGTCGATATCGTTTCGTCAAAAACGCGCTCCACCGTTATTGTGGTAATCCCCGAGCGAGGATTAGGGCGGTAATTCGCGGACAACAAAAAACAACGGCCGCCCTGATTGCTTGATGTTCGACGTTCCGAATAGAAGTTGCAAACAAGCAAACAATCTTTAAGCACTTAAGCACCTCACTGTTCTATTTAAAAAAGATAATATTTTAATTTTTAACCATGTCACCTCACATAACCGTGGGTGATAAAGGAGTCCCTATTGCTGTCTCCGAGGTTCAACTGTTCTAAAAGAAAGACACAACGGGTGATATTTTACTTAATTGCTATTAATATACAAGTTTTCGACATGATTCCGTACCAACCAATTCTCACGGGATGACGTCAAGAAGGCTGTACCAACGTGTAAATACTGCTCTCACTCTGCATTACAAGTTCACCCCAGGTATAACAATGAGATCGTCACTTCGCAACTCCGCGTTACGCGAAGTTACACAATAATATCCGAACTTAGACAATGAGCATTGAGATTAGCGGCCTCTCGGGCTCTCTCCGGCCCGCGCACCTCGCCAAACAATGTGGATATGAATTGAATATTAAGATAGGTGGGCCCCGTAATGGAGACTTATGTAAATACTTCGGAGTGTGGAGGGCGGACGATTGTGCCGTAGGATATTACCCTTGGAGTAGTTTGCGAGACATATAGGATAAGAAGTGATTATCTCTATATTTCACTGGTTTATTACTTGTACAACTTTTAACGATTGTAATTTTTAAAACTCCAATTTAAAAAAAGAGGACAACTCCAGAAATTCAAGTGATCTGTGCAGCGGCTCGGGCGTTACATCTGACATCTTACCACCGACACTACTGAGGCTGAAGTTGAAAATGTTCAAACAGAGTGTGTTACGAGCTTGCTGCTAGTTGCTTGGTAAGTGATGACCTGATGAATTGAGTAATAGTCCTATAAAGTCGCTGAAAGTCTTAAAGTACGGATAGTTTTGCTCGGTATTTTGCTCCCGACTGGTCTAGCTATGGTGGAATCCGTACGTGTATCGAACGAAGAAGTTAACCGACATTTCTCGTTGAGTAAACTAACTGAAAGCGGCAATGTGTAGACTTACAATGGAAGGTTACAAAAATCCTGAAGTGGACACCACGATAGGGAAAACGGAGTGACTAACAATTAATCTGAAATACGTAATGTAGTGAAAAACAAACTTGAAAATATCTTTAATACAAGCCGCACTCCAAAAATGCTTGATGACTTTTAAGTTCTACCCCGCAAACGAAGTGCAACCATCGTAATATTTCAAAAGATATCTATAGATCCGTTCAGTGTCTCGCGTTTGATGAATTATTTCATAGTTAATTTGTTCTTTTTAATACGCTTTTATTAGAATAGAATAGCAATTTATTTCGCAAATTAACACAAGTACAACAACAATTATTAATATTAGCTTGGTATGTAGGTATGTATGTTAGGTATCTTTGAACGTGGTTTTTGAAAATTCGAAACTTTGCAAGCTTATCAAGGACCGATGACTACATTGTCATCGGTCTATCAGGTAATTTAAAAAAAAAACATTTTAGTTCGGTTATCTACAAAAAATTTTCAACGATGTTGTCATTTTTAAAGTATTACTAACCGTTACATAGTGATCATCTTGAAGTTCCGAAAAACTATTTGATGCTTTGAAAAACTACTTCGAAAGCACCTTATCTTACTCTGCCACTACATCCGTCGCAGAGGCGTCCCGCCCCGGGCTTGCGCGTTAGAGCGGCAAGCGTGTAGGACGGGGTCGCTCCATAAGTTGCGGCCCCGCGGGCAGACATGGCTTGGCCCTTAACTTAAATCGAACTTAAACTTAACATGGAAGTAGACGTAAAGACGTAAAACTTCCGTGGCTAAAAGGGTAACGTCAAATCGTTCTCTCAGGACAGATGGATGTACCTATGTCTCAATTTGATGTTAATCTATTTCGTTGTCCTCAAATATTGTCAATTAGCGAGTTAACAAATTTATTGATCATGTCTGAAGCCGCTTAACTGATATAATAGAGCGCAGAATAATGGAATAAAAACATAAGCTACTAAAAAATTCAAACCAAACAATAATACCTAGAGCTGACTAGATATCAAAGTTTCATACCGGTCTTCATTTAAATGAATTACTACTACACAACACGCAACATAACTATGTACTTTCGTGAAGTATCTATCGGTCCATCCACCGTAAATCCGCCGGAGCGAAGGAAAACAAAGATACTTCAAACTTGTTACGAAATTAGTTTGATAAACCCCCAAGCCAGGATGCCCGCTGGACGCAAATAGCTGAGCAAACAGTATCGTACCTGAGTGCCATGAATCAATATCTTGAGCGTATGCACATCGCTTGCACAGTGCGCCGTTTTTCACATTTCTTGACAAAAGTTGTATTCATAAATTACCTACGCCATGAATACATTGCATCTTTTATTTATTTTATATAGCTGTAAAGCTTATAATTATTTCTTTATTATACTGGCCTATTGTTGAACTCGAGTTTCTTCTCAAAATAACATAGGGCACAGATCACCTCATTAGACAGTTTTATTAAATGTTACAATTAAATTACTCAAATCTTCAAGTCATTATGTGCCTATGTCATAAGGACGTGCCTAAAATATAAACCGGAATTTGGAAGTAAAATGTCAAAGTCTATGTCTCCTGCCTAGTTTATGAAGTCATTTTAATGGTTAACCTTCTTATTTAAAAAATATTATTTAACAATTCATAAGTTCTTCTTGTAAAATATGTAAATGGTGTAAATAAAATTTAATAAGCACCTAAATGGTGCGAAGTTATTTACTAAAGTGCGTATTCTAACGTTTTACAAAAACATTTTATGTATTGTTTTGTTTATTGCAGATATGTATATTATTAAACATTTTAAATGTTTACTAAATGTTTACTCAGCGCACTGTGCGGCCCCGGTATAGCCGGTATAGCCCAGCGGCGCCCGAGGCTCCACCTAATTTGTATTGATTAAAAATATTCAGCATAGTTGCGAACATCAGGAATGCGGCCCCGGGCTCATGCAGATATTGCTTCAGATGTGATTTTCTTGGAAATTTCTATTAGGTACTATTGGCCGGCAGCAAAAAAGTTGAAACTTTTTGAAATTAGATTCCACGGAAGCGTCCTCGCCGCGGCTAGAATGTTCCCGACTAATAATCTTAAGTAGATACCTATCTGAAGAGCTCGTAGCCCTATGGCTCGCGGCGATCGTACCGACCGTGTTAAGCAATGTCGTGTGCAGTCGTTAAAATATGTTTGGGTGACCGTTAGTTGCAAAAATGTCGTGGACGCATCCGTGCTTCGGCACGTAAAGCTGTCGGTCTCAATATCTTTGAGTATCTTTGGTCGAAATCGGCGTGGTCGAGTAGAAATTTTTCAGCAGTGAGTGAAACATATTATGTCAGACAATGGGACGCCCTATCGGCTGTAGCTTAGTTTTTTTTAGATGTCTTTACTTATGTAATGTAGCTAGTTTAGAACGGATAATTGGGGTAAAATGTGGTAAGCCAAGTAAAGTTTACAGGTAAAAGTAGGTAGGTAGTAGGTACTTTAGGAGTCTGCGATTGAAAATTAATGAAACAATTGTATCTAATTAAAAAGTTAATATGCACATAGCAAAAACGGTAAACAGGTGAAACAAGTAGTTAACACTTTGGCCATCTATTCTAAGTTTTGAGCTCTTTTTTTGCTTTCAGTCCCAGCGATCCACATGAGCGCTTCAATCGTGGCAACGCAGTAGCGGCTGGGTTGCCACTAATAACTAAAAAACTATATGAATACACGAGCAACAATAAACTACAAGGAAACAACACGAAAGCAGTTAGCCAACTTTTAGTTTATCGCATTGCAACCGCGGGCCTGATAGAGGGAGCCACTTAGCATAAGTGACCCACCTGCAACAACAAGTGCCGTTACATAAATAATAACTGGTACAGCAAAACATCGCGGCCGCTCCACTTGGAGCTGGCGATTGGAACCGAGAAAGGTGGTTTTGGATTCAATGGTATGACACTCAAAACGCTGCGCTGAAGGTCGCGCTCGAGACATGACCCACAAGTGGTATCGGTAGTGTACGGCAGAGACACGCTATTGCAGGGCGTAGTGTTATGACGCGTCCGAAGCATTTCGGTTGCATGCATTTACAACAGTCAGAATGTATAGAAACCCTTAAAACCAAACTGAGCCGCAAGCTGCAACGTGGTGTAAGCGTGGTTCACAGTCGCGAGAAGATACCCCTACCCAGCTGTGAGCCACTACACGAATTTGCTGCCGTATATATATAGCAATTTAAAAGTCTTCGATCGCAGTGCAGTCAAAAAGTACACGTAGGTATTTCAACTGCCCCTTAAAGTACATTATTTAAACAAAATGGACAAGAGAAAATACGCAATGGCACCATCCTCTCCGCTATACTGGATCACGCTGAACCCTGCAGTGAGTTGTTGGCAACTCAGTCGGAGAGCAAAGTGGAACAATCCAAGGTGCCGTGTTTGTTTCAAACACCGCGCATAAAAATGTATCGGGATTCCCCCGCCCTGGTACACCCCGTCAATGGGATCAGGAAGGGACGTGTAGGGAAGAACGTTTGCCGCAGAGGTTTCATAATTTTATTGATAACTGTTATAATAACGTTAATTTAATTAAAACGGTCCAGGAACATCCTGTTAAGACCGTACTTATGTGAGCACATTGAAGTGTATATGTTTTATGGATATAAGATAGCAAACGAGCATTTAACACCAGCCATTCATTGAACAAGACTCATAACTAAATGAAAACTGTGAAAGAAAACAACTGAACCAGTCAAAACTAACCAAAAATGTAATTTGTAAGCACAAGGGACTAGTTTTAAAACACATTCAATTTACTGGATATTAAGTTCAACAACCTATATATCCAACGACAACACACACTTCGACGATAACTCAAGTTCTGTGCGCAATATTTAATTTTATCGCAAGCGCTTAGTGCTTGGGAAAATCGTAAAATATTGTTTATCCAAGACACCTGTGCGAGGCCGAGGGTTGCTTGTGTAGAACAAAGCAAACAGCATGTTCCTCGCTAGCTAGGTGCGTGCAGTGTTTACACCGACAGCCGTTAACCGGCGCCCGCGCCGCCTGCGCGCACCTGCCGCGAGGCGGCCGGGCGGACGGCAGTCTGTGCTTCATACTATGAAACATAACATAAACCATAACATCACGCCTGTATTTACCCAAAGGGGTAGGCATAGGCTTGTATACACCCACATTGCACCAGTTATGTTTAGGTCCCAATATTAATATGGAGATGATAATTATGCCTATTGCCTTACACCGGGCACACATCCAAACTACGAGCTGCTATTCAATAGAAAAATCCAACAGTTGCTGCCCGACCCGGGATCGAACCCAAGACATCTAGCTTAGCAATCACGTTTACGACCGAAGCAGTCTATTGATATCGGGAAGTGCTCGAATTTGAGTTGCAAGTCTCCAATCGGAACGACAGACAGACAAACAACGTTTTAAATTTACCAATGTTAGTAAAAACAATAACAGTAACTCGATGTGTGGCAAAAACCCAAAAAATACATGTTCTGTCCCACTTGTGCCCACGATCTGGGAGTGGCTGCGACCTAGTCCACACGGTGCCTATGATTTCACATACCTACCGAGTCGGAAGTTAATAAAATCTGTTTCTTGGAAAAGGCAAACGCAGTTGTCTAAGTTTATTTATCCAACAAAAAGCAACAGCTTGCGAGACAAATTGTTCGATATTGTAAAGTAGTATGAAAAAGTACTTCCAAATATTTACAAAGGATTGGGTTTTTGCGGCGAAAACAGGTCACCTTTCGGTGTTTATTTGGCTAGCCCGCACACAAAACTGAGCTTTAGTTATGAAAACCCGCGCGTATGTATACGCATTGCTTTACTTACTGTTTCACGAGGTGTGCCTGGTGTTATCACTAGTTATATTTTAGAGTTATCCCCGTGGCGCCGTAGCGACTGACCCTCACTGCCGAACCACGTGTTCGAATCCCGGGCGAGGCAAATATTTATTTCGCAGATTGTACTCTAGTCGTGGAAGGTAAATTGCGTTTATTTTTTTCTGCCTACAGTAAATCGTTACGTACTGTTACGTGTGGTCAACGGCTTGATAGCTCCGTGATGTTTTCTTTTACTTATGAAGGTGAAGGAAAACATCGAGAGAAAGCCTGTAGGTATGAGAGTTCTGTCTAAAATATTTGACAAAACTTTTCAGCAGGTGAGGGTGACTAAACGTAGGTAACCTTATAAAATGATATAGTCGAATGCGACTCACGCTTAACCGCAATTTGTGATGCGTAGACTTCGGAAGAGGTGCGTTCGCCCCATAAATATAAGTTTAGCGCCGGCGAGTATGAGACGAATTGTAAATGCTCAATTTGGCGGCAAGTCGCTAACTGGCCGAGATTTATGGCCCCGCAAAGCCTTCGCAGAGCCACCTCTCCCAAGCCTGGCTCTGCACAAACTTCGGATATGGGATCAGTTTTGGATAAATCGCGTTTTTAGGGGGACCTGTTTTTTAATGTTGTAGCGACAAACTTTTAGACTGCTTAGACACTTAGTAATAATTTAGTTAGAAACTAAACAATGACACAAGCGTTTTACCAGACTATTTGTGACAGGAACACACAACTTCATTATAAAAACATTATAAAGTACGCCAAACTACAGATACCTATACCTAGCCCTCAATCAAAACATTAAAAGTCACAGACTTTCGATCTTATTCATTAAAAAACAACATAAAGAAGCTTTTATAAAGAGCAAATTCAAATTATTTTATAGAGAGCAAATGAGAGCAAGTTCAAAAATCAAACTTAAACTCTTATTTAGGTTGACTCTGTATTCTGAGGCTGACCCCTACTATAAGACCCTATTATACAACAAGATGGCCGACTTTATTATACAGGTGATTGAATGTGGAAGCTACATTTATTTAATGTTTTTTTTTATATTAAATTTTTATATTCAACATTTAATTCTTGTAAAACATTGTATTTCTTATTATATAATTTTATTATTTAACCATTGTGTATAATTATGTTATGAAACGGTTAATAGGCCTATTGAGGAATTTAATTAATGAACGGTGTAAACGTGTATTATGGGTTTTTATTCATAAAATCGTGTGAATTAATGCAGTGAACGATAAAAAGAACAAGATTCCAGCATAAATTGTAATGTCAAGTGACTCCCTTGTAAAGGTGCGTGTACACGCGTAAGTTACGAAATAAATGGAGACTATTAGAACCCATTCGTATTTAAATGGCTTTGTGTCGGCCGCGAGAGGCAAATTGCCGAAGTGAGTGCACCGCTCTCGTTCACTTAGGGCCGCCATCACCACCCATCACTCCGCGAGCGAGTGAATGAATGAACGTAAATGACTCGTGGTACATTATTTTTTACAGTGCCTCTAAAATACGATTTTGCGTTGAACAGGTGATTAGACGATTTTTATGCGGGATTTTTTATACAAATTTGCTTTTGTTGTTAGCCGAGTTCCGCATTAAATACTTTTCACTTTATATTTCTTAAAAGCTTCTAAGATCATAACAGTAATATCCTTAAAAGATTTATAAATTAATCTATTTCTAGTGATATTTTTTTTAATTGACCGGGAAACCATCGCTTGTGGTTATATAATAATATTTCCCGTGCCATACTTGTCAGAATGTTTTTTTTTTTAAATTAGCTTGAATAGAAGGTCAATCCTCAGCTTTTCTTGTGGTATACCTGTGATAAGTTTCAGTGCATGAACAGGAGGAAAAGTATGTATGTACCTGTATTATAACGCGTACCTTTTTACCTGAAATTATACTATTTAATGGCTTGATAGAATTGTAGAATCGATCTTCTTAAACTTTTGAACCATCAAGTTTGTTTTCTTTGGATCACATTATTTGATTTAAATAGGTAGGAGTAGGTACATAATAACGTACAAGAATTTTACACGAATTACAAGAATTCTAAGAACGTACATGTTAGAGTAATATGTACGTTATTCACTACACTCAGTGGAGTTTCTTACTTACTTGTGCTTTAAGCTTGAAATTTTCAACATTTTGATAACGTTAAAAGTTTTTCAAATTCATTAAAATACAAAATATAAGTTGCATAAAAGATGTAAAACCTCCGATGTGACGAGTGGCTCGCGACATCAGCCCTTCAGGGCTCATTAGGGCGGTCGCCGCCACTATAATAGACATTATGGAAAGTGCCGCGACTACCGGAGTGACGCGGGAAGGTTGCGCTGCCTAGCAAAGTTTTATCCTTTACCAGGACAGCGAAGAGAGGTGCTTCCAATTATATATTATTATCATACAAAATTAAATCGAGCCTTTTTGGAAATTTCACCCTTTTTTATCCTTGCCTATTTTAACACGCTTGGTATCTATGTATGTAGTTATGTAGTTATCTATGTATGTATGTAACGGAATCTATGAACGTGATTTTCGCCCACTACAATACGTTGGATTAATTTTAATCTTTGCACACTTAACAAGAACCGATGACAATGCAATCATAAATTATTATTTTTTTAATTTAAAAAATTGTGCATTTTAATTTAATTTTTTAATCGATGTTCGACCCTTAGTTAGAAGTCAAGACATCAATTTCTACTTTCAGTGACGGAGTTCAGGACCGGTAGCTCGTTAAATTTGATTATTTGTATTCCTGACAAGAACTTCATAGCGTTATACACATATTGAGTGTGAATCTAACAGACAACAGTGTGACGGACTATAAATACAGGATTGGCAAGTAAAGTTTTGCTTTACTTAGTAGCTATAGTGTGATTTACCAAAGTATTTACCGATTTTTATAAGTGTTTCATCTCTATGGGTCTATAGAATTAAAACATTGTCTAAGAGCTCAGACAAGTCTTCAACCTTAATTAAATTTTTATTCTGGAATAAAAAATAGAAAATTGTTTGCAAAACATAACTTGCACGATTCCTCTTCACCCCTGTCTGCGGCGGAGTGAAGGTGGCGCGAGCACGTAAGACGTCATTTAGCGTCGGAATTAACATAAATAATAACGTCATTTCTCAGCGGCGGGGCCCGATATTGCGTCATTCGGCCTGCCCTTTATAGCGTCGACACTTAGCGGCGAATAAAAAGTGCGTTATAAATTCCGTCGATTTTTCCGCGCCCTTTTGGCTGCGAGGTGGCGGGAACAGGCGGGAACAGGCGAGAACAGGCCATTTGCATCACAATTGTCTGCCGGTTCAATGTTTTAATTTCGGCAACAAATAATTTCGGTGCAGAACAAGAAAGGCTCATTTGCATGTTAGTGGCGTTGGAGTGGTTATAAAAAAGCGCAGTGAAAATGGATGCATCCGAGCTAAAAGTGGCCAACTCTGATTTTTTATATTTTTGTTCCCGAGTTATATGCAGTTCCTATCTCAATTCAATAAGGATTCTATTTAAATACCTATCGAACATCGAATCTGAAAAAATTGTTTGTTAAAGTGAATAAAAATAGGTTAAGTTGTTATTTAAAATCTACCTTTATCTATACTATATGTTAATCTACCTCGTCATCAAATTCAAACCAATACGTCTACTTATATTATACCTATAACTATTAGCCAATTTATATTGTCAACACTTAATTTTTAATAATCAACGGTTACCACGTACCAGGTAGGTATTTAGTTTATTCATTAGACCTACGTCTAACCTACACAAGATACTCTAGAAAACCTTTTATAGTTTTAAATTGACTGCATGTAAAATCTGTTAAAATCAAGTTGTCGTGTTTTGCAACCGAGCCGTCCAAACAATAACCGCCTCAAGTTTACTGCTGGAAGGTTTTAATGGGCCGCGCGCAGCCAGCGTGTCCGGCCGGGCGCCTTCACCTTTTTAGTTTCTCACCCGAAAACGCATAAATAACAATAAAAATAACAATATCATCGTTGTGATTCTCCACCATAGACCAGTATTACTGGTAGGGGCGCTCTTACTTCCCTGTTTTGTGTACTCTACAAGCTGCATCTACCCACTCTACTTGTCGCACTTTTTATTGCAAGTTTAAAATGTTGATCTGTTCTGTCGGAATATTAGTAGATTCATTTCTTCCGTAGGTTTCGTGTTTCTTTTTTAAGAATTTGAACTTATTCAAAATTGTTTTGCTGTGATTTTAATTATTTAAATCTCTTTTTATCCATGCAAAATATGCGAATTTTAATCGGAAAGAAAATAAAGTTCTGTACTTAAATAAGCAATTTTTAAGTCAAAGTGAATTTAAAATGTCATAGCCACCGAAACATGTTCAGGTGCCATAAATTCTTGTAAACGCCGGGATGGATGTGCGAGCATCTAAGCTGTTTAACCGCCGACGACGTGCCCGTTCTTTAAAACAAAGTAGATTGTGTGTGATCCCGCGGGCCCCGCCTAATGAGTCTGAAGCCGCGGCCGGGGATAAATCTTGCAGTTTTGTGACTCAAGATGCTGCGCCGGCGGTCCAAGATATAAATTATAGCGGTTCACACCGCTACCGTACCCTTAGGGGGAGAATTTTCAAAAATCCTTTCTTAGTGCTCCCCTACGTTATAAAAGGAACCCCTGTGCAAAATTTCAAGTTTCTAACCCTTATAGTTTAGGCCCTGCGTTGATATGTCAGTCAGTCAGTCAGTCAGTCAGTCACCTTCTCCTTTTATATATATAGATTTTATATATTCTAATATATAAAATTTCCGTGTCACAATGTTTGTTGCAGTACTCCTCCGAAACGGCTTTACCGATTTTCACCAAATTTTATATGCGTATTCAGTTGGTCTGAGAATCGACTAACATCTATTTTTCATCCCCCTAAATGTTAAGGGTAGTCCATCCCTAATTTTTTTTTTTTAATTTTTAGATAAATTTTTATTTTTGTATTTTTTTATGATACAACATTAGAAAATACATACATACAACCCTGAATTTTCAACCCTCTACGATCAACCCCTATTTTTCCATCGCGATTTTTATTTTTAATAATTTCCTACTTTTATTGAACGCTTTCGATTATAAGTAATGGTAATGGTAGTGGTAGTTGTAGTGGTAGTGGTAGTGGTAGGGGTAGTTGTAGTGGTATTGGTAGTTGTAGTGGTAGGGGTAGTGGTAGTGGTAGGGGTAGTAGTAGTGGTAGGGGTAGTGGTAGTTGTAGTAGTAGTAGTGGTAGGGGTAGTGGTAGTAGTAGGGGTAGTGGTAGTAGTAGTGGTAGTAGTAGTGGTAGTGGTAGGGGTAGTGGTAGTGGTAGTAGTAGTGGTAATGGTAGTGGTAGTGGCTGTAGTAGTGGTAGTGGTAGTGGTAGTGGTAATGGCAAAGCAACGTTTGCCGGGTCAGCTAGTAGATATATAAAAACATCACATAATAAGTATATTTTGACGAAATAACAACGAGAATCATGATGTAAGCAATAAATAATTCAAATAGCATGACCGGCCAGAGTGGCATTGCTTGGGAGACTACTAAGACTACGTCAAGCAGATCCAGATAGCGTTGGATGGATGCCCAGCAGCAGTGAGCAGTGCCCTCGCGGGCAACTCGCCGCTACCCGCCGCCACTCGTCCCTTGCGCCCGCTCGCCCGTGTTATATTCCTCGGGTGCTTATAAATCAAAGCACGTCGCTTCTTATAAACATATTTCGCGTGTCGCCTCTCCTTCAAATCGTCCTACGTTATGCACTGTTATGTTTTTTCGCAATTTACTTTTACGACATGTGTCTTGCTCCGACTTGGAGATTGTTTGATGGCTACAATCTGTCTGCTCGTCACGCCGATATTGAACTGACAATCATTTAATAAACAATCTAAAAGATAATTTTGTTACTACGATTTATTTCGGGAATATTTGAGACGGTATAAAGTGGTTATTGGTACTCCATTTTTTTTAAGAGTACTGTAACCTCAGCTGTAATCTGAGACTGTAACGATATTTCTGACCTATTCTTTTATTTATATGAATCTTCAATCGTAAAATAATTGTTCGGTTAACTAAATCGTGAGATCATGTGATGGTGGTAAAAATCCAGGTATTCAGGCGATGTTTCACTATGTTGATGTTAACTATAGAAATTTCTGCGAAAGAAACCCGTTATAAATCTTTATTTGACGGCTGTATTTTATCAATCTAAAAACTTGTATTGCAATTAGAGTAATAAAAACGATTCTTTTAACGACGGAAAATGGATAAGAAAAACAAAGTCCCCAGTTCATGAGTTCTTAAAATAGTAACTTTTGTTGTTTCAAAAGTCACGTCACCTCAACCGCTTTGAATGTTTCCACAAAAATGTCACCCGCCATCCATACAGCCATAGAGGGGGAATATAAACACCGTTAAGTATTTCTATTAACCTGGGGTCATTTCACTTTGTACCTTCTCTGGCCATGAATTATGCAGCGGACAACTTTCTTGCGGCTTCAGTTCGTTGCTGAATAATTTTTCGCTTGTCAAAGTCTGATACAATGTTACTCTTCAGGAGCGAATTTTACCTCCGTATCTTATGCGTTTGAAGTTTGAAATAATATCCTGAAGTTTAAGTTTAATGTAAAACCTACAATGTCGGTGGTAATACTTATACCTACTATTACAGCTCGTATAGTATTTCTCTTGAAGAATGTCGCCCTCCCCGATTACTTTTCAGTTATGTTCGCTTTAGTAGCTACTGTAATGCTGACGGAAAACATTGTGAGGAATCTGGGTTCAATCCCGCGTCGAGCATGAATCTTTGAATTCGTAGCAGTAACTTGGAGTCTGCGATTCTGCCCGGCGTATTGCTCATACCTATTACATGGACCCTAATCATAACCGGTGAAAAGTATACGCTTCTGCCTATAGTGCCTACACCTTCGTGTAAATACAGGCGCAATATGTTATATTAAAATGTGGCAAGTTCGAAACCAACCCCACAACAACCCTTGAGAGTCGGAAACATAATCACTCAACACTTAGTCGGGCAACTCAAGACTAATTACTTATGAACCTCCACTAATGCCGCGGTCACGGAGATAGCCGGCTACCGCTGGACGAGCCGGCTAACGAAATTCCGGATTAATCTTCGACCGGATTTTCAAAGACAAATACGGTGGCCACTTACTAAATGGCTGGAAACTATTGAATTAACGGACGTACGACTTGCGTACAAAGGTTTGCGTTACTGATTAGTGGGTGGTCTTAGGGTCTCAGTACCTATGTATGTGTGTCTACTTGAATAGTTTCTTAAAGAGGCCCTCAAAGCTAGGAATACAAACCTCACTTTCAAATGTAATACAGTGTTTTCGCCTTGACTAAACCTTCGGGTGCTTGAGAACATTCAGTTCACTCGACACTGGGTTTGTCACTAACCCCTTCACCGGCCCACATTGAAGCAGCTGTGGCAGTGACTCATTGTGACTGGAATGATGGTATTTTACAAAAATCCATTTCGAATTATGAAATTCCGTAGGCAATCAATGCGGTGAAGACTTGTATTACGAAACATCACGTACTTAGTAGGCACCTTCTTGTTTGAACAAGGAAAGTTACGAAGTCAAAGCGGCGGCTTGTCCCCAAATTTGCCTACGCTGTGACCACGGATACCAAGTGTGCCCTTGAGGTCGGGGCAGAGACGTGGGTCAGCGCTGCCGACATGTCTGTAGCTACGATAGCAGATTAATGGTTCAAATAATACAATGTTATTAAGATTTATGAAGATATTAGCACAAGACCACTCAACGAATGTTTATAAAACTGTGTAAATTGTGCGATGGTTACTCGAACTCAAGAAAAGAGCGCAAACTAGCCAACCTCGAGGTTTAATTTAGTGGATTTAATTTAGTTCAAATCACTTCTCAAGGCTTTTTAACAAGTCTGCGTAAATCGTCAAAGTGTTAGTGAAGATATTAAATATGCGGAAACCTGGATACTTAAAAGCCGCAGGAAAAATCGAACAATTAAACACATAGGTACAACAACAGTTTTTTATTGAAAGTTTACCAACGTACTTATTTCATAATGGGAATGAATCCTATGGTCTCTAAATGTTACAGGTTAATGTATACCGCTCACGAGAGCATGCACCGTACTAGACAAAGCTACACGTAACAGCTTAACCAAACCAAAAGCTCGCCAACTCGTAGAACAATGATAAAACAGAGCTTAGGTACCAAAAATCTTAAGCGTCCGTCCAACATAAACAAACGGCGTGGAACTAACATCGGACAATGGGCTTAGGCCGCGAACAAACATGAAACTGTAAGACGTTCGGGCGATTTACATGTTGTAATTTTAATTGGGATTCCGGGCCGCGGTCCGCTCGGCAGCAGGCGGCCGCCGGGAATACTTACCTAATGTTAATTTAATCCAAGACGGACCCTGGGGAAAAGTTGTGACTTCTCGTCTTGGGTCGCTTCGACCGTTCGCAATGGGAGACTCGCTCGCACTATTTTATCTTTAAAGGAACATAGCCCAGGCTCTGCCGCACAATATAGCCACCAGCCGTGCATGATGTCTGCTGTCTTTAGTTAGCATTAGTAAAATAATTTCATATCGGGTCCTCCTTCTAGTAGAGATCAAGTTTCTTCGAAATATGTCTCCCCCTAAAGTATCTTATCATTTGGTATGGGTGATTACTTTTCAGAAATAGGCGCCATTACTCCCGGTCCTTCAGTAGGTACAGGTACCTAATGGGATACCACAACTACCTCCATTCACAATTTACATCCAAACCTGTGAAGACAAAGACGACTGCGCTTATTTTACCGATAACACTTCTCAAACACTTACTTGTTACTTAATACTTTCAAACATATTGGATATTATTTATTTGTAATTCCGATCTGCGTAAGTATTCTTCAGTATCTGCCTTCCTGAACTCTCGTCACGGCCCCACAAGCTTATCTCGGCTAAGCGCGAGTGGTCTGGCAATGCGAACAGGGCTGGCGGCCACGTGTTAAGCCGTGGCGTATAATTAAGGGGCAGCGGCCGGCCGCGCCTGCCGCCTCAACCTGTCGCCAGAGGTCGCCAGCGTCTTACCCAAACACAATAGATACAAACCTATAACACTACAGCCTACTTGGATGTAAGTACATTACATAATACATAAATACTACATCACTATAGCATTATGTCTGTGCAACATAATTTCGCTCTTCGATTTTTAATAATTTCTCGAAAAGTTTATGCGTCACTGCTACGATATAATGCATTAGTTCGACTTAATTCACCTATTACAGTTCCTGTTTTCCTTTTCATTTTTCAAGACTTTGTGAGCAAGAGTCCGATTGTTTTGGTACATTCAAACATTTGTAGACACCAGTTTAAATGTCAATATTTTTATGTATTGAATAAGTTACATGAGTTGGACGCCGTAGGATGTTTTTTTAAAAACTAAATGTATTTTAATATAATTTATTACTTCACTTTTACAAAGGAATACTTTAAAAAAATCAAACATTAATTAATTATTAACTTAAATGGATGTGTGTTCACGATCCGCGATGGAAGTGAACTCCCTAATTATACGTGTGTCCACAATCCGCGATGGAAGTGAACTCCCCGATCCGCAGGGGGTCTCGGTCCACGAAGCCACCCGTGGCTGCTTCGTCAGTATTCCCTGAACGTTGCCAAAATCTTGTGGTGTTGCGGGCCACCCACGGATGCGACGTCAGCGTTCAGCATAAAGGTGTTGCTCAACTTTAAGTAGCGTTGTGGTGTAAATTATGTAGGGTTGGCAATAAGTGTAAATTAGGTGTAGGGTTGTCACGTAACAAATACCATAACACGACTTTGCATTTTGTCATCATACGATTTCCACATACTCGTATATTAATCAAAACATTGTTTTCGGAAAAATCCAGTTGTTCGTGACATGTCATCCGTATCCGCAGCTGAAAGAGTTTGCACGTCATACGATACAGTCCCCGCTATTTGTGCGGCAGATCTCGGAGCCACGCAAATATCGCCTCGATATCTCATATTATCCACGTCGATAAATCAATGTATGTATGCGGACACTCGAGTTATTCGAGATGATACTATATTATTCGCTTAACTCAACTACTGCGACTACTTTATCGTTTATTTTCGCTGTTATTGCAACTTCAGTTGAATTACATAAATAAAATAACAACACGCCTATTTCCCCATTTTTCACCAGTTATGTTTAGGCGCCATGGTGGCCATGGTGCGCCTATTGCCACACGCCGGGCACTAAATCCAGACCCCGAACTGCCACCGGGCATTTCAAGTTAGACCCAATAGTTGTTGCCCAACTCGGGGATTGAACCCAGTATCTGTTTTTTTCATTTAACACAACATAATGTCAAATTTTGACGATAGGTACTAAAGCAAATATTAACTTTTATGCATTGCTTGCAATAATAGTAATATAAAATATAATGTTAAATAACTGGCAAATAATATCTCCTGCTACGTACTAGCAAACTAGACTCGTATCTGCACTACATATCTACAAATACTTTCTATTTTATATAGAGCAACTACTCATACCTACTACAATTTGTAAATTGTATCTAGCCGTTGAAAAATAAATAACTAGAAGTCACATCGGCGTATCAGCGACAAGTAGGTCTTCTGAGAAGCACGAGTTGTTTCCAATTAAAATTATTTTGCCCGTCGAGCGGCGCCACTCGACGGCTGGCTTCGACTGGGCTCACACAGTAGGGTCCCCTACTATTTGTCATTTAGATTCAACATTGCATGTCCTTATCTCATAGTACAGGCTAGCCAGTAGAAAATAATTTTGGAATGAGACGCTGAGAAACGACGAAAATTAAAATGTCAAAAACTGTCTACTTATTACTAAAAAAAAATGCCTGTTCCAGCGCCCCACGCTTTTACAATCAAATATTATAATTAAAAGCACATAGTTTACAATTCAGCCCAGAAATAGAGACAACTTGAACGATCCATAATTTATTTTTAGTTTTTACGTGCATTTATAAAAGCGTGTTTTTCTAGTTTTTTTAAAACTATTAATTTATTTTATAGTTTTTAGTCTTTCATATAACCTTGAAACCTGATCGTGTTTAAAGTCCATTACGTGGCCTTTCTCACAAGTGCAAACACGACTATGATACGATATTCCATCATGGAATGCCAGTGCCTATCATCCGGCTTCATCGTCAGACCTTGAAACCTTATCGTGGTCAAAGTTCATTACAAGACTTTACCACAAGTGCAAACACGACTATGATACGATATTCCATCATGGAATGCCAGTGCCTATCTTCCGGCTTCATCATCAGACCTTGAAACCTAATCGTGGTCAAAGTTCATTACAAGACTGTACCACAAGTGCAAACACGACTATGATACGATATTCCATCATGAAGTTCCAGTTAATATCTTCCGGCTTCATCATCAGACCTTGAAACCTAATCGTGGTCAAAGTTCATTACAAGACCTTACCACAAGTGCAAACACGACTATGATACGATATTCCATCATGAAGTTCCAGTTAATATCTTCCGGCTCCATCATCAGATCAGTTCGACAGTACCATATTATTGCATTGTCATCGGAACCTAATATGTGTGCCAAATTTCAGCTCGATAGCTTCAGTGGAAGTGGGTGAAATATTGATTGCAAGATTCCAGGACATACATACATACATACATACATACGAGTGAAGTTAAATAAAAGCTTTTAAAAAACATCATTTCGTCTGCAGATCCTAACTTCATCCGGACGTCACGATACCTTTGTAAAAATATATCGACAAAATTGACGTTGACCAAAAACTGTTAATAGTAGAGCGCCATGGACCGATACGTAAGGCGGATCTATTTCCTCCGTGTAGAGCACACATTACGAACGAACGTCCGAACGTCGCATCAACTCGGTTTCATGATAATATCACAGCCTATAAGTATTCATGGAAGAAAATATACAAGAGAACAACACTCGTAGCGATTTCGTAGTGGGTCCCCCGCTCAAGCGACAAGTTTTATTTATTTTATTTATTATTTATTTTAAGCTTCTTGTACACATGTACAAAGGGCGTACTTAATGCCGGGCGGCATTTTCCACCAGTCAGCCCTTGGTGATGGTTAAAGCTTGGTGGTAGGTGGACAGCTTAAAATTAAGCTTGTTTAAAACTTTGATAAATTTAAAAAACAAACATACTTAAATTGTACATACATACATACATACATACATACATACATACATACATACATACATACATACATACATACATACATACATACATACATACATACATACAAACATACATACATAGATACATACATTTACATACATACATACTATTATATTTACACTAGCTGACCCGGCAAACGTTGTTTTGCCATATAAATAATTTTTAATTGATCGTAGAGGGTTGAAAATTCAGGGTTGTATGTATTTTCTAATTTTGTATCATAAAAAAATACAAAAATAAAAATGTATCTAACAATTAAAAAAAAAAAATTTGGGATGGACTACCCTTAACATTTAGGGGGATGAAAAATAGATGTTAGTCGATTCTCAGACCTACTGAATACGCATATAAAATTTGGTAAAAATCGGTAAAGCCGTTTCGGAGGAGTACTGCAACAAACATTGTGACACGGAAATTTTATATATAAGACTAGCTGACCCCGCAAACGTTGTTTTGCCATACAAATAATTTTTACTGATTATTTTGGGAGAACTTCATGTGTGTGGGCTACAACTACCACTACCACTACCATTACCACTACCACTACTACTACCACTACCCCTACTACTACCACTACCCCTACCACTACCACTACCCCTACCACTACCCCTACCACTACCACTACCACTATAACTACCACTACCGTTACTTATAATCGAAAACGTTCAATAAAAGTAGGAAAATATTAAAAATATAAATGGCGATGGAAAAATAGGGGTTGATCGTAGAAGATTGAAAATTCAGGATTGTATGTATTTTCTAATGCTGTATCATAATAAAATAAAAAAATAAAAATTTATCTAAAAATTAAAAAAAAAAAATTTGGGGTGGACTACCCTTAACATTTAGGGGGATGAAAAATAGATGTTAGCCGATTCTCAGACCTACTGAATACGCATATAAAATTTGGTAAAAATCGATAAAGCCGTTTCGGAGGAGTACTGCAACAAACATTGTGACACGGAAATTTTATATATTAGATAACTAATATATATATAAACACATAAACAACTGATTTTAAAATTTGAAAACAAATACAAACATTTGCTAAAACTAATCAGCCTGGGCAGCAGAAAACATATGCTCACGTATTTTCCTCTTGAAGGACCATAAGTTAGTCGCTTTCCTAATTTCTTCAGGTAGGTTGTTCCAGTGTAGTATAGCCTTAGTAGTAAAAGAGTAATGGAAAAAGCCAGATTTATGCGGTAGAATTCTAGCCCTTAAGTTTGTCGATGATCGAAGTACCCTGTCATGAGTGTCACAGACGTACTGAAAGTTCTCCTTAAGATATGGAGGGAAAGCTGAATTATTTAGGATGTTAAATAGAACATGGAGAATTCTGGAGTTCCGTCTTTGTCGAATAGGGAGCCAATTCAGTTGGCGACGATATTGGGAAACATGGTCATACTTGCGTAGGCCGAAAATATACCGGATGCAATTGTTGAGGAGGCGCTCTAATTTATTCAGAAATTCTTCATTGAGGTCTGGATAACACACGTCACCATAATCAATTATGGGAACTACTAGCGAGTTAACTAGCATGAGTCTAGTTTTCAAAGGAAGAAAATTTTTTAGTCTGTATAAAGAATGTAGGGCACCAGTGACTTTTTTGCTAGTTTCGTTTATATGTTTTATTTATGTTCGTTTATATATTATACTCTCCAGGACAGGCTGCTATCTATATTTAAACCTAAGTTTTTGACAGATTCACTCAGAGGAATGACAGCGCCGTTGTAGATTATGGGATGCAGGGTAGTTTGGTCAATCTTAGCCAGGATCCTTGAACTGCCCACAATAATCGCTTGACATTTAGATGGGTTTACCTGCACCCCATAATGTTGTGACCATTCCTGCAACTTTGTCAAATTCCGGTTGATTATTGAAATCGTGCTTTGAAGGCAATCTGCGTCCGAAGTTACGTATAGTTGGAGGTCGTCAGCATATAAATGGTACGAGCAATCCAGAAAGGGTGTGAGTTGGTTAATAAAAATTGAGAAAAGGATTGGAGAGAGGATTCCACCTTGGGGCACGCCAGTTTCAAGATTAACCCCTTCGGAACATTCTTGTCCCGAAATGACTGCTTGCTGACGGCCACGTAGATATGATGTAAGCCATGAAACAGCTGTGGAAGAAAACCTGAGACGTTCTAGGATGGAGATTAGGATATCGTGGTCGACAGTGTTAAAAGCATTAGAAAAGTCAACGAGCACCAACACAGCCACTTGTCTGTTATCCAGACCACGTCTAATGTCATCTGTCACCTTTAAAAGAGCCGTGGTGGTGCTGTGACCTGGACGGAACCCAGACTGATATTTACACAGTAGGTTATTTTTGGCTAGAAATAGTGAAATCTGCTTATGTACACATGCTTCCAGAAGTTTAGATAGGAAAGGTAAAATGGAGATAGGACGATAGTAATTAGGTAACGTAGGACTTGATACTTTAGGGTAAAGACGAACAAAGGCTTTCTTCCATAATGAGGGATATTGGGCAGAGCTGAGTGAGAAGTTGATAATATGAGTGATAGCTGGAACAAGGTTCTCCAATAGCATGACAATCATAACTCTGTTTACCTCATCACAGCCCACTGCTTTTGAACGGATAGATAATATAGCCTTCCTAACATCCTCTTGGCTTACAGGTGTTAGGTCGAACGGAGTAAGTGAAGTGGGCGCAAGGGAGTTTATTGAAGCAATTGCATGTGAACGCGTAGCGAGGTCCAAGGGAGATGATGATCCAGCAAAGTGATGATTAATTGCATTTAATGATAGAGTGGGATTGCAATCGACAACTGATGGCTTGCGAATACCGAGGGATTTTAAAAATTTCCAAATATTAGCAGGAGAGGATTGAGCAATATTTTCCTGAATTTAGCGACGTTTGGCATTGCGAACGATTTGATTGAACCTGTTTCGAGCTTTTTTAAATGACAGCCAAAGTTCCTCAGTGCGATTCCTTTTAAATTTCCGAAATTCTCTGTCTCTTCTAGCCATTGCCATTTTCACACCTTTTGTCAACCATGGCGCAGGTGGGCGTTTAAGCTTAACTTTATGCTTGGGAGCATGAGTGTCATACAGATTAATAATGGTGCTGTTAAGAATAGAAAGTTTTTCATCAACTGTATGACAATCAGCTATACGTGGAAGAAGTTTTTTAGAGGCCGCGTCGTTTCTCAGCATTTCTAAATTTATTTTGGAGTAACTACGTACAAAAGCACTTGTGGGAGCGTGTTTTGGGGCGTTGATTCGGTAAGAGACATAGACAAGATCGTGATGGGAAAACCCCGGAGCCGGTAACTGCCCGAATTTTTCAGCGCGCTCAGGATCTGATGTAACTATATGGTCAATCCAGGTATCTTGCGTATAGATATTACGATGTGTTGGTGTTAAAGGCAATAACGAAAAGTTAACCGACTCAACAATAGAACGGAGTTTTTGCGCTCGTTGTGTGTTCTGTGACAAGTCGGTGTTGAAGTCTTTTTTTTTTTTTTATGGAATAAAGATAGCAAACGAGCTTGCAGCACCACCCATCCGCTGCCGCCCATGACAACTGTGACTGACTTTGAACAAGACTCAATTAGGGACTGGGATGGTTAGTCCAATTAGTTCAGAGAGTTATTTAGAACATTAGTTGGTCAGTTCGTTAGTAGGTATGAGGACTGGGGACTGTTAGTGATAGTTAGTCCTGTTAGTTGGTGTTAGTAATAGTCCAGTTAGTACTTGTTAGTAGGAGTCTCGAGTCTCGTTCCAAGTCAGTCACAGATTTATTTATTTATTTATTTATTTATTTATTTAATAAAAACTTACGACTAACTTTACAGGTTACCCTAATGCGTTAGCGTGATAATCTGCTATAATTAACAAATGTAATTTTAACATAACAAAAACATAATAACAACATAATTTAACAAGTAACATTATTCTAATTAATTAATAATTGTTCAATAACATCATAACTTTTCGATGTAAGCGCCTGCCAATCTGCGAAATTCGACCATGGGTGAACAAAATATGTCAATAGACTGATCCCATGCCACCAAACCATTGAGTAAAGTGAGTGCCCGCATCAGAGGTGACTCCATTGTAAGAACGAGTCTACACAGTGGTAGTGCGAACAACTTATGACGACGACGTCTATTCTGAACATAGTTGTCCGGGACATTCAATGAAATGAGTTCCAGCACTGACGGGTTACTTGCCTTCCCTCTAATCAATTGAACGAAATATTCCATCAGATATACGTTACGGCGATAGTCTAAAGTATTATATCCTAACATACCCATCAGGAACATGCTAGGATATATGTTGGGGTATCCAACAGAGTACCCGTATATCCGATAGTACAACAATCTTAAAAATTTCTTTTGGAGCTTTTCCAACATGAGCTTGTACGTAGCTTCATGCGGGCTCCAGATAGCTGAGTTGCTTTCAAGTATGCTCCTAACAAAACTATTATATAATAGCTTTATAGCAGCGATACTATCAAGATATCGTGCTTGCCGCAATACGAAACCCAATGTCCTATAGGCCTTAGTACAAATGGTTCTAACGTGGTCGCTGAAACGTAAATCGGCTCTAAACAAGACCCCCAAATCTTTTATCGATGAGCGACGTGAAATTACTATATCGTTGAGCTTGTAGCTGAAGGATATAGGATTTTGCTTGCGAGAATACGTTAATACAGAGCACTTGCTTTCGTTGAACATCAGCTTATTCTTCCTACTCCACTCCAAAATATTGTTTATGTCGGATTGGAGTAGTCTACAATCCGACGGATGTTTAATTTCTAGGTATAGTTTCAGATCGTCTGCAAATAACAGACATTCAGCCGTCCTGACTACACTTGGTAAGTCATTAACAAATATTAAAAATTGCAATGGTCCCAAATTCGAACCCTGACCGATTCCCGAAAAGGTATAATATGGCTCGGAAATATTTCCATAACACTGCACATACTGCCTCCGATTTCGGAGGTAGCAGGAGAAGAATTTAAGCAAGTGTGGAGAGAATCCGGCAGCCGCAAGTTTTTGGAGAAGAATGTCATTGTTTACAGTATCGAACGCTTTTCGGATATCAAAGTACGCAGCATCCACCTGGAACCCCTCATCCACTGCTTTTGTAGTATGAGTCCAGAATGTCATCAGATTTGATGTCGTAGAACGGTTTCTCCTAAACCCATGCTGAGAATCCGCAAGACGACATTCAATTTGATCCTTGATCAATTGGCACAGTACCGATTCAAATAACTTACCAAATGCAGACAAGACAGCTATAGGTCTATAGTCACTTACATTCGACCCGGAACTACCCTTTGGAACCGGAACTACACGAGAGAGTTTCCACGTTTCTGGATAGCTGCAACTAGCCAGACACACATTAAATATATGCAGCAATGGTTCCGCGAAAACCGAGTGACAATCTTTTACAATGTAGGATGGAATGCCGTCCGGTCCCACAGAACGCTTCGATTTCATTTTTTTAAAAGCTAGATGTATATCTGTGCTGCTAATGGAACCAACATGAATCGTAGCTCCTAGATCAGTCCCCGTAACTAGGTTAGCCTCATCAAAGTTCAGCTTTGGCGGTTCTTTATTATATACCGAACTAAAATAGTCAGCGAATAATTGCGCACATTGGGTTTCCGGCACTGTGGTGCCATCGGCTAAAGTTAACCTAATCCCTTTTCCCTTGGTTCTTTTAGAAGCCATATAGCTCCAAAAAGAAGAGGGATCTCGTCGTATATCTCGCTCCATTCGCGCTTTGTAAGCCTGAAAGTCAGCTTTTATGCTCAACTTAGCAAGTGCCCTGTAGTACGAAAACTGACATCTGTACCAGCGATGTAATGTTTTTTTAAACAGCCGATGATACTTAGCTTTCATTCTTATGTTGCGTCTGGTTTGTGGCGAGTACCACACAGGGTAATTATACCGAGGCGGTACTGCTACACGCTGTTTTATTGGTACGCAGCTATCTAAACAATTGTAAAGTAGGTTATAAAAATTACTAACCAACAGATTCGGATCATTTATACTATACAGTGATTTCCAATCAGCCTGCGCTATTTTTGTGTATAAAGATTGAAAATCCGCTTTATTAAAATCCCACTCATTACAAGAACCCATCTCTATCGATTGTCCAGACCCCTTGTTCATCTGACGATCAATTTGAGTTACGATTGCGGGATGATACGCGTCAGGGCTGGTTATAATGTCGACCGCCTTTTGCACGTCCACCTCACCCAGCGCCTCAGTGACAAGGACCAAGTCTAACATACTGCCAAAGTTGTTAACAACCTTATTCACCTGTCGAAGACCACAACACACCAGAAGACACTCAAAGTTTGATATAATAGATATACCAACAGAATTAAAGTTGAAATCCCCGCATATAACCACATGTCTAAACTTTGAACATATAATTTCTATGTAATTAAATACTGATAAGTAATGTTCTTCGCTAGTATTCGGAGGAATGTAGATACAAATTAATAATGTTATTAAATTACATTTTGAATATAATCCGGCACATATTATATCACACACAGTACTATAATCGACACCAAGATCTATTGGTTGCATTTCATACCTCGCAGCTGCTATGAGAGCGACACCACCTCCTCTCCTGGTACCAGGTCGGTCTGAACGTAAAATTTTGAATCCTCGTGGGATAACTTCTGCGTCGTTAATGCTCTCATTGAGCCACGTTTCCGAAAGCATTAGCACATCTACTTGTGTTGTACTAATTTCTGTCGAAACCTGATGTAACTTGGTGCGCAATCCTCTTACATTCTGATAGTAAATAAATAGGTTTCGACTACACTGTGCTTTAATATGCCTTCGGTCCTTATTGGCTATAACCATATTATATGTTCCGGTTGTATAGACTTTTTTTCCGAAACCACTCATTTATATCTGTATTAGGTGGCCAGTTTTCAGCACTCATAAAAAATTTAAATAAACTTTCAGGCACGGATATACAGAAAGAAGCATAGAATGAGTGTTTTAACTCTATTTTTTCAACGGCATACGGAACTGCTGATGGCTTTTTCTTCATCATGTACGCCTGGAGCTTTTCAGCTGTAGTATCCGGATGGAGCGACCACACATGGATAGTGCGCACTTTCTCCACACCAGCCAAGTCGCTATCAATGTCGCCCGTACCTCTAATAACCGGGCGCCTTTGTTTACGTCGCCGTACAGTTGTCCATTTCCCAGCTGTGTCGTTCGCTGCATCATCCCTCTGCCCGTTCGCTGAGTCATAATCCGTAGCACCGTGTGTACGCTCCGACACGAAACGACGATCATGCGTTGGCGCAACCATCGTCGCATTCGGCACCGGGGCGGGCGTCTTGACGGGTCTGTTTTGCTCAGCACGCGGCGGTCGCCGCTCATAGCGCTCGATCTCTCTCGCCTCGGCACCCTTCGTCACCATTCGGGCGCGCTGCTTGCGCGTCATCACACGCGCGCTCTCTTGCTCCTGCGGCTTGGATTGTGCCGCCGTTGATGACGTCGGTGGGGTCTCGCTCTCGCAATCAGCCGGTCGATGTTCGTCGCTGGTGATAAGCAGTTTTGTAACTGAATTTTGCTGTTCCATTTTTTCGTTCTGAACGCGATCTATTTTTGTGTTCAGAGCCTGAACCATCTCTATTAGAGAGTTTATTTTCAATTCCAATGGTAGCACCATTCCTCGCAGCTCCGCAATAATGTCCTTTGATAGTGCTTTATCCATATTTCCAGCAAAACAAAATTATTTATCACTGAGAGATCACAAACACGTCCGTCACGGTCGGATGCGCGCGCGGGGGCGTTGATGTGTTGCTACCCTTGAGGACTAAGATGGTCGCCTCTAAAGAAGTGTAACCGGAATCCACACCTTTCCAACCGGACCACAATTGCTTTAAAAACAATTATTACACGGCAGAAATGGTACTAGGTACCGTGGCGGGCGGTGGTACTGCCCCGGGCGAACTCTATATGGAACCAATTAGCTTTCATATAAAACCTATTTGGTTCCCTATAGGCTCTACCACCTAAAAAAGTCCCCCATTTTTTGTGTGATACCAAATCGTGGATTCAAAATTCATGGCAGTGAGCTCTAAAACGCCCCTGAGAAGAAATGCTGACAAGTAGCACTAAATTAATAATGCATATAGTAATCTCTCTATGCACCAGATCGATAGCCAGCAGTCAACAAATGAAACCATCTGCATTCGAAGTAAAAGTTCGATAAACACATCTAATTGTGAAATATTCTGATGCTATTATCGCTCCTAATACGGTAGGTATTAGGAGCGATAATTAAGCCTATTTGTCTATCTATCATGTCCGTTTAAGGTTCCTTAAACTCCTTTTAACGCGTAGGCACCAAATTCATAATGTATGCAGATCGTCAGACAGAGTAGCATCGCAGCGGCGCGGTCAAGCCAATTAGCTGGCTAATTGAAGAGACGCTTTGATGTTCCTTCATACCTTTGCTCGCCGAGGCGTGATTCAGTCTCTGATCACCTGCTCTTCAGCCGGCTTATACTTCAATTAGGTAAGCACGCCGGGATGAGTGGACCAGCTCTCGTCGGCCACTTCTCGGCTTTTGTTTCTGTCCCCCTTTATCATGTTGTTTGAACAACTTTTAGATTGGTCTCTAATGGATCTTTCTTGCGGTGGTTTGAGAATTAAAATATTTTGTCATTTTGCAAGGTTTCTATGAATAATTAAATTTATATTTTCAATTAACGACACGTCAAACTGCGGATTTGACCTTAAATATTTATATATAAGTCGAAAAACCTGTAACTGCACAATATGCCCGATGGTATAAAAAGCTAAGCTTTATTTAACCTAGAGACGTACCACTGTAACAGCCCCGTGCCCAACAGTTGGGCATGGGGCTCCGCCACAACTACAACTGTGTCTAGAGCATTGGTATTCCACCACGAGGCTTTATTGTGGATTCGTTGAGGCACGATTGAATACTATCAAGTCGGAGTTACTAAATTAATGACAGTATCTTCATCATTTGGACACTGCTGAAGGCTTTATTTGTGTATTCCAATCCATAAATTCAGTCTAAATTGCGCACATTTTCTTAGCCAAATAATTTATGGCACATATTTAGGAACTAAATATCCTGCGTTTGTGACAAACATGTCCACCAGCTAATCCCAAAACGCTGTCATCCAAAACTGTCTTACAACTTTGCATGCCCTGGAGGCGTTTTGTGGGCCAATACAAAATAGGTCTTAATCCTTTGTGTTAAGGGCATCGCTTGTGGTTTAGTAATTAGTGGCAGGTCAAAGCGGCGGAAGCTGACCGGGTCTTCCGTCGACGTCTTGCGGAAGGGGCGCGGGGGAGGGGCGGAGGGCGCGGGCGTGTGTTCACAAACAGGATGGTGCGGACGGATCGCTTGAGCATGTCACTCTCACGGTCATGGTGGGAAATTCAATTTTCTTTTGGCCCTATTGTTATAACTTGGCATTGTACTACAAAACACAGGCGATTCAATTGAGTGTTTCTGCGACCTGGACTTATTGTATGGTTGAATCTTTCAGTTCAACGACGACCGCTCTGACAAGGAGCGCTTCGTAGCACTTCGTAGCATAGAAGAAAAAACCGTGTGTGCCCTAACAAAACGTCACCGCAACAAAAGCGCTGTAAATGTTGCATCTGCAATAAGATATACATAGTATGCTTTTGGGTCCCCGAGGGTACAGGGAAAGATTACAATTTCCCTTTCAGTCTTATTTTAAATATTCCACGGTTGATGAAATAAATGACTCATAATTCCGTCCATCCATCTCTGTCAAGAAAGTCTGAATATTATACTGTGTACGTAATCGGAGTGTCAATGTAGACTTTTTATCAAGAACAAAGCAGTAGTACCCATAAGCTTATCACTTTCCCGGAACTCCATTGTTTCCTACTTTCATGTGTAAGGAAAATCGGTAATCCCCCATCTGTCTAGTTGAGAGGAAGTGGTCAATCGGCGTGGACGTGCGTCGTCGCTTCCGGCAAACAACAGGCCGCGTGTCCACCCCGCTCATCTGTATTCAGCTCCACCGCCCATGGTACCCGCAGAGACGCCATGACAATCCTCTCCTCTCTCTCTCCTCTTATCCTATTGTTCCTAATCACACAAATTGTACGGAAATGATTGTCATTAGGTGTTTGATAAGTATAAATTCCTACAAATAATATAAATTGTTTCAAAAATTAATGAATGGAACAGCATACGATGATGCAGCTGACCCTATTTTTCTGCCGCTTACATAATATTTTTTGAATAACATAATTTTCATTTCATTTTCCTAACGCTTAACGATTGTCTTACAATTGAAAACAACTGTGACCAACAGCTGACGTGCTCGATTTTACCACTAGCGGCCACCCATCCACATACCTACCGACCGCGCTGGACATTGCTTTACTCGGTGAATTACTTACGATCGACGCCAGCCAAAGGGCCATGAGCGCTTCAACTGCAAGTACATCATGGAGACTCTCAGGCATGCTGGGCTCCTTACGATCATGCCCTTCAACGTTACAGCAGGCGACTTTTAATGTCTTAAATCGCGCAGAACTTAATAAATTAATTGATGCATAGCGCTTGGATTGAACCCTCCCCGCCGCAGCCGCAGCAGGTACTGGCCGACAAACAAGCTAACCCTACGTTTGTCCGCAGGCGCCACCTCCGGAAGTGCGGCCGCTGCGCCGTCCGGCCCCGGGCTTTGAGCTGAAGACCTGCTTCGACGGAGACGACATCGGAATGGACATAGACATAGATCCTTAAGTGTGTATCTGACCGCTACCCGTATATGCTGATATACACCAACTGTTTTAAAGTAATACCTAGTATGATACAAAATATTATTTGAATTAAACATAGACTGGACCGAGATTTTTTAATTGTTTTATTCTGATTAATAATAACCCATTACTTCTTATGGTTTACCCACCCACTGTGTCTTTAAAGTAGACCCAGTCCATGAATAACTGTGATTTTTACCAAAACTCTGAAAGGAGTGAACGTCAGTTAGTCTAGTTAGTAAAGGAACTTAATGGAAGCATTCGATGTATAGGAGCAGGGACTGTACAATAAAATTAGTTATGTTAGTTAATATTAGTGATTGTTAAGTACCTAAAAGCCCCTCTCAAAGTCGGCACAGATGTGTTTCTAAACTTGAGCGCTGAGGAATAAGATGTCCTCTAGCCAGCTCTCCAACAGGTACACGATTGCTTTAAGACTTAAAAAACGACAGAACTCTTGGTGGTACTTTTGTCACCTGCGGTATTGGTGAAGGAATCGTGGATGGGGACGGAAATTCTATTGAAAGTCTGTCAAGGTGGATGCCATCGATCCGAAGCAGGGGAGAAATTAAAAAAAATAATGACACTTTTTATGTTGTTGTTTACACAAAAAAAAATTTTTTTAATTAAATTTCCCGCTTCGGATCGCATTCACCGTGAGTTTATCAATACACACTAGACCAGGCTCATCTTTTCATGAAGTAGTGAAGCGGTACGGATTATGTGATCATAATACTAATTGGTTCAAAACAATTAATCTCAAGACGTAGTAGAAGACGAAGAAGTGGCCTCGGCGCAATGTGGCGAAAGTTTATGACTTCGCCTGGCTACCACAGCATAATGATATGAAGATAAATATCCGAGAAAACAAAACGTGTAGATAGATTGATAAGACCAAGTAAGTCACAAACGTATAGATCCTGTCAATAAAACCTCTCGGCCAGCTGTGGGCTGCGCTGTACTGTAAAGTTGACACAAATTCGGGCACGTAAGCGCTAAGGCCAAGTTATGGGCTATTAAGAAATTGTTCTCGCCCGGACCGGGGCCGCGGGGGTCAAGATTGGGAGGTGGTTATTTGCGTAAAGTTTCCAGCGCCGTGTGTGCCACCCTCAACGGGATTGTAGAATTATGTTATGTACAGGTTGATTCCTATTTGAGTAATTTATATTCATTCCTAATCAACCCTATGTGTAAAATTCTAAATCTGCATGTTACGGTGGTGTACTTTCGTGGCATCACCAAGCAGGTCCTGTGGAAGACAGCGCTGGTTCGCTCCACACCAAAACAATGCTGAGCAGCGTCCAATTTTAAAGGAATTTGTATTGTAATTAAATACTGTTTGGTTTTTATGTATTTCTTGTTAGTGTCAAGTGTATTTTTACCTAAATGTTCTTACTTTAAAATTTGTTATAGCTTCTCAGAGTTTTGCAGTGGGTAGGTATATCTCGTGTCTTTTTGTATCCCGTGGAGTCGTAAAGACAAAAAAAAAGACGGGTTGCACTCCGGGAGTGCCGGCGGAAGTGAAAACTTGATTATTAACAGTAGGCCCAGACATACATTTTCGCCGCGCCGTAGAGAGGGGATAGCTGTCTACTCTCCATCCGTCTTACGCTTTTTCAATCAGGTCACGTGTCCTGACGCGAGTTTAAGATTTTATACCCATTACAGAAAAAGTGCTCAACGCCGCTAAAGAAGTTTTCACTTCAAAAAAGAAATTAAAATATTGAAAGCTTTGCAGTTATTGCAATTTTATTTGAATTTTCCATTACTTGTGCAGAAATAAGTGTCTATAGTTGTTATCAATTTGATATTGCACCAACGATAACGCACTAATTAGAATATTTCCCAAATTACTTAGTTTTCGGATTGGTCACATCAACTGAGGATATCCCGAACACCCTGTATACGAAACAACAAGACAGGATGTAAAGTCGCCAAACGGCCGGGTGTCGGTGGAGGCGTCAGCGCCTTAGGTAAACTGGCCGGCCGGCGGCCCCCCGCGACAGGACGAATTCGATGCCAAATGGTTTGACCATTCCAACTCTGGGGGTGCTATTTGCACCCTTGTGTTAGTTGAAGAGTTGAAGATTAGCCGTGAGTTTTCTGAGCACCTGCAACTACTGAAATGAACTTGTACTAGTGGAATACGCAAGGATTGTTATTCAAGTCGTTGTTATTCGTGTTACTTACCACTATTCTTACATATTATATACCTTTTTTTACCTTTAATTATTTTTAATTGAGTACCTACATGTCATTGTATCATCGTATAATACCGCGTATTTTCGTGTATGTACGTACTACACTATACTCTCCCGTAAATTTTTCAAGACGCTTGAAGTAAAATGGCTGGGTACATTTATGATGGGTAAATATTAGTACTCGTTAGTACTGTACTGCTTTATTTAATTATATTTTATACCCAATTTAATTTGGGTATAAAAATTTGGGTATTTTAAAGGCAGTGGTAAAGGCTGTTCAGAAGTATAAATAAAGTACCAGCCAGCGAACTTTCTCCGGAGAGCCGCGCTTGCAAGCTTGCCGAGCAACGAGTAACTCCGTCTTATTTGCGTGCGGGCGCCGCTAAGCCGATCCTCCTACTAGTATCTATCTTACCGCGGGAAGTTAGGACGGCATATCGGCATCAGTGCTCACTGCTCGTGCACTTGTTAATGTGTCAAGTAACTAAGACAGCATTGAACACTTGAGCGGGCATAATACTGATTACCTGTTTTATAAGTGTTCATAATGTTCTTATGTAGCGTAGCGTGATGCTATCATTTCACATCTAAGATATCTAAACAACATTTTGTGGGTAAACGATAATATGCTTTAACTTATGTTACACTTACTTACTAATTGTGAAAAGGTCAACTTAATTTGCATCGTATGTAGATGCATCGTAGGAACCACGGACTACATGGTAGTGGCTAATTAAGCACTGATGGAAAAGTTTAATTATGTACATGGACATTGGACGTCCTTCCAACCCTTAGTGAATCATCATAACATGATCATATCACACGATAAAACTCAAAAGAAGAACTGAGACATCAACAAACTTATAAGACGTGCCTTACCTACTCACAGTGAACCAAATCCCATTTACATTGCAGTGTAATACCCTTCGGAATTAGTAATTCCTTAGCGGGCAGGTTAAGTTAACGTTACTGGAGTTGGGATGCTCAGAATTTAATTAATCCGGCGAATAGTTAGCGTTAGCCACGGCCGAGCGGGCACGGCCACCTTGCAGTAGGGTGAAGGCCCCTGTTTGTGGCCATCATTATTCATTTATTTTAGACCATTTGCCATGTTGACTGTGACACAAATGTTACAATAAAAATATCTACAACAAATATGACTACGAAAATAATTGGTACAGAATACTTAAGTTGACTATTTCTTTGCCTGAAACATGTTCGTCTAGAGTCTAGAGTTTAGACTAGTTTAGAGTATTGCTACCTGGCATCATATTGATTAAATATTAATTATTCAAGCGTTTTATCTAACGAAACGTTATAGTCATATAACGTTTCGTTAGATAAAACGCTTTGAACATAATTCTTACAATACTTTTCGCAAATCTTTCCCATCATGATACTAATATTATAAAGGCGAATGTTTGTGAGGGTGTGTGTGTTTGTATGTTTATTACTTCTTAACTGCTGGACCAATTGGGTTAATATACTATAAACTAGTAGACGCCCGCAGCTTCGCTCGCGTAGAGTTAGATCCATTAACGACGTTTGCCCGCGTTCGGGTTGCCCACTTGACTTCAAAAACTGCAAAGTTTCATACCAACTTTGCACCCCCGTTTTACACCCTTAGGGGATGAATTTTCAAAAATCCTTTCTTAGTGCTCCCCTACGTTATAAAAGGAACCCCTGTGCAAAATTTCAAGTTTCTAGCCCTTATAGTTTAGGCCCTGCGTTGATATGTCAGTCAGTCAGTCAGTCAGTCAGTCAGTCAGTCACCTTCTCCTTTTATATATATAGATTTCACGCGAGCGAAGCCGCAAGCAGCAGCAAGTGGTATAATAAAGTGGAATCATCTACAAAGCAATACAACCTTTCGACACATTATTCAAAACGAATTAATAATAATATGTATCCGTGTTTGGCGCAATCACCCTACACTTCTGCCAGCTTGCAAGACGCCGTAATTGATTACCGAGAAAGAGCTAAAACTTTGATTGGTCGTCCTTCCGTCCAATTCAAGGCTTAATCCGAGCACACGCGCGCTTTACATACGGACTACGGACTACGGACGTCTTGAAACTTGCCCCGACATGTCTAACTGCGTCCACTTGAACATGTTCTGAGTTAAATCCAATGTGTGGATGTAAATTTGTAGCGCTGTTTGAGTACTTGGCAAGAGATGTGCTGCTACGAAAATAATTAATCTTGAGAATTTTAGATATACTTTTGAAGGATTTTGTGGCCAATTTATCGCAGAGGCAAAGTTCCCGATGATGTAATTCATTGAGTGGTTAGTTACCTACTCCAGCCTAGATTATTATTTGAATTAATGATAAACTCATTAGAGTTTACTCTAATTGGAAAACAATACTTCTTACATTTTTATATGAAGTAGGTAATAGTTGGATAGGCGGACATACTTAAGTACCAGCCAATTAGTTCTATCATAGAGGAAGGACAAAGGTTCTATCAATGAACGAATGAATGAGGGGTTTCGTCTAAGAGAATCTGCCTATGGGTGTGTTAATATAGGTGCTTGTACGTATAGGTAGATGAACGATGCGTTCATAAACTTTTAACGGGTTTATTGCGTTCATTGAAACCAATATAGCAAGTCTCCGCGTCGCATTCCGAGTCGATTGGACGTAACGAGCGGGAGATTTATTGCCCAATCAAGGTGCTGGGCTTCCTGAGCCCACGCGTGATACGGGACAGTAATTTAGTAGGTGCGGAGATTGCATCCGAAGCTATTTGGCGCAATGTTAGGTTTCGATCTGGTTTTGACCGGTTTGGAAATAAGCATAAAAAGGATGAATGCTTTAAATTTTTCTATAGTATCTGAATGGCATCGGAACCCTCTAATCCAAATAACATTGCAATACTGCTCAGTTGATCTAGTCAGTAGTAGCAAGCGTGATTGCTAGAGGATCTGGCTTCGTTTCCTGGGTCGGGCAATGTTTTTGGGTTTTTCTACTTGAAATTCCTAGTAGTAGTTTGGATTTGTGTACTGATGTAAGGGAATAATTCACGAAAAGATCTATATTGTGCCAATTAGCTCAACATCTATTGCATGGGATGTTACCCTAAATGGTGAAGGCTTCGATCAATAATGTACGGTGTACCACACCCACGCACCACCGACTACCTCTTCGGTGAATAACAGGCGTAAAATTATGTTAAGTGGAAAGGACTGCTAGGAACTGCTTCTACAAAAATTATCGGCCGTAAGCGGCTAAGCAATAAGTGCACTAAGTCAGACCAAGAAATTAATATCGACTAAAGACTAAACTAATAATCGAGATTATTATAGTTTATCGTGCCTTTCGTGCTTTTTGAAACTTTGGCATTTGCTTTCGGTCACTTATACCACGGACTACATACCTTATACTAACTGACTATAATAGTAAGTTCATCACCAACTTGCGCTGAGAGAAACGGAGCGTAGGCTTAAGACTTATCAATTGCGATAAGAGATCGGTATCTGGCATCCTGGTTCAATAGCTTTAAGTTCCTAGAAGCTATTAAAGTTATCAGCATAATTACATTGAATCTAAGTATCTACTCATATACGGAATAAAATATGGTTACCTACTGTTTCGCCTCGATATCTTCAAGGAAAACCAAACAATGATATGTATTAATACCTGTTTGTACAAGAACTGAGTAATGTGACTATAAATAACTTGTTTGCCGTTTACTTACCTACTTGTAAGTCATAGGTGATTTCACCTTCGGTAAATTTTATTTGTCTAAATACATAGTGTTCTAGATTGATAAACCTAAGGTATACAAAAGGTTTGGTGACGGTAAGTAGCAACTCAAGGAGCTAATAAAGTCACCGAGAACGCCATTTGTTGCTAGGAGACATTTTGAGGCCCAAACTATTTATGAGTACTAACACAGATATTCGGCGTGTTCCCGCTTCCTGAATTTTCACATTGTGAAGTGTATGGAACCGACACAATCTATGCCCAGTCTTATTTCGGGAAATCTGATGATAAATGGTTTAACAGCTCAAGGTGGTTCAAAGATGAAAAGTTGCCGAAAAAAATGAACTGTTTATCGACACCGACATTTCCACTGCCCACAGTTTTATTCGGTGTTAATTATTTCATTTCAACTGTTACAAGCGATTACATTCGTGTTAAATCCTTTGAAATTAAACATCCGTGATGTTTGAATTCGAGAGCTGTCCAGTGAATTCTCTGTCAATGGACAATGCCACCGTTGATGCAATGTGTCGCTAAGAAGTGACGTCAATAATTGGTAGCGAAAGAGTAAGGCCTACAAGACGCCTAAGAAAGGTGGGTACACGTTTCATTTCATTCATCACTATTGTTGTTACTAAACAGAGAAGTGGACGAAGCGGGGCGAGCCCTGCGGCGCGCGGTGGCGCCGCGGCCCATGAGGTCAGTCGTCGTCGCTGATGTCACGTGTCATTAAAATGCTGGATAGGTGCGGAGAGCGGACCAATTTAGCCATGGCTCATTTTTGCAGACCGTTTATAAGTCACGTCTATTTTTCCTTGTGTTGTTTATTTGCGGTTCAAGGTTCGTTAGTTCGTATAGGAGAGGATTATTAGGAGGTTTTTATGAATACGTTATTTAATTTGTATAGCAAAGAAGGTAATGAAATTAATACATTATTTAACTAATCTAACCCAAACGGAACTGTAAATGCAACTTGGCATACCTTAGTATTAATCCAGTTAGTATGAGGACATAGACAACATTCTTATATATCATCAGTAGCTACTATATTAGCATAGAGTAATAACAACGTGAAAATATTCATAAAGTTAAACTCTAAGTAGGTCCTATATACTATATAGTGCCACACATCTGTACCTATATCAACCAGAATTCCATACCTGTAACTGATGACGAGTTATCTGGTTACTATGCGTGCTGAATAAGGTGCAAGATGTGATAAATTATACATTTCTTAGATACTAATTACCATCATCAATTCTGCATTTAATGACCCAACTAACAAATTATGATCACGAATAAAAACTGTTTAAGAATGTACTTAACTCACAATGTAATGCCCTACAGAGCGATATTGTCGTGGTCACACAGCACTTTGAATAAAGAAAAAAAAAATGTTGACAGGGCCTGTAATAGTTCAAACTGAAGTTTCGACAGGATAATATTAAAAAAAAACTGTTATTCTCAGAGATAAATAAACTTCATCAGAGTATAGCTTAGCAAATCTGCTATTCATAGACGTCCCACTGCTGGGCACGGGTCCCCCACAGACAAATCTGAGGGAGGTCTAGAGCATACTCCACCACGCTACTCCAATACGGATTGGTGTTGGGGTTAGCGGCCAACCCAGTGTAGAATGTTCTCAAACCACCCGAAGGTCTTCGACAACTTGTCGAGACAAGACGATTCGATTGTTTTCGTCATCGAAAACAACCGGGACCAACGGCTTAACGTGCCCTTCGAAGTACGGTGGCGGCCATGAATTTTGCCACAAGCGGTGAACCCATCCACAAACCGACCGCACCCCCGCACTCTGTCGATCATATTGAAGCGACGCGAGCCATTGTGCTATGGACGCATCAGAGTATAACCATAGCCTAATAATCTTATTACCTAGTATAATTATTCAATACTTTGATCAAAGCCGTGGAAGTCACTGTCGTAGCAACAAATCGTTATATTACGTGTAGTCGTTGTTCGCTTGCAAGACATGATCATGACAATCCAAATCCGTGTAAGCGCTGAACCACGCTGAACCACGCTGAACCACGCTGAACCTCAACCAACTGTCAACGACGCAGTCCACTAAAAAGTGATTAATGTAACAAATATGCATTAGGCGGTCCTCAATTGTTATTCATATGGCTGTCATACCAATTAAGGCACTACCTCCTCCGCTGACTACCGACCCACTTGCCCGGTGCAAGCGAAGCTAATTAAAAAGCATGTTTGTGTGAGCTACCGCCAATAAAAGCACGCAGCGAGTGTGGACTCGGCACTCGCACGATGTTCTCACGCCGGCGAGCCACAGAGCAGATCGCCCACAGAGGCATGTGAATGCACGAGGAGGCAGAAAAATGCAGGATGGATGCATTAAGGAAAATGGATTTCATAGCATCCAATGAACATCCACCTTTATGGTTTGCGATGCATTGGGTTCATTTTTCCCGTGTTCATTTTTTCGTCTTCTTGCCCATTAACTCTGGTTCTATCATTATTTCCTTAAGTGACAGAATTCTCTACAAACAAATCTTCCAAATAATACCCAATACTTATAGGTACAATAAGCAAAATGATTGGCACGCTGAATAGAGGACACGTTGTCTGACAAGCCGTCCGCACCTCACTGAACCTAAGAAACCGCTGTTTTTGAAACAGTGATTTCGCACGTCTTCTTTGGGCCTCTGATTTTTTAAGAGTATCACAGTTGATATGACGCTAGCTAGGAGTGGCTGTTGTCGTTAAAAAATAGCTGTCATTAGGACTTCTACTTAGAAGTTATGTGCTATTCTACTAATGTGATAGATATTTTTGGGTGAATTTTAATATAATTAAGGTTTTTGGCACAATTTGGCACCAAGCGGAGTTTAATGGATTTAATGGATATGGAGAAAATTCCAGAGTAAGTTCTACGGTGGTCTGTGCGAGCGAGCCGCGGTGTATCGAGGTCGCATGTGTGCTGTGAATCACATCGCACGGCGACCACCTCCCGCCATCTGGAGATACACCTACTCCGCGACTCATGTCGAAATTCACATGTGTCTATTTGTACGTTAACACGTCCTGATGAACGTTCAACTTGGAATCAAGCTACGTGAAAGGGAGCAACTTTAATTGCTATCTTCGTCGCTTTTCCCTTACAATATTATGGATATAATTACTACAGTAACAACAGTTAGTACCATCGCAAGATTGATGGATTATCGTACGCTTGTGGCATAGTAGGCAGGCAATTCAGATTTTTATCGGATGGCTGCTGTAAGACTTATTGGTTTACCGGTTATGAAGCATCAGCTTCATAAGCTTTCAAATGATTTTGAATAAAAAATCGCAACTTAACTACAATTAGAAACTTAGTTTAATTGAATTGAGAGCATGAAACGATTTTCATTGCATTCATCAATGACAAAGGATCTTGATCTTCTCAGAGCTGAAAGCGGTGCAATCGCAATTAAGTAACACTCAAGCCTTATCTAAACACGTGTAAACACTCTGCTTACAACAAAGACAAATTGTTACTAATTAATCCATCAGCCCACTTCACCGCTTATAACGTGTAAGCGTGCGCTCATAACCGAGCTGGGCGCTCGCTCGCTCGCTACCAGTGCTGCCAACGCGAGCTCACGACACTTCTAGCGAGGTGAGGGGTCGTTGGCCGGAGCTCAATTAATTCGAGTGGCTGGAGTGGGTGTCACTCCGGCTATCGGCCGCGGACGCTCTCACCGCGACTCGTTGGCTGCACTCCGCGATAGCTGACGTCACGAGATGTCTGCTTTGGGAGGATCGAGTGACACTGATACCTAATTTGTGTCTAACCCACCTCCTAATTTATCTCCAATATGATTTAAATAGATACCCGTCAACAAAAATCGTGAAAAACCTTATTGCTACGCTCTAGACTAGACAAAGGTAGAACATATAAGTAATCAATTCATAAATAGGTCTGCATTCAGCATGGCTACAGTTGAATAAACTGAAGTGACATTGTACATTTTCTGTGTAGCCGAGGGTTGCTATATAGTACGTACAGTACTTATGCAGCAGAGGACCGGCTGACACGCTGAAAATTCTATTAAATACTATCTCGAGACAGTATGAAGACTACCTAAAAACGCAATAGAAAAAAGATGACGAAGGTGCTTTGCTGCGATGAGTACGACGATACATGTAAGACATTCTCTTGAAGCCGTCTAAACGTTCTGTTGTGGAAATAAATTCACGACGTGCCACATTAGTTAGCGAGCGGTCACATCGCGACCGCTTGTTAACAGCACACTCCACGTCACGGGATTGCAGACATTGCAGTCAGTAGTGTGCGTTATGATTATGACTCACCTTGTATTTACGCCTATTTATCTTTTGTTACCTACTCTAGTTATTGATTCTTTTTTAATGCATTTATCACACACTGTAGTGTTTTACTATTGTCTAAAAATTCAAGGCTTTTAGTGTTCTGTGGTGAAGGGTCTCTCTTTTGCCACTTTGTGTTCTTCTTTTTGCTTTTGCCCTACGTGTACAAGCAATTCACAATTGGGACTAGTTTTTGGTCTGGAAATATTTCCAAATACGCATCTGCAAGTTGATTAGACTATACCTCATAGAAATAGTTTGTCCGTCATAGGGTCATAGAACAGAAGTTACAACTCTCTATATCAAAGTTAACAATACATACAAACAAAATAACATACTGCCAATAATGAAAAGAATTCCGCTCAGTTTATGCTGGAAGTTTATGAACGACCACCGCTAATCTTACGCAGGATCCGGTGGAGTAATTAGCAGAGGCCACGTTTTTTGTACTACACAGAAATTTCATTTACGAAGTCACGTCATCTAATTTGTGGTTTGGTGATGATGGTCGCCCTGACAGTGCTGGCGTGCAAGCCTCCCGGTCGGTGCCACAACAAGCCAATTGGAGGCAACTGGCAGGAATGCTGCGAGGCGAGGTGAGTCAGCCAGTTCCCACGTGCGCCTGCGCTGTTGACCCGCCATCTTAATTGTCCGCGTCTGACGCTCGGCTGCTGTAGAGACGAGAAACATATACCAGCTTTGTTGCTCATTATTTACAAGCCCTTTTGCTTTAACCAGTAAGAGAAAACTTAAATACAAACACTGTCTTCAAATATCTACATAGAAAGGAACAGAGAGTCATATACATGGCGATCTTAAGTTTGTTTATTATGCCACCCTGTGACACCCTCATTCCAAGAAGACATTGCTCCCTTTGAGGATCAACATGGTCGCCTCTAGAAAAGTTATTCCAGAAACCAGACCTAGAATCTAGCAGATTCTAGTAGAATACAACCAGGCTTTAACCTTGGGAGAACTCTAAATTAGGTAAATAACATACGTTAAGAAAGCAGTAATGAAGCTTTTTTAATACTTCGAAATGGACTTTACTTCAGGGAGCAGGAGCCTAGCCGACGAAGATTGGCCTTTCTTTTCTTCTTTGCCTCCCCAGATTCCAAGCTTTGCGAGTATCCAAATTTTACTGTGCTTTTTCTTTCCAATCAAACTTTTAAAACAATGGTGTTGATTCGGATATAAACTTTAATAACTGGCAATATCTCACACATATATGTAATAGAATAAACGAATCTGAATCAGTAACGTGGCTCCACAGTTTCCTTGTCTCGCCTTGATAGGTTGGCGTACATAATGTAATGTCTCATACAACAGGAGCGCACTGACTCATTTCAGTCAACTCCACGCTTAATGACCGGCCGGTGGCCCGCCTAGTTAGGCAAACGTTTGTAACATTTGTCAAACGTTTTATTATTTTGTTTGCTCTATCACTGAAACTTGCATTGCTCTACTCTCACTGAAGCTCCAATTATATTTACATGTCTTGTAACATGTAAATTGGTAGACAAATGTTGACATAATATTAAAATAAATCCTATCACCATGAAATAGATGACGTCATCAGAAATGTATTGGCAACGTATGATGTCATCTAAAAGTTTAGTCCTCGTTCAATAATAAACAATACTGGACGATAATTTATTAGTATTTTATAAGGATTAGATAGATACTTTCATATTTTTGTATTTCCTAAACGATCTATACCAGGCAAATATTATTACAGAGACAATTTAGATGATAATATTATGTCAGCTGTTAAATACCCCAACCACAGTCAATTTACCGGCGGTGCCCAAACTGTGAGTATGTTGAGTATGTTCCAGCCCGTGTTTCACTCTTCGGCTTTGCTTCCGATCGTTGCATTATGGTAATACAGTAATTTACAAAAAAATATGTATGTTAAAAAGCAAATAACTATATTGATCAACTAACATAGCATCATTACCCACTTCTACCAAGGTAAGTACTTGGCCTAACTATACCAATTATAAAATTAAAAGATAACTTAATACGTAAAACTTCCGACCGCCTCGATAATTATTGAAAGCATCCTGTTACTGTAACAAAGATTGTTGGCTCTCCAGCGGGAATCTGTTCCCGCACCCAGGTACCGCGACTGGGAACAAATTGCCCTTCGTGAAACTGCTCACGATTAACGAGTGAGGGGAAAAATAATAGGAATCACCTTGAAGGAAGCGATCGTCTTTTAAGGAACCACCTAAGTTATGGCGAAAGAAAAATAATGTGTGATATTCTACAATCTTTCTAAATGTGATATTACAATATCAGATTAAAAAAATGTGGTTTTAGTTTACTTTTGGTAACTAAAAAACTTTATTAGACTTCGATTGTCAACCACTAACATTTCGTATTACCACAGAGGAATGTCTGTCTCTAAATAAATGAATCTAAATTATTATACTGTGGTATCATACATAGACTATAACGTACCTACTGAGACGCCATTTAACATTAAACGTGCATCTTTGTTATCTGAACAAATACTTCAGTATTTTCTTTGCTTTAGGTGTAGCTTTAATTGGCATTCATGGGGGAATGTCGGCTCAACAAACCTGACAGTGTAAGCCGACGCGAAAAATCAAATTTCTTCATTTTATTTTATTGTAATTGGGAAAATGTATTGTAGAATTTTTAAATGTTTGACGGAAATAGGATCTATACTAGTGTTTTGCGCAACAAACTTCTTCTGTTTTCATCATATCCAAATAATCTAAGGAAGTGAACTTACAAAAGACAGTATAAAAGTTGGTTGGTGGTACATATACAATTATGTAGCTATTACTATGATATGATGTACTGCCGATCATCAGTCTCGCAACTTCGGCATGTAGGGCAACTATTAACGTCCGTCATGAAAGAAAACTAAGTCCAACAGAGATTCATTGGAAATTCTTCGGAAATACAAAAAGTCGTAACTCTTGATAAAATGTTCCACCAACTGAGTCAATAGGGCAGTCCATCAACAAAGTGAGTCGGAAACATCCAGGTTCAATATCGGAAGATGGTATCGGGAGGAAGTTGGGCCAGTACACATCGCGAGGCTTGATTTATACCCGGACTTAATCCGACTATTTACTAGTTTTAGTGGAAGGTAAAGAGGGCCTTTTTCCGTCGGACCCTCGGCCTAAAACAGAGGAGGAGTACAAGTTATGAGCCGACAGCGTGTTTAGTGTTGAAACACCCTCAGATCTTGTTTAATCTCTAATAGCAACTTTTATAGTAGAGCGATGATATTATTCAAATTTATTTTATGTTTACAAACAAGCATAGTCTTTTTTTGTACACTGTTGTCCGCTTAAATAAATATTTTCGTTTCATTTAATTTCATAAAGGTACGTAATTATTTGCATTCATTCAAAATTAATTTGAACTAATTTTTTAATAATAATAATAGCTGGATATTTTTGAAAGGTCTGATATTTTTAAATTTTTTATTATATCATTATGATTTTATAACTATCTCTAACAAGAAAACCAAAATTTTATCTCAATGACTTACTATGTCCTTTTTCACTAATTTTAAAAGAGACGCAATTTGAACATGAATGGTCAGCCAGACAACGTATAGCCAGACACCTGTTTTAACAACTCCTTCGAGGCTGGTACTGTCAGTGATACATCGGCTGCGGCATACAAGTCACTCCTCCGCTCCGTGAACGCCTGCGAAGCGCTCCCGGCTCAGCCCGTGCCTCGCGCCCCGCGCCCGCTAAGGACAGTTATCAGTCAGGGCGCGTGATGTATGCGGGGGCGGCGAGACGTCCGTTTTAGTCGCCGATAATTATCTCTTTCACTTTCCCCGTATTAGCTGGCCGAGTGTTTCAAAACCATGTCCTCGAAAACAACGTTATTAGAAAAATGTTAGTCGTCGTCCGAAACTCGTGGGCCACAAACGGATGACTATTCAGGCATGCTAATCGGGCGTCCTGTAATCGACGCCACCCGGTCTTGTCCTCACTAAATCCGAACTTATTACTACTGTTAGTGTACTACTACACTGCATAAAATATTAATTCATCTATATATATCCATCATCCTTTTAGATTGCACCACTGCTGGACATTGGCCCCTCAATTGATCCTCCCGATCTCTCCCTCCGTTTTCCGTTTTCTTCAGCCAACCGCTTCTCCTGAATGACGATGGACAAAGGTCTGTCTATCCATCCAGTAGTCTCTCAGCAGAATTTGGATTATGTGCGAAGAAGTGGTCCCGCCCCGCGCCGCCGGACCTGCATACCTGCTGTATACGAATGCCAGCCATGCTCTCGTCTCTTCCCCAATCCCTTAGATAAGCGACTGTATCAACAGTGTCAGTCAACCAGATTAAACTGAAACTTTTATAACATGACGACTTCAAAAAATGTTCAGTGCACGGACAGTGAATGTACATACAATTTTTCTTTCATGATTGATAGCATACACGTGTTTAACACACACGTTATAGGACATACTCGTTTGATCTTATTATTTTGCAACTAATATTGTAAGTGGTGACAACTACTATCCATCTATCCTAACTAAGTCATCAACTTTCTAGATCGCCTACATTATATCATTCCTTCCGGCTGCCATTGCTAAATTACAAACCTACTAACTGCTACCTATTTTGGTAGTATGTTTCTGATAGAAACAAGTTTAATCGCCAAAATTACGCAGTATTTTCCGAAAAGGCCAGGCAGATGTTTGTAATACAACCTAGGTGTTATGTGTATTGCCATACACCGGGTAAAAATCCAAACCCCGAGCTACTAATAACTACTTCATTAATAATTCTAGACAGTACTAATTGGTATTGAAGAGATTGTGAGGATTGCAAATAACGATTTATTGTACTCTGTCCTTTAGTTAATTAATTCATGTACCCAGGTGCTATGTTATCTCTGGGGTGGTCCGCTAGGACAGCGTCAAGGAGCAATATCTCAGTTGTAGACGAGCGGTGCACGTCGCGCCATATGCAGCGCGGCGGCGGTACGTCATCCGCCTGCACGCTCTATATGAGATCTGCACTGCGAATTGGGGCACAATGGGAGCGAGAAGCTTATTTCGAGAAAAGTGACTTCACTTTTATTTAATTTCACCAATCCTATAATAACTTGTAATAGCCAAAGAGCCGTCAGTTTCCTAATCAAGTCTTTCAGCTAGCGATACGGCGAGTAAATACCGCCATCGTTTTGGGCACCATAGCACAGAGACCTTATTTTTACATTTGTTTTTGTTCATTTATTTGATTCAAGTAGATATTTACAATTTTTATGGTAGTTTCTACTGGTGGTATTGAATTTTAATTTTTGAACTTACAGATGGAAAAAGAACGTTAAACAATGAAGTAAAAGAATTCAGTCAGTTTCAATACTAACCGCCCATTGCAAACATCAGGTTATGTCTATACGTAATCAGCGCACGTTTACCTGCCCCACCCGTATTCTTGCGTGGTGTAAAAACAAGATAGTTAGATTTAGTAGTATTCTTGTTTATGCAACACTCATTTCTATCATTTTGCCGAATATCTAATCAAAATAAGATTGTGCAAGTATTTTCACCACTCATTTTAAAAGTAGAAGACGGAAATCCTACACATACAGATGTCCAAGCAAAATGAATTGATTCGCAACTAAAGAGATTTTCCACGATCTGGGAACATCTGAATTCTGTTCCCAGTGTGTCCGCCGGCGGGCAGTTATCGGACGGCTGCGATTTTACTGCGATTTGATTGCGCTCGCGCGGCCGCAGCTCGTATTGATAACTTAATATCGGCGAGCTGCATGAGGTAATATGTCTTCTGGAACGTTCCGCTGAGCTACCGCAACTCAGTGAGGAGTGTTTTATTGAACTTGGACGGATGGTACGTAATTTGGCGTGCACCAGATTTTCTTCCAAGTAGGGCTTTAGTGTGATATTAATACTGTCACGGCTTGCCCGTGTGTAGGTAAGTGTACTGGTTTCAACTATCTGGAGAAGAATCTATTATTTTGTTGATGCTTTACTTAGACTGAAAATTCCTCTGGTCCTGCATTTGCCTAAATCAGCCGCAACCTGCAAAAGCCACTAACGTATTGCCGTTACCTTAGCTGCAACCAATACACTGCCCCGCTGCTCTCAACCATACTTCACCACGCTGCTCCAATGCGGATTGGAAGAGAGGTTAGTGGCCAAACCAGTATCGAACGTTTGAAAGCCACCCGAAAGTCTTCGACAAGACTTAACGATTGTTTTCACCATTAAAAACAACCAGGACTGACTTCTCAACGTGCCCTCCGAAGCGTGGTCAGTGACCATGAATTTTGCCACTAGCGGTCACCCATCCATAAACCGACCGTGCCCATCAATGCTTAACTCTGTCCATACCAATAACCATTACCTTAGTCTCTACCATAGAGTAAGGTGTGTAGTCCGTGGTCTCTACCAAGAAGTCTTGAAGTAGGCATTACCTTAATCAGTTGGTTTTCTTATAAAAGGAAAAAAAAAACAGATAAATTATAACAAATGTTGTAACGCATCTAATTACTCCGCAGTCTCTGCGCTGAAACACAAACCTTAAGCCTCTGAAGGAATCTGATTATTCAAGGGAGAGCTCCCTGCAATTACGGCAGATTGCTTCCGACTCAGGAGGTGATTCTTATTATTTTTCCTCTTCCGTTAATTGTGAGTTCAATTTGGGGTATTATTAAGGCCAATTTGCTAATACCTGCGGGTCGGGGCTCGAATCGCCGCCAAACCCTTCCGGTTTCCTTTTGATTGTTTTAGGAAACGCAAATTTGGAATTCAAATCTTGAGAAAATACATTGGCGCCAAATTTGTCGTAACATTCTTGAGCAATTAAGATCGGACCATTTCATAGATTGGACTGTTTTCACTCGACACGTTTTCGCGGAGCGACGAGACTTTTGTTCAGCTTACAGTTGAGTTAGTGACAGTCTTGGTAGGTACTTCAGTATCGTCATGACAGGTACGTAGTTGTAGCATGCGCGATCGGCTCAAATGACATAGGTATTTGCGTGTCAAAACTTTCGACTTTCAGCTGACCATAACAATTGATCAGCAGGAACGTACTAGTCGCCAATGTATCAGTGGCTCGAAGAAGAAGAAAGTCATTTCTGAACTACTTGTAAGCCTTTTTGAGTTTGTCTCCCATTCTACGAATATGAATTATTTCTCTCAATTCCATTCTCGGATCCCTACAAAACCGAAGAAGCCGTAAATGATAGAACGCAACCTTTTATTGAAGGACACAAAGCAATCCAATAAACACGCGGCAATCACCGACGATGTAAATGAGGCCTGCGAGTGTGGACTGTCGACATTACAGTGTAATAACGGGCAGAGAGCGAGATTAATTGCTCGCAGACACTTCCCGACGGCCCACGGCGGCCGCGCGCGCTGCCGGTGACAACCATCGGGATTTGCCGTTCATGTATCACGTGATATTGTAGGCAGAAGTTACCGACTTAGCTGATTGCAAATATATATAATTGACTTATCAATTTTCTCACCTATACATAATTACGCGTTCATAATATTTAAATGCACCGTGCTTCGGAGGGCACGTAAAGCCGTCGGTCCCGGTTGTTTTCAATGATGGAAACAGTCGCTAAGCCTTGTCGAAGACCTTCGGGTGGCTTGAGAACATTCGACACTGCGTTGGCCCCTAACCCCTCCACCAATCCGCATTGGAGCAGCGTGGTGGAGTATGCTCTAGACCTCCCGCAACAGTGTCTGTAGGGGAGACCCGTGCCCAGTGGGACGTCTATGGGTCGCAGCGAAATGCTCCATGCTTCGTGATTCTCAAGTGAATTCGGTATACGATTAAATATACGATGTTGGTAACGAAAACGCAGGAAACACAGTTGGTCAGTCACAATATTTAATTCAGTAACTATCGACATATGCAGGGTTATAAAATGTTGATAATAATTTTATGTTAGGCACTTGAAAGTGGCACCGATCGGAATAGACCAAAATCTATGGGCTATAAGATGCAATAAAAGTAAACAGGAAACAAGTTCATTGAAAGTGAGCGGTGTGGAGATCGGACGGCTCATTGGCTGGACTCGAAGGGTCACCTGGTCGGCGCCGCGCTGCCGCCGAGGGGCGCAGTCCCGGCCCTGAGGTGAGACAGCACAGAATCACGGGTGATCAGGTGGGATAGGAGGGTAGGTAGAAAACATTAAATTACATACCTACGGGATGTTATAGTTTATTGAACTATTGAAAATATTGGACGCCCGCAGCTTCGCTCGCGTGGAATTAGACATTCACTAACTTCAAAAACGGCAAAGTTTCATACTAACTTTGCACCCCCGTTTTACCCCCTTAGAGGGTGAATTTTCAAAAATCCTTTCTTAGTGCTCCCCTACGTTATAAAACGAACCCCTGTGCAAAATTCCAAGTTTCTAGCCCTTATAGTTTAGGCCCTGCGTTGATATGTCAGTCAGTCAGTCAGTCAGTCAGTCAGTCACCTTCTCCTTTTATATATATAGATTATAGCATTTTCTATTCAATGTTTGTGTGGTACCTACTACCTACCCAGTACTTAGTAGTAGTATTAGTTAATCAAAAATAGAATACCTAGATTTCATCCAAAAACTAAAAAGTATAAGATTCACAAACTCCCAGTTCATCTGCTAAATTAATCTTTATGGTGATTCTCACTTTTATTTACACAAATTCCATAATTTGATGACTACACAATAGCACAAACATCACGTCGATACCAAGGTGGTGCCGAATACGGGACAATTTATGCTAATTAAAGGTCGTGTACATCAAGGTACATTGCAATCAGTATGCCACGTTACATACCTACTCTTCGGACAGCTGGACACATGCAGTGACTTCCCTTCAGAGAGCGCAGGCTGGGGGCAGGGGAGCGAGATTAATTACTGTTTGATCCCGCAGGTAGTGAACGGACCTGACTTTCTCGCTGAATTATGGCAAAGGACGATATAGCACATCTATTAAATACTGCGATACACTTCAAGACCATGGTATATGCAACGATTAATTTAGCTAAAATGTTCATAACATACCTAAACATTAAAATGATATTGTAAATCTTGAGTAGGCACCTTTGTAAAACACTGACATACATAGAAGATTCTATCTATAAACTGATCAGTCAATAAACTGCCTTATAAATTCCCTTTGTGACAAATCAAGAGTAGAAGCATTTTAAGGTGGTTAATGATTAATTGATAATGATGATTGCTGTTGTACCCCGCAGGAGCTAGACTGCTTACGCTGACTGTGACGCTGATTTACAGCGATACGACACCCCGGCGGTGCAGCGATGTACTCCATCGCGTGCTATCGGTCTCGGTAGATTAACGGAGTTTACAATTGAATGAGTGTTTCGAATAGTTTCCAGATCTCAGCCGGGCTTTGTTTGGAATTCCGGAGCTGTATGGAGTATGGAGGTGAACACTGTCGAATCCTTTACACATTGCCTGCACTTTCTATCCTTATTCACAAAATATATTTTTTTTACAAAATTCAGAAAAATCAAATCAATTTAGTAAAATTTCTATATTTTTGTTTTTTATTATTAAATTATTTAAGAAGTTAATGAATATCTATATACCGAAAATACCTTACAAATATAAAGAAAACAATCCTAGTTATAATCGTTACTGATTCGAGGGCAAAAGGAGGTGCTCAGCATTGCCTGGTCTGGCGAGAAACGGCAATCAAACAGAAGCCTCTGCAAATTACTTCAATACTCGCAATATGCAACATTTCATCTTATGACATCATAAGACATCTTAAGACATGCTGGTCTTAATTCCTTAAATCGCACATATCTTTGAATAGTCTTTGGTGCGTCCTGTTAGATTTGATCCCGGAACCTTGGGTGCCGAGTTTTAGCCACTGAGCTGTGAGTGGAACAAATTGAATAACAAGTTAACATGAGAGAAGTACACAGTGAAATCGCACATTTATTTGCACACCATAAACAAATTTCAACACGTCAAAGGTCCTAAAATTAAACTTCAATTGGTGCAAAATTACCGAACGAGTGGATGTGGATACCATAAATTCAACTGTCGGTGGAATTGGACGCCGCACCTAACCCGTGCGCTGCGGGCAAAAAGGCCCGATCAGCGTATTAATTACTGGACACTGACGGGTTGTAATAGGCTAAGTAATGACCCTTGTACGCTTGACGGCACGTCGGCAGGTGATGCCAACGGGCTACAGTTTCCTGGATACGCTCTGATGTAACAAAAAGGGTAGTTACTGAGAGTTCAGAGCTGGATCTACTACGAATTATATTTATTGAAAACAAAATCTTATTGTATCTATTATGGAGAGAAGTGCTCATGACATCATTTAATCTGGCACCCTTTTTGCAGTTGAAGTAATTCTTCCTTTTCGAGAAACAAGGATCCATATATCTAATACCTATAGTAACCAAGTAGATAAAATGTTTATTACATAACATCACGATTTAATCCTTCTACAATTTGATTTGAAAATAGAAAAATATCATGGACCAAAAGCAAATATGCAAACACAAATATACCTTTATGGATGGTAAATGTTTTAGTAAAGCATAGGGCCACGTGACGTGGAGGATGTCGGTGGGTGGCCATCAGAAGATATTATTATGCAGAGCAACAAAGCAATAATTGTTTTAATATTGTTGTATATACTCGTGTGTTTAGGCAGTTGTAAACGATAGAATGAAGATACATAGTAAAAGAGAAAAAGTATCAGGATAGCATGACGCGAAGGTAGCGCATCCAGTAGGACATGGTACATGCGGAGGTGTCGGCGGGCGGCCATTAGTGGATATGAAAGAACAGGTCAGCGCCGGCCCTAATCGACGCCGCAATCCATCACCCACGTGAATAGGTGAGCTGGTACTGTCGGCAAATACATTTACCGTTTGCCTCCGAATATATTGCGAGGATTTGGCTTTCTTTGCGATTTTTGGCAAGTTCTCGATTTGTCGAGGTATGATTGATGTTTTGTATAAGAATTGATTTTATTGTTAGACAAAAATTCTTGGAGACTATAGTTATATGGAAGAATGAAAGAATAAGCAAGTTGAAGTGACAGTGAGCAGGCCACGCCGTTCGGAAGATTTATAACCGGTGGGGAATGAAATTCGAAGTCTCGAGCGGAGACCACGACTTGGAAACAGAAGAACAGGCCGCTCTACGACAAGGTGGACTGATGACTTCAAGAGCAAATCGGAAAGCCGCTGGATTATCAACTCATAGGACCAGTCGGAGTCGTTTAAGAGGCCTACGAGTATGTCTAGCTGTGGACATCAAAATGCTGATCGATCGACGGAGAGAATTATATTCAATTACAAAAAAACCTCGCGTAAAAAAAGGATTAAAATATTTTTTTTGATCAAAACCGTATGGTAAGCAGCTAGCCAGCTTTTGTTGCTTTCTTTGGTTTATCTTTGTGTAATCGTGGAGTAGTACCATAATTTTGCGGACTGTACCAGACTAGTACGGCGCGCAATTTCACCGCACGTGCGCGGTCGCTGATCGATCATCTAATGCGACAATTATTGCTACTAAACGAACGACATTCCCAGCTGGACTGGCTTTACGAAATCCATTCTAATACCTGCCAATTCAAAAAATCCTTCTATTTTTAAAAATAACTTTGAAATAGATTTTAAATAGGATACACGGACAAAACCGAGTTAGCATCACTTTAGAACTAGTCTAGCTACGTTCTTATTCGTTATGTTAAAAATTAATCAAATGTATATACTTACAATACTAAATTAGTCAAATAGACTTTACATTACACATTATTTACATTTGCGTCTCAGAAGAAGAATGTGATATATTTACAACTTGGCACATGTTACGATATGAAACATTCTAATATATGTGTAAAAGTCTTCTTGTGCGTACAACTACGATCGCGAACTCTCAGTAGAGTACGGCGAAAACCACATTTCATTAAAGAGAGGTCTGATGACAGTTGCCTACCTCTTAGTGCTGTGCTGTGAGCTCAGCTTGCGCCATCGAAACACAATGTAGGATCATTTGTAGTAAATAAGTACATACCATGCTATGACGCAATAAGACAATGTAAAAGTGATAGAACTAGTTACAGAATAAATACATGCAATAAACCTATTCTTCATACTTCAATCTGTTTCCACGCATCCCAGCATTACCCGCACGCGCGAACCCGATCCAATCAGCCCAGCATTAGAGAAGCGCATCTGCGGAATCTGATTTCGCGCCATAAGGTGAAGCCGCGTCTCATCTGCTAATCCATTAGCTACCTCGCGTTCCATATTTAACTCTGCCCCTCCCCTCCCCCTCTGCAATTGTCCGATCTCCGCACATGTCGCTGCCCCACGTTCGTATAAAATTTGATAAATTGCACCGCCAACATGCGAACTACCCTCTTAGCTTAAACGGTGCGTATTCCACGGCCCTCGTACTTCCAGCGACCCAATACTGACTTTATACCCGCACTTTACTGCTGCTTTCAGATTGATCGTTTATAATATTAGTAACCGTCGTTTTGTCATCTCAAATACGCTATCGAGTGAAGCAGAACGTATCTTAGAACCGGGAATATAGGATTCAAATTGCCAGTTTTGTTCATCAAAGATGATTGTAAGGTTTGTCGAGCGAAATGGTAAATGCACTTTGGTGAATGCCCGTGCAGTAACTGATTCCGAGGGACGGGTGGTTAAGATAATGCAGATGTTTCGGAGGGACGCAAAGGTGCCCTTCGCGCACCCTCGAATTGATGACAGGAGTTATTCCGGTTAACGTTTTCAATTAATATAAATGCACGCCTGAACTTGCCTCTCCACGTCACGGACGCCGAAGTCCTACGAGACATAAGCAAGTTTATTGTACCGAGCGACCGCGGAAGCCGTAAAAGAGAGGTACGAGTAGATGAGCACTCTTGTTTTTACAGTCCCGAGATAAAATTACGCGAACCGCAATCCAATTTGGTTCATAAAAATTGAATTCCAAACTTCGTTCACTCGTTTACAGTTGGAAATGAATAAAAACGATCCATCAATTGCGAATCGCACGGGCGCACGGCGAAACTTTCACCGGAGCAAAATCGATATGAAATTAGCTAATGGAAACTTGATAGCCAACAAAAAATGAAATCCCGAAAGCCCCGTGAGCACATTCGCGACAATAAATCTGTGCATTGCGCCCTCGCCGACAGATGGCGCATTAGCCGCCCCTACAGGTAACCTTATACCGCGACGGGCGCTAGCATAAAGCGCTGGATAAATTGAGGTACATTTTATTAGGTTTAAATGCGAGCGACGCGAGCGGTGCAAGCGCTTGACGGGTGGCAGGTAACTGCATTAGACACGTACAATAGAATATTCAATTATGGTAATGCGAGGTGGTCCGGGACATGTGGGCGATTGTGCGCGCGGCCGAACGACGTTTTTAGCGAATTCGGGATTACGTCGCCTATTTGAAACGCAACGGTCGGATTATGGCGCATTTGGCTCCTCAATGGGCATTCTAAAGGATTGGCGAGGGGAGTACGTCACGTTTTAGAAATGTAATTAAATGAACTGAAGTTGATAAAAGTATAAAAACATGGACTTGCACGAATTTTATACTTTTTAAAACAATAAATTTACAAAAATTATACAGCTAGATCACGTTACGAAACATTCACGATTATGCAAAATTCCTCATGTCACACCGGGCCGTCGATAAACCCAGATAAGTCTGGTGATAAAATAATAGTAGAACAATTAGAGATTACAGCAGGAAGCCGAGCGGCGTCAGTGTCCGCTGGGTGCGGCGGACGCGCACTAAGCACTCTAGTTTTAGACGCTACCATTACTAGAAGTGGCACGTTCTAGGTTGGTATTGGTGGTAGAATCTTGATAGAGGATTCAATTCGCTTAGGGCTGTACTACATTGTAGTATCACTTTTATGTTCCAGTTGGACAGATGTTTTTGTCAAACTTCTGTAAAGTTAAACAACTTAGTTATGAAGAGCATTTCATCTGTCACCAACATTTAATACAATACCTAAAAAATACTAACTGGGCTGTTGCAAGTTCTTGCGCCTCGGGTTAGTTCTGTTCTGTAACAACTTTACAAAGATTACGTCTTGTTATTTATTATTGTAATTTTTATTTCCCACTAACGTAGTGGAGGCATATGTGTGTGGTGGTACCCATTACCACAAAAAGGGCTGTGGTGGTATTTTTAATGTTATTATGAAACAAACCATTCATTAATTCATTAATTCATTAATATCCAGTCTCACGAGGAACTGTTTACACTAGGTTTTCATCATGGAAGACGAGCGGTCCCGACAGCGGCCCAGTGACAGCTGGTATTCCCTGGCTCTTCCAGCAGCGCGCTAGGTCCCAGCGAACTGCGCCGCCGCCGGCTGATGTGACGGCGTGACAAAGATCCGGCGACAACAATCCGCGTCAATTTGCGAGCTGACAAGGTGCGGTCGCGGCCGCTGCGCCGCCCATTCGGCAATAGTTACGCAGTTTAGTTGGATAGTTTTATCATTTCTGATCAGGTTGACTACTCAAAAGATAATGTTGTTCAAAATATAGCCTATAATGTAAAAAATATATAGGTTCTGTATATACCGGTGCAGTAGGAGGCGCCAAGGTAACTAGTACCATGTCAGCCGTATGATACCTGTTTTTAAAGCAATCGTACCCGAGCCACACGCAGCTGTGACATACTGGGACGAAACTCATGAGTGCACCAATACCTACTAATTCTTATTTCTCTTTATGTCTTTACGAACAAGCAGACGGGCAGCCTGTAAGTCTTCACCGTCGCTTGATTATGGAAAGACAAGAGGAATTGTCATGTCGTCTGCGTAGAAGCTTTTTTGAAGAGAAGTTGTTTTATTATAACAGAGCGAACTTCAATGGTATTTCTCAGTTTTCACTACAATGCAGCCAAATGTCAACGAAAACTGAAACGAATCACCCTAAGCACGCTCTATCATACGAGTAACATCACGTGTTCTCGGGCTTCGGAGAGCCCGCGCACCCCTCTGCCGTGGTCCCCCGTGCGCCGCCAGGGGACGCCCTAGGCTGCGGCTTAGCCTCTACGAATGGCTGTCTATTGTTGACAGGGATTTATAATCCAGCAGTCGATTCCCGCTGATCGCAAACCACATCAATTTAACTGCTAAAGGCGGGAAGGTACCGTGAAAGACTCCATGAAATGAATAGAGGTTGAATTCTTAGTAAGAAAGTCAATTAATTCGACAGATTGATCTTGCATCAAACGAAGATATTGTTTCTACCTAATATCACGTCTTTGTTTCCAAAAAAGGGTAGGCAGAGGTGTGTGCGCCGTAGTGCACATCCACATTTCACCATTCATGTTCATAATATAATATAACGCCTGTATTTCCCCGAAGGGGTGATGATGTGTTTACACCCACTTTTCATCAGTTATTTTTTCGGTAGGTGGTGAGCCTATTGTCATACGCCAGGCACAAATCAAAACTTTGAACTACGAGTACTACTGAAAATTTCGAGTTAGAAAAACCCAACAATAATTTCCTCAACTCTGGGAATCGAACCCTGGACCTAGCTTCGCAGTAACGCTTTCGAGCACTGTTGTGCTATATAAAAACAAAAACGAGTAATATATATAATAATAATCTAATATATAAAATTCTCGTGTCACAGTTTTCGTTGCCATACTCCTCCGAAACAGCTTAACCGATTTTAATGAAATTTTTTGTGCTTATCCGGTATCTATGAGAATCGGCCAACATCTATTTTTCATCCCCCTAAATGTTAGGGGTAGTCCACCCCTAAATTTATTTTTTTATTTTTTAGACAAAATTTTTAATTTCTATTTTTTTATGATACAACATACAAAAATACATACAATCCTCAATTTTCACCCTTCTACGATCAACCCTTATTTTTCCATCGCGACTTTTATTTTTAATAAGGAATGATTGGCAAAACAACGTTTGCCGGGTCAGCTAGTATATATATAAAATTCTCGTGTCGCGGTGTTTGTGGTTAAACTCTTCCGAAACGGCTTGACCGATTCTTATGAATTTTCGTGTGTATATTCAGTAGATTTGAGAATAGGTCGTAAAGTATTTTTCACCCTCCTACCCACATCCATTATTTTTTAAACGCAATTTTTGTATTTTTGTATGAACAATATCCTAATATTTTAACCGTCGTTCATTGACGTGAAGTCATGTATGTGAAATGTCGCGTCACTATGACATTTGATATGGCAGAACAACGTTTGCGGGGTCAGCTAGTATATGTATAAGTAATTCATCGAACGAGTAATATCGAGATGTTCATTAGCCGTCATTAGCGACGGCGGGCGGTAGTGGGGCGGTGCGTGCCGGCCGCGCGCGCCCGCGGATCGCCCTGTTTGCGGCCACGAGTAAATAGTTACGACGCCCGCTAATCTGACCATTGCTGAATTGCTGATCCACGTGATAATTACCGCAAGTTGGCAGGGCGTCATGATTGGATTTTGATATTGCTCTTAGAGACTATGAATGTAGGAGTATGAATGTACGAACACATCGTCATTCAAATTGCCAACAAATAATTTCCACTGAAAATGAAGATATTTATCTTAAAATTATACAGAGAGGATAACTTTCCAAGAGTTATTTGACTCTCTTATTACAAAAAATAAAACTCTAGACAACTTACAGTGTATGCACTACCTCAAAGGACATTTGTCCGGCGAGGCAGAGCAGCTATTGCGGCATGTATAGACACAACCTAATGATTATCTAGCAACTATTGCAAATTTAGTTTTAAATTCTTGCGTATATACCTACTCGTATGTAGATCACCTGCCGAATTGTATCCTCGCCTTTTTTCGCCTGCTTTCAGCTTAAGACCAGTTAGTATTGTCGATAATTTTACAAACTCTAACTACTACTTAGTTACTTGACGATAATTTTACGAACATTTGGGTAGTCTTGTAGACTCTAAGCCTGTTTTGAAGATGCTCTTAGGAATTTTTCAGTGTACCTTGGATACTATTAATAGGACTTTAGATACGGACTTTTTAACAAAGCATCACATACTTCTTATACATAAAATCCCTAAAATAACAAATTAAAAATTAAATGCCTTTTTTTTAGCGTCAATACTTAATCCAATTTAAAAATTTCATCAGCTTCATCAAGGCTAGGTGCTTCATTGCAACAATCAAATTTGTTCTATTTCATACGATGACAACGGGGCGCTGTAAAACGAACGGCAATACTCGTAAACGTGTAATCCGCTTGGTCGTAAAACGCGTAAAAATATAATTTGGCGGCGCCGCGGCGCGTAATTACGCCCTACAATCAACGCGCGGCGTAATCATTACGCAATGCTTCTGCCCTGCCACACTGACAGCGTTTTTATTTTAGGTAAATGGAATTTGGACAGGGAGAGGCCACCGACCTCAATTTTAATTGAGTTGGTCTATTGCAGTGGTGATATAAAAAATGGTCAGCTGAAAGCACTTAGGTTATGCGTTAGAACGGCACAACAGTGACGTGAGATGTCTTTTGCCAAGAATTGCAATGGAGAAGCTCGCAATTCAACAACCAAGACTGGTCAATCGCTCTTCCTCATTGTTTCTCCACGAAGTTCAACACCAGAGAGGCAGTACAAAACGCTTTCGCTGACTTCATCGCCTTCCGTCCTGCAGACTTCTACAGTAAAGGGATAAACAAACTGCCATCAAAATGGTTTTAATTTTAATTTTATAGATTATTTGGGCCAGAACTTTAGCTTAAATAAAAAATAAATAAGCAACATTTTTATATTTTAAAATTTTCATACAAATCTCTGATTTCATAGGTAAAGACCTAATAATTATGTGCGCTGACTAATAACTGTGCTGAGTATGGAAACAATATTTTTCGTAATCGCACACCCAATCTTGTTTCAGTATTCTGTAAAAACTAGTTGATAGTTGACTTTAAAAAAATTATTTAATTAAAAATTAACTTACATGATTTTTAATCTACCAAACCTTTGTTGGCCTACAGCGCACAACATAGTTGTCCAATCTCGTCTCTAGGTTTTTTTAGCTAGCGTTTGAAACGCCTCACGTGTTTAAACGCTCTTATTGGTAATCCGCGGTTTACTTTTGAAACTTAAGTGTCATTAGAATATTCCCGATTGCTCCCGAAGGCGTATTTTTAATGCCGTGCGCGCGATAATGCGCAAACTTTAGATTGAAATTTGATCTGCGTGCTATTACACGCGTAGAGATAATTCATTGCGCTGTACCTATTACGCGCATAAATGTAATTGTTATTGCCGCCGCAGATTTGGCTCTAATTTTTGAACGTCAGAAGGACATCTGTTTATATTTATTTCTAAATATGTGTGCACCAATTACCATGTGGAAACTGTAAACCCTGCGCTGTTGCTACGGGTCTTGCTAACCGTCTGAGACGTCGAAGTCAGACGGGCTATTGCTATGTCTAGCTCGCCGACCAAGTTGCAGCCGGTAACTCTACAAATACGCCTACATCATGGACGTTATTGAGAACTTACCTCACAATGTCAGACAAATTCACCAGTTATGTTCAGATCCCATGTCTAGTCCACCAATTAATACTTTGCTCGATCCGGAAATCGAATCCAGGTCTTGTAGCTTAGCAGTTGCGCTTTCGAGCACAAAACCAAGGAGGCTAGGAGTGCTTGTTATAGATTTGTACCCAGACCAGACCTCCTTAGTAACAGGTGACATTTTCAACCCTCGCCCTGTTACAGCTCGGTTGTACTTAGATATACAAAGTCCAATCGCTAGTGCCGGTACCTAACTGTTAACTGTCTACTCATCCACAGCAGCTATCACAATGTTTGCTCCATAACGGTAAAGGTGTCATTATTTTCCGATAATTGGTGCAAATATTGTATTTGGCTGCTCTCGTTATCCATAACCAGTGTGCATTAGATAACTGCTGTTGTGTTGCCGGAACAGTTATCGATAATGTTAAGTAGTGGTCATCGAAACTATTTTATAGAATGTTTTGATGTTTGGTAAATAAAGAAAACGATTAGCTCTCGCGAAGAGGATTGCAAACGAATATCCATTTTTTTAGATTCAGACAATGCAACGACTTTTCGAGTGCACATTCAATTCGTATCAATTAAATGTAGGGAAAACTTGATGATCAAGGTAAAATCCGATAACCTTGAGAACTAAGAATACTTCATGCCGATTTATGCCTGAAAGTACTGAAATACTATAAATTCCTGCCATCCAATACCTACTAGCGAAATGGAGTGTAGCATGACTATTGACAGTTCTCTACCCGAGGATGCTCGAAATCTTGGCCGAGTAGGTACTATGTTGAAACGAATGAGAAGTTCGTAAGCCGGAAACGATTTGACGCAGGTAACGTAGTAACCCTTCGAACCACGGAAGCGCTGCCATGATGGTCAGCCATAGTCATACCGCGCCCCACGATCACGTACAATTGTCGCGAATTGTAGGGCTATGAGCGCTTCAGCATAAGCAACAGCTTCATAATAATATCGTCTGTGAAAAACTAATCTCATAGCAAGCTGGAAAACGTAACACCAAGCGAGCTTTACTTCGAAGCGAGCCTTACTTCGAAGCGAGCTTTACTTCGAAGCGAGCTTTACTTCGAAGCGAGCTTTACTTCGAAGCAGCGCAGGACCGCGCCGCTCGCCGGACATAAACCCAAGCAGCGGACAGATCAGCGGCACGATACCGGACCAATCCGACCAATAATCCGTTTACTTTTATCTCTACCCCTTGTCTCCGGCCACGTATGCAGTGCGACGGCGATCGACCCTAAGCAACCGAAATAGAACCTAAGTTTAAATGATCAGCGTGCATGTAATTTTGTAAGAAATGTCTGTCAAAGGATGTTATTACCTGCAGGATATAAAGACGATAGCGTCCCCGGGCGAAATGCAGATATCAAAGCTACACACACATCGCTAGACGAAGAGATGTATCCGCTAATAAATGCATTGTGTACTTGCCTGCAGCTTTCAGTAGAAATGTTGAATTTCTGGAATGGAATCTTGGTAGTTCATCTAATTTGATAATAATATTTTTCAGTCGTGAATCACATCTTTGAAACTATTGATGAGAACAATGAATTAATTTTGTTAGACAATAGAAAAAATTCCCGCCTGAAGATGTGTGTCTCATTGATGAATGAAGCACGTGAACGTGTTTATAATAAACCTTCCCGATTACATTGAATTGTGTAAGTAAAAAACCTTTTTAGACTCCGTGGCGAAGTATGAATACCAGGCAGTAACCCCGAATGACCCGTGGTTTGTGGATTCAAATCCCGGCCGGGCGTATATTTATTTCGCATATAAATATTTATACTGGGGTCATAGGTGTTACGATCACATGGGACACATAATGTACAAAGTAATTCGAGTTATGAGCACACTACCTAAACAGCAACATTTCGCCTATGTTGGAGAAATCGTCGCGATCTCAACAAAAAAGCTGCTTAGCATCAGAAAAAAGGTAAAGGTAATAAGAAAAGAGCAAAACGAGCGCAGGAATAATTTGATGCTTTCGCCCCGCTGTCCTCATCGTTTCTTTCCTAACGATCAGCAAATAGAAAACAACTCCACAATCCGCTGATTCGGGCCCCGAGCTGCCCGCGCCCGCTTTACGACGGCGCGGCGGAGCTGGCGCGCGCGCGGCAAGCGCGAGCCGACTCCACCTCTAGAAGTCTGTATGGGTTGGAAACATTTTAAAAATTAAATAAATAAATATCTTGGACATTCTCACACAAGGCCATCTGACCCCAAAGTAGGCGCGAGCCTGTGATATGGCTGTCAGAAACTGATATACCTACATACATACAGATATATTTTTAAACACATACTTAAATATATAATATTAACATCCAGGCATTAGATATTATTTTAGTTTTTTTCACGCATTAATATGGTGAATGGAAATTATGATAACTGGTCTTACACGAAATTATAACTAGAGTAAGATTTTCAAGAATTTCGAGAAGAATAATGAGGGAATAACCAGTGAATAAGTATGAACATCAGCTTAGGCCTTCGCCTCTAGTGGCTTGGGGCAAACAAGAATCAAAGAACCTTTGAAGGTTCTGCGGTCCAAAACTCCAAGGATCCCCAAAAGCGCCAACAGTTTGTTTATGCCCGGCTGGTGGGCGGCGATTGAAACCCATAAACGAGACCTGCGCTTTTACTGCCGCCCTTCGAGGACGACGCCGCCGGCGGTTTACGTCCAACACTACCGACCACTGTTTAAAACAAAGGGCGTCTTTTCAATGTAATGGTTACTGGAATAAGATAAGGATTTGAAACTGTTGATAAAACAGAAAGTAAACTCAAACAAAGTAAGATTTTATGTGACTGAAAAAGCAAAATCTATTTTACATAGCAGTAGATCGTATGTCACAGATTAACTCATTTTATACAGGCACATTGTAAGTCTGTAAAAGTACGTCATATTTACAAAATATAATTCATCAATTTAATTGTTTTAATAAATCTGTTATTTCTTCTGGAAAAAGGGGAAAGCATTCAGGAGGGGGATTCAGTTTTCCATACACAGAAATACGATGTCGCTGTAAGTAGTAGCTTTCACGCCGCATCATTTCCTTTCTACAAAAGTATATTGCCATTACCAATTTATGATTGCGGTTCGATTCTCGTTACGTCACAGCTTTTCTTTAAAAACATGTTATGAAAGACTGGCAAATTCCAAGCGTGTCTCGGCCGGATTCAATGGCACAGAATATTATGCATTCAATCTTGACAATGGAAACATGGATGTTAACAAGCAACTTTTGTAGTGCGAAAGTTACGCTCTATGCAGCCGGCGGGCGTTGGCAGGCTCCTCGCCAGTGTCCGAGTTCTCTAGCTTCCTCTTATCCATTGGCAACACGGTGTATTGTTATAAACTCTGAATATTCCATCAGCCTTTAAAAGTATACTGCTTGGATAAAGGCCTCCACTAGAAAGGAGTTTGTGGTTGCCATGCTCGGACGCTGAGCAAATTGACATAAAATATAACATGGTGATCCATGATATTTTTTCTCCTCGTCAACTCTCCTTTGATAAAGTGTGGGTAAAGATAAGAAAACGTGCCGGACAATCGGTTAATGCTCATATTCGTTAATTATACAACATCGTTAGAGGGAGTCGGGGAATGAATTTGAAAGACTTATTTCGATTCGCGGCAGTTTACGGTACACGCTAAGTGAGAAAAACGCTGACACAATCCTGAAACGCGTTGCTTTGAAAACCTTACCTTTGAGGAACCAAGGTTTCAGAACAATTCGAAGAACAACAATAACCCAAGACGAGTTTTCGCTAGCAGTATTTTAACAATGTTGTTAGGAAAACCAACTTGAAATGTTCGTTGGCATCTCGGAGTCTGGATTTGACCTACCTCTGCCCATCCCTTTGAGGAAATATAGGCGTGATGTTATGTATGTATATAGAGGCCTGACCTAAAACTTGGGTTGCCCACCAACCCCCCGCCACCGAAGCTACGTAGTGGAGTGGACCCTCCAGGCTTTCTCAATGGCAAGCCTGAGACATGCAGTGGTGCACTAAACGGTTGTAGCGTAGCTTGTAGCTTTCCAATACAGCGTAAGGCGATTAATTGTAACGCGTACAGTCCGGAGCGGTATAAAATGTAGCGCGCAGTCGTAGCTAAACAAATTTCGTAAGCGTTTTAAAGCTGAGCTCGCAATTTCCCGGCAGCGAGCCCGGCCGCGACCGCAGCGCATTGTACGGCTCCGCAGCATATTGTTAAATGCTTTCGGATATATTTCACAGCGACAACACTATTAAACTACTTTGGTTCTGAAACTACTTATATTCGTCTTGACGTGGCTTGTATCTTACTCTCAAACAATTCGACAGTAAGATGAATCTAAGATGTGTAAGTACGTAAGGTAATAAACGGACGTTACGCAAAACGTTCCTTGAATCCGCTTACGCTACTGATAATTATTACCACAGAGGAATTATATGTAGAGAGGTATATCATCCATTATACCGTAATATTACCTACGTCATATCTGAATACACACTTAAAGAAAAATGTGTGAAATAATAATTTCAGTACTGTATTTAGTCAATAGGTACTTGCTGAATTACTGAACCCCATTTTATAATTTCATCGACGTGACTAGATATTTTATATGTACAAAAATACTTTCGCATGTGAATTTCGTAACGCGATAATAGTAGGCATACGAACAAAGACCAATAAAAACTAACCTAAAACTCTGTAATTGACATTTTACCCATCATATCGGTAGGTGAAATCAGAATTCGATTGTTACGGACCACTCGTCAGATCTATAAAGGATCAGTCGCTCTAGTGACATTAAAAATAGAGACATTTCCGTACACGTGAAAGATTCAAAAGAAAAGCCCGTTACCCGCTTCCCACGGTCCTCCCTGAGGTGAATATAGAAATAGAATGAGCATAAGACCGAGGAATTTGGATTCGACTACGCCATGTAGTGCGTCGAGACAGTGAAAACACGCATGCCTTTTCACTCTCTAAACCAACGGACGGATTGTAAGCAAAACAATATTTACAACTCAACTGTTTGAGTCACCCAGTACAGCTGAGTTACGCCGGATTTCTCGTACAAACATACGCGATTACTTTATTGCGGCAGTTATAATAGAAAAACTTGGCGCTATAAGTTATAATCAAGTGACAGTACATAAATTAAGAGACTGAGGCCACTCGAGCAGGGCTGCCGCCGCGTCGCCGCAGCTGATTTATTGTAATAAACAACACACGCAGCCCTATCGCGTCGATGCGCGATGGTACATGGCCACAGACTTAAGAACGAATAGATTTTTATTTAGTATTTATTTATTTATTTAATAGACACAAACTTTAATTTAACATTACGGCCTGAACCAATTCGTTAGATAAGTACATAATTATGTAATCCAATGTCAAAACCGTAATAATAATAATTCAATAAGCAATTCGTCAATAAATAGTCAATAATAAAATATTCATAAAATTACAAGTACATACGTAGATAGAGTCGTGATTAGATTTTCTACCAGATAGAACTAAATCTGAAGTGCGTATAGTGCACATTTATATATCCATATTGTGGTACAGACAACGAGTGAATTAAAAATAGTTTTAGTAATAAGAATAATTATTAGAGCTGCATGTTCGTTTTGCTGCTCTATTTGAAGAGCAGTCTAATTCTAAATATAGATTTCAAAAATAATATATGAATCTGTATCGATTACATAATTGATAGATTTTTTTCAAGATTAATTTAATGTATATAGATGCGAATTTGTAAGAGTTTTTTTTTATATATATAGGTATCTTACTTAATTTATCTTTACCCTGAGATACAGGGTATATTTACCCTTGGTTTCTCCTGCACGACTGTGATTTCTATGTATTGTATAGCCCTCCAAAATTGGTGTCTAATTAAGCTGTATCGGATGTGTCCGCGTGATACCGCAAAGACAGCCACGCAAATACCATTCGTATCCTCTTCTTCGGGGATTTGAGGAACGAAGCTGCGGCTAATTGGATATGGCATTACCTACTACTGCGGTAATAGCTATATAGTGGCTAATCTCGCTTAAACCAATTCGAAATATCAGGGTGAACACTGATATATTTTATAAGTCATTAAGTTCTGAACTTACTCAAACAAATCTCTTATTAGATACAAGAGTTTCGATCACCGCATGTCATCCTGCTCGTATTACCAGGCTCAGTGGCATATCATGGGAGATGACTATGGCCAGCGTACTGATGTGAGAGAAAGAGAGAGATGTATCCATCCACAGGCCAGATTATAGTCAATCATGTATTATTGCGTAAAAAAATCCGAAAACCTGATTAAAGTTAATCTACTCAAAACGAGTCTGATCAATTGCTACGTAGGAAAATAAGGCTCTACTATTACTACTATAGGGGTTATACATTTATTTTGTTAGTAATTTATTTTATTCGTAATTGCTATTGCTTCGTAGGAAAATTAGAGTTAAGTAAGTCAAGTAGATAGTCAGATACTAATTTCTCTTAACATTGTACGTTTTTTTTTTTTTATGGAAAGAGGATAGCAAACGAGCTTGCAGCACCACCCATCCGCTGCCACCCATGACAACTGTGACTGACTTTGAACAAGACTCAATTAGGGACTGGGATGGTTAGTCCAATTAGTTGAGAAAGTTAATTAGAACATTAGTTGGTCAGTTCGTTAGTAGGTATGAGGACTAGGGACTGTTAGTGATAGTTAGTCCTGTTAGTTGGTGTTAGTAATAGTCCAGTTAGTACTTGTTAGTAGGAGTCTCGTTCTAAGTCAGTCACAGATGTGTTGCTACCCTTGAGGACTAAGATGGTCGCCTCTAAAGAAGTGTAACCGGAATCCACACCTTTCCAACCGGACCACAATTGCTTTAAAAACAATTATTACACGGCAGAAATGGTACTAGGTACCGTGGCGGGCGGTGGTACTGCCCCGGGCGAACTCTATATGGAACCCATTAGCTTTCATATAAAACCTATTTGGTTCCCTATAGGCTCTACCACCTACAAAAACGTGACGTACGTGACTTAAATTACCACATCCAAGTAAGAATGGTTCGCGAGCGCGACTGCGGGCGGCTATCGGCAAGTCAGCGGACATAAATAACGTATGGGCTAATCCGATACCAGTGATTTGTTGGCCTATTTACTTATTTACGTAACCCGCTCCCCGCTCCCCGCTCCCCCTATGCCCACATTTCTTTCTTTTATCATAGGTATTCGTATTGAATACACGTGCGAACCAAATAAATTAGTAGTAGTGTTAGTGCTGCCACTCCATTTGGAGTGGCAACACTGACGCAAAGACGTCACAAAATCAGCTGCGCTGAATTTAATTAAATAATTTTAATATTTACGTGTAAATTAGGATAATTTTGCTTTAAATGTGTTACCTACTTCCTTGAGAACTCAAATAAAGTGCCAAGAAACAAGGATATATGTGGTGAAATACTTGAATTGTATACCGACTACGACGACTATTCGTTGTAACCATTTTGTAACTGTCAAGTTTAAATTATTTGCATCAATTAATTGGATTTTCATCGGCGTAAACCTGGGGAGTATTGCTTACTTGATTAAATACTACACATACACTAATTATTACAGTCCATTGTTACTTTACACTGTCTCACAAGTGTGAGAAACGTTCATAATCACACATTGGTGCCATTTGACTCTTTTTACTTGACGAACAGTGGAAGAAAAATTGAAGACAAATAAACAGCCACAGACACATTTAAAACACTAAACACTGCACAATATAACGTGGTTAACCTGCTTTTTGTTACCACGAAACTGTTTGTTACAAGTAATATCTTGGTATCTAGTTACTAGTTAGTGTAAATTTCCCTATAATCTAGCTGACCTGGTTAATTCTTTACATTTGTACATTAAGTGCAGGTCATATAGTAAATAAGGTACAATACAGGTACACAATAAATTCACACAGGAAACTTGTTTGTGGTAAATAGTCAAGATAAGCTGCTCACATATTTCACCTGTTCTGTAGGTAACAACAATGTCTGGAAGCATGTATACAAGAAAGGCTGCTGCTGATGCTCTTGAGAAGAAGTTAAAAAAAAGTCAGATTGACTTAGTAGAGGCCCAAGCTCTGAGTGACCGACTCCTGGATGAAAGGAACGAACTGGAGCAGGAGATTAAGAAACTCAAAATGAAAAATCTGTCCCTTACAAATAGCTTGACCTCCCTACGTTCTTCGTATGATGAGGCCCAACAAGAAATTGAGGACTTTCAGCAATCATTGGCTGCTCGATGTAAACATTAATATTGGTAGAAGCAGGTAGCCCAGGGCTAATTCTCAACAAAAATAAACCATTAGATGAAAATAACCAGGAAATGCGTCGCAGACCTTATCGACTTCCGAGTCCTTACAGTCTATCGTGTCATTTCCGAGGTCACCGTACATCAAAAGACAAAACAAAGACACGACCAGCTCTACGAGCCGGCACGCGGTATCTTGGTCACCCTTTACCGGCAATAAACGAATACATTAATTCCCAATTTATAATACAATAAAATTTACAACCTCCATAATCCTGACAGACTCCAAATGTAAAGCGATCTCATATTAACAATTCCCTAACAAGCACGTCTTACACTGATGCTTTTTTCAAATCGTAAGAGGCATCATGAAATGCATAACAATATTGTCTTTGTTGACGTGGAATAAACTCTAAATTCGCTTGCGAGCGCGCGGGAATAAAAGTAAATAGTAATGCTCAATAACCATCGACATAAATAGTATTAACAACAATTGATTTACATACAAATTGCTTTAGACAATATTGCTGAAGGAATGGCGCGCGTGACGCGTGCCTCGGTCCGGGGGCCACGAAACGCGCGGTGTGGCGTGATTAATTGCCGCGGAGCTTGCGGACCGCAAGACCTTACATTTATATTGTAAACGGTAAACAACAGCCGAGGACGCTAGGTGCCATTAGTTAGTTGAGGTTGCACACTTTTCTTTGCAAATAACATTTCGATAATCGAGGTCGGCCAACCATTGCGGTTACAGAATCCAATATTGATAGATTGATACCGTACATCTGATTGAAACTGACAAAAAATTACCTGTTAGCAAATTTTTATATAATATTATGTATAAGGCATAGGAATGAGCCAAGTGCAAACCATTTTACAAGTACATCCTTAAGTTTGGAAGCTATGCACTCGATGGCAACCGCATGAATTAATGGAAGACCAAAAACGACTGCGTCTGAAGAAGACTGGTCCAGCTGCATTTTGCAATGGTTCCAGCGAATGCAAAGTAGCATAGATAGTGAGGGAATATACTTTGAAAAAAATGAATGATCATAAGTGCAATATCTAGTGTTATTTATCACAATATAGATACTTTCAGTATGACTTAACCTAAAACCGCTGCCTGCGTGGCCCGGCGAGAGAGCGCGCACCAGCCGTACGGCGGCGTCTCGCATTCGCCCACGCGCGCCTGCATTTGCAGCCTCCAGGAATAAGAGCACCTGATTGCGTCTCATTGAACCCTGCGCGTTTTATTGCGCCTCGAGCTAAGCAAATTACCTTCATCGAATCCCTCATACGAATAAACAAGATTGGAAGAATCCAGCATGCAAATGCGGACCCTGGCGTTTTAGTACAACGAATATAATATTTGAATATGCTTCTATGTTTAGAGTAATCTTGAGCTGATTGTTCTGACTTGGCAAGCTTTACACGTTTTCTAAGGCTCGTAATATGCATAAAACCATCCGCTTTCATAAAGTATACGATATGGCCGGAATGACTTGGTGTCCGAGTGTGGAGTATCAACGACATGTTTTCGTAGATGAGTTGTTGTGTATAATAATGACATTAACATATTTTGTTGCTGTTGCCGTGAAGCTCCGCGGACGCGAGTCGCAAAGTCGCGGAATAGTCGCAATAAATATGGGCGGTCGCGGTGGCTGCTCTCTATGCAAATATAATAGGCCCTATCTGGCTACTCGGTTCAAATAGGTATGTCCACCGCACGCCAATTTTATGGCCATGTAGGTACAGATCGCAAAAATATTCAACTAAACCATAAAAATATTTTTCATAACAATTTTAATTAATAATAATAATAGTAACTAAATAAACATTAGCCAGCTAAAAATGAAGTTATTATTTTATAATAAGTACTATTACCGTAAAGGTAGTATCTATTTAAAATGAAATACTCACATACAATGAATTTTTATCAATAAGAGAGTTTAAAAGAGTTTTTCTTTCAATTTAACAGTTTTCAGAACAAATAGATAATTATATGACGGGGATTGATATCTGACAACTCTGTGGTGCGGTGACCTGTGCCCCTGACTGTCTACTCAATCCTGGAATCGATTGCCGGCTGAGCTGATTTTTATTTTTGATGTGTGTGTTTTGTTTTATTTTGATTAAGTGTGAGATTGTTAGCGTTTTATTACTGAATGATTAGTGAGTGTTTATTTTTATAAGTTGGAAAAAAGCCGACTAGTTTCGGTCAATTATGATGACCATCTTCAAGAGTGACGCTTTCGCGGCGGGCACGGCGTACATTGCGGGCCAGCGCGCGCGCAGCTCGCTCCGTCATGACGACATCAATATCGCTGTCCGCCGAGTTGCTGTCCTTTTCGCACACATACATAAGCCGGTAACTTCAACTGTTGTTAGCGTTATTTATATAAAAATCTCTACGATTTTTTTTCTTCTTCTGCTACTTCTTCTGCTTCTGACGCTACCGATGTTCCATAGCAAAAATTCATTTTTTCTTAGTTATCTTACAACGCGGCTGCGTATGTTAATAGGTAGGGCCAATAAAAAGATACGATAAGACATTCATGGTTTTTATAAAGGCAATGGTCGTAGGGCTAAGGCGGATTAGCTAGGAGTTCATTTTCATAAGACATTAGGCCGATGACAAGCCGTTATCATGCGAGGCAATTTGGATAAATATGCTGTACAATACACATGGCTGTGATAAAGAAAAAGGGCTAGTAACTCTTGCTAGTTTATTAGGACTTCTTTAGCGGAATACCAAATTACTGAGTTATCATAAATTAGATCGAGTTGTGATTGTGACTTGTATCTAAGCCAATGACGGCAGGATGTTTAGTTTTGTATGGTTATGGTATAGATTTTTCAAAGCATTCGTTATGTGTAAGGATATTTAATTGTATCTTAAGGATTATTGTTGGCCAGAGTTAATTATTCTGAGTATCAGTTTTCCATTAATTTTCCATACTTAATCTTAACTAGCGTAGTGTCCATAGCCTAATGGCTTGCGTCGATTCAATGTGATCGAAAGAGTTAAGCAACGACGGGCGCGGTCAGTTTGGGCATACGTCGGTCCCGGATGTTTTCAATGCTGGAAATAGTCGTTAAGTCGTTGATCCGCATTGGAGCAGCGTGGTGGAGTATGCTCTAGACCTCCCGCGAGCAATGTCTGTGGGGGAGACCCGTGCCCAGCAGTGGGACGCCTATGGGTCGCAGCGAATCTTAACTAATTGACATGAATTCTGCAGATTGAAATTCTAAACCCAAATATTATTATTTAAAAAAAAATATATAAATCTTTGTCAGACCGTCGCTGCGGTCAAAAAAACAACTGCAATCACAATTTGCTATGTCCATTAAATTGAGATAAACGAATAAACGATACTCTTGCGCTGGACAAGTTAAATTCCGTATAAGTGTTGACATTAACGCGGGCTCGAGTGGGCGATAAATCAGTGTGGGGCCACGGAGCACGCGGTTTCTCCGTCCGCTACTCGCTCTCGCAACCGCTGTCGCTCTCCTACAACCATGGAATAGTTTAGAGTCGTTTCGTAGGATGGAATTAAAATGTTCTTACAATAATACCTCCTTGTGCTATGAATATACTCGTATGTTAACCCAACTAGAAAAAAAACGCAGAAATGCCAACATCCTCATGGTGATTTTCGTGTTATCGTAACGCACATGATATAGAAATGTCACCGGAGCGCGCTACAGGGATAAACCCGCACATTCAAGCCGGCCTCAGCAGGCCTATCACCGCTACTAATATCTTAATATAGTACAGATCAAGAATAGATTATCTTGTGTGTAAAGCTACTTTAGTCTTGCGTCTATTCTTGTACGTAAGATAAAAGGTTTCAGTATTAATTGTAGCCCGCGCGGCCCGCTGCAGATTAAATCAAACCTAAATGGATTACTCTTGCATTGTTCTGCACTTCGGGAACCAATAGATACTTACTTGTGCAGATGCGGAGTGCGGCATCCGGACCCACTGCTCTGAGTTGGATTTTTCTTTGGATATGAGATAGCAAACAAACTTATCTTAAGTATTTAAAGTTATATAAATACAAAAACTTTTTTACCAAATTCTTACCTGTTTGTCAATGTATAATCTTATTTAACGAGCATCTTACTTGGAAGTCCGGGGCATTAAGAAAACGTCCCTAAGCCTTCAATTACCAGTATCAATTAATTCTAGCAGGATTTTCATTGATTTATATTTTTGATTAAGTATACTCGTACGCTTATGTATTTACTTACAGCGCGCTATGGAGAGAGCTATGCTCGGTGTTTCGCTGCGCGACCGTATCAGAAATGATGAAATCCGCAGACGAACAAAGCTCACCGACATAGTTCGCAGAGTTAGTACGTTGAAGTGGCAATGGGCAGGCCACATCGTTCGCAGGGCTGATAACCGTTGGGGAAGAAAAGTCCTCGAATGGAGACCACGACTTGGAAAAAGGAGCACAGGCCGCCCTTCGACAAGGTGGACGGACGACCTGAAGAAGGCAGCGGGAAACCGCTGGATTCAGAAGGCACAGGACCGGTCGGAGTGGCGTCGTTCAGGAGAGGCCTATGTCCAGCAGTGGACCAATAAAGGCTGATGATGATGATGATGATGTATGTATTTAATTTTTTTTAATTTGGATTTAACTCAAATATCTTTATAAACGCATTTTCTTCGAAAACTTAATACAATGAACAAGCGAACTATATAATTAATGGATCACTTTATAAGATTTTTTCAACCGCCCACAAAAGGGTTCCGATATTTTATTTGCTCTAGCACGACAAACAATGACGGGAGCTTTCTTTAATTGAAGTGTTGGATGATCAATTAGGATGAGCTATTGTTTTGGAGCTAGTAGCGATCTTCAGCATTCACATCGGAAGGACCCAGAACGTTTTATATACAAAGTGAGATACAGGCAGAAATGTAATAAGGTATCACAAAACTAACCTGATTGAATTCAATAACTCTATTGGATTCTCATTGATACTGTCTTATTACTAAGTTTCTGAGCAAGTTAGGGTGCCTCCAATTAGTCAAATTGATGGCTTTTGATTCTATTTGAGGCTCAGTCGACTGTTCCGGGGCGGAAGCAACGAGGTTTTCCACCTGATGACCTTCCATTCACTGCTGGGAACTTTGAGCCGAGCTTTGTATAAACTTCGTAAGCTTCGGTAGCAAATTTACCATTTAAGACGGCTTACTTTGATACTGTTGTAAAGACTGTTCTTTACGTACTTATAATTACGAGTACGTCACCAACATATAAGTATGAATACATTTTGTGCAAGTCAGGCAAAATTCTCACTAACAGTTGCAGTGTCAAGACACTTGCGCAACGGTGGGGCGCTTATGGGTTGTAGCCTTGAAGCTTTAATTTTAATTACCTACGAGCAATTATAAGTATCTTTTAACCCGAAAATACGTGAATGTGAAAATTCTTCATCATTTAACAAGCAATGCTGAAATCTTAAAAAACAAAGTTAAAAATCTCGAAGAAAGAAAGCACGAGTAAATCTTACAAACCAGAGCAGAGCGTGTAAATTTCAAGGATAATAGAAAATTGGCATCGCCCACCGGATGCTCTCTATTGTAAAATATTAGCGCATCGCGTCCGGTGGGAGCGGGGAACCACCTACATACAAGGAATTCTAAAATAATAATGAAAATTGTAAAAACTTTTAACAAAATGTGCGAGATTTTTTTCCTGCACCCATCTCACCAATTGTACAGTTGGGTGTGATTGCTGTATGTTTATTCCAACTTTGGGTTTAGTTTTCACGTCCATTACTTGGTACTTGTTATGTTTATCCGTCATTGTTATTTGTTGGTTCTTTAAGTAAACGTAGACACTACCATTATCTATCAATTATTAAATTGTATTAGTAACTTTGTACCAGAAATGTTAACTTTGCACATGGATTGAGTAAAGTAAATAAAAGTCATGTCACAGCGATACCCAGTTGCGCGTACTTTTAAGGTTAGCTAAATGATGAAACATTAGACAATAGTAAACATCTTCTTCTTCCAGCAAATGCTACTGAGGCTTCACGCCATATTATAAAGCTAAATTATAAGCCGTACCTCCTCATACGTATACCCCTCGTTTTGTTCCTGGTCGACCGCAATGCGCTGCATTTAAAAAACAGTGCGCACAGCGCTGCAGGATAGATGGAACGCTTGCCTTGTCCCGAGACAGGCTTGACAGTACTGTTTCTCTGTTAGTTAACACCAGCTTATAATAGTAGGCAGTAGAGTCCTGGGTTCAGTCATCACCATCTTGCATTGGAAAATTATGTGACAAACGTCATCAAAGTATTCGTATAGCACTTATGCAATATTTCAACCTTAAGACTTTAATAATAATAACAGGATTTAATCTTAAACAAGTGTCTGGTAGTGATGTCGTATCTTGTGGTTTGGAGGAGGTACGCAGTCGGCAGGAGCGTCCGCCGGCTTTCATCTCGCAGCAATCAAAGTTTCCTCATACATATGTATTGCGACACCACTCAGCTAACCGCACTCACTATATTATATTACATGCCACGTATGAGGCACACCAGCATCGCTAATGTGCAATATTCAAACATTGATGCTAGCCGCATTTGAGCAACAAGGATATTTACACAGAGTACAGGACAATAAAATTATTTAATGTCGTTCTTAAAAGCTCCTTAGAAAATTTAATTCAACTTATAGACAATATGTAACGAAGTACCTTCTTTGAAACATCGTCTTTCAAAGAAACCGTCGCATCGGTGACCCCGACCTAATACAACCCAATCGGACGATAAAATTGGTAGCAATAAATCCGGTTTTCATTTAAATCTCATCGGTAAAAAGTCGTAAAAGTTGTGACACAAGCTTGTTAAAGTCCCTGCCTCCGTAACTCTGCCGGCGCGGCTATCGTTGCCAATGTCCTAATAAGCCTGGCTCCTCGTGGCGCCTAACTTTTGTTTTCTTCCCAACTAGTACGTGCACTTACAGTAGGTATAGTTAGTCAATGAATGCATGATGAAACTTAACAAGCATAAGTAAATTAGGAACTATTTTAGGACAAACGAATTCTCACCTCATTTTAAGACTTAAGTACTAGTCTGGTTTGTATTTTTGTCTACTATTGTAGTTTGCAATTGAATGCGCATGAATAATGGGTCAATTTCTGTTTAATAAACAACCTATTTTACCCGACAAATGTGTAATACACATACTCAGTGATTCAAAAATAACATGAATTGTTTGAGAGACTAGGTACATAACAGTTAAAGACACTCCACATTATTTCATAAGAGTAGATATAGAGTAGAATACACCAATGCTTGCATAGAATAAAATATTTTTTTATATTATTTTCAACATTTATATATACAATAATACTACAAGGGAGAAATATTCGAAAGTTGGCTGACCTCCGGGAGAGGCCGCGGTAGTTAGATACCACCGAGGCCCCCTTGGCCGCCATACTGCACTCGCCGGGAGGAATCTCCTACGGATGAATCTCATATCTGACAGCTTTAATTACTAAACATGATGCCTATCAACGGCAACGAGCCACCTATCTACAGGCGTAGTGCGTTTACAATGGCTTGGCGAAAATAACCGGTACGGTACCGGTATCCGTTACACAAGTGTGGGGCTTTGTTCTCCGCTCAATCGCTCAATACCTCGACAATACCTGAACAATAAATGTATTACAACAAAGAATTATTGGAGTATCGCGGCGCATTGTGCGCGCCCGCATCGCGCGGCGGGTCGTGTTGCCAGCTCGATATAGGTAATTTTACGCCAAGAGGTAAAAACCTGTAGAGATTTCTAATTTTCTTATCATGATGCTTACCATTTGATAGTTGTTGTTTATATATTTTTTTTTAAATACATAATTGAACACAGCACTGTGTACAACAATATTGCAATACTTTTTAAATGCCACCATACTCAAATAATTTAGATTTTGGATTCGTGCTCCATATTTGAATTGGTCTTTATGTAATCGATGTTAGAGTTCTCAATTTTGTCCTTATCAAAATTATATCGATACTAAGAGATACAAGATGTACCCCACTGCATTGTAGTTATTCGTTTGTTGGGCTGCAAAGTCTATAGTTATTATAGACCAGAAACACGTCTTATTGATGTTTTTCTGCTATATAACATCCACAGGAAAACCACCTAAAAATAAATCATAACAAGTAAAAGTATCGGGAGGGTGTACATTCCTTAAAACGGGACGTCTCCCGCTGATCAGGTTACCTGGCGCCGCTACTCAGGCTAATACAAATTTCAATCAGCTTCTGTTCGTACCTCGCAGCTCATTGCGAGGGAAAAATGGCCGGCAGGCAAGCGACCTGGATTGAAGTGTAAATTGAGTCATTTCGCGGATCTTCGCGGGCGAGAGAGAGCGATGTGACTGTGCCCGTTTAGTGCTGGCGACGCAACGTCGTGACGATGTCGTAAGCTTTTCTTTATCATATTTTAAACTCCAGGCATTGGTCGTGGTCCACCTGATAAGTCCACCTGGGTGGACCACGGGCACTTTTTCTTGCCCGTGGTTCACCTTAGTTCGTCGTCTTACGATGAAACACTGGCTGAATGAAAGACATGATCGAGGTTCAGCCTCAACGCAAAATTAATTCATTAATTAAATTATTTTGTTATAATTAGTTGCAGTCAGTATATGGATTAATGTAATGATGGATTTACATAAAAGAGCAAAGTATTCTTTCTACTTGGAATGGGAATACGATTAATAGTTCTGGTTTACTAAATTACTTGAAAAATCCAATGGAGGCGAAGACAAATATGACGTCGGCGACTAGTCGTGTATCGGAGTCGTGACGATAAAAGCACTTGCGAGGGGTGTTCTCAAGACGAACAAACATAAATTTGATTAGGCCAGGTTCCGTCTGGCGCAATCAACAAAGCGAGATATATTTTGTTTGCACGTGGGAACGGCTGATTGAAACCCAAGTGCTGGAATCGGTTTGAGGCGGCCGTGGAGCAGCGTGGAGGAGTGCGCGCTCGACTGGAATAGACGGTGTTTTGAATAGGTTTCGAGTGATATGAGACGCTATGCCAAATACATTCATGTTTACAAATTATCTTTGAATTAAATTTGTGGTGTGTGATACATATAATAAAAGCTTAATAGGTACATTATATTGGTTTTAGAGATGATTTGACGACTCCGTGACGCGGTTGTGACTACCGATCTGTGGGGCTCAGGTTCAATCCTGGCCGGGGCAGTTATTTATTTCGCAAAAATAAATATTTGTACTCGAGTCACGGATATGTTGTGATATTTTCCGTGTGTGTTCACCAACCGCAACTCTAGTTCCAGGGATACTGCGGGTTATGAGTGTACAAGTGTTTAAAAATTATTTGGGGTGTGTCGCAAATCGAAAATGACCATTAGATGATCGTCAGTTTTCAATGAACTCTCAGACATTTTGTAAGTAACCTCACCTCGGTTTCATTCGCACAATATACCAAGAAAAGTCGAAGATAATCTAAGTAATTTAAACTCTGGGCTCAAAATAGGCCCGACGCGCGTTGCCGAGCTCCCCCGAATCAATACCTCCGTTTGGTAGAACAAACAGCATTATCAAGTCGGAATGATGTTAATAAGAGCATCGCTGGCAGGTACGCGTAGCATGATGTTATTACGCGCGGGCAAACATTTGCGCTCGGATCTCTCGCGCCCACGCGGCCGCGTCGACGCGGGGATTTTAAATTATACGCGAATATATTGAAATCTGTTTGCGTTTTGAAATGAGGGACTGATGGACCAATTTGTGCTCGTTTGGCTGTACTTTTGTTGAAAAATATTTGGTAATCAGATCACGTTAAATATTTATCTCACTACCGAACTCTACCGAATCAAAATCACAGGTTGGAGGCGTACCGTGCAGTTTTAAGGTTTAAATTGTTTTTTGAAGTCATTGAGGGAATTCCTATCCAGCAGTCGCAGCATTTCATAACACTGTACTGTTAGCTGCAGTACTGAGCTGCAGTCAATCTAGCGCACAAAATTATTAAGTTATCTTTTTTGAATCACATACAAATTCAAAATAAGTTGTAAACTGTGCGAGTTATCAAATACAAAAGTTTCTTCGTATTTATCACTTACCTACCATTTTACAGTCCCCCGGCCGCCGCTGCAATGCAAATCTTGGAGTTGTCCTCAAACAGCCAACCCCTTGCTCAACTTTCTGTTTCGCGCTTATTTTTATCACTTTACAGCCGCCTTTATTGAGTTTTGCTGCCAGTTTCCACGCCAGCCATACCGCCACAGACAGCGTAATACTCGGTGTATCTGATTGATGAATAGTTTTTAGATAATCTCACTGTAACAATATTTTAGATGGAACTTACTCGTATGTGCTAAGTGCTTAGAATTAGCGGCGGGCAGTACAATTTCTACCGTGTAATAGTTGGTTTTATAGTTTTTTTGTATTCCGGTTGGAATGCTGTGGTTCCCGGTTACACGTCTCTAGAGGCGATCCTCAGTAGTAGCAACGCATCCGTGACTAATAATTATTGATATGACCAGATCCCACATTATTTCTTGTTCCACGCGTCTCCAACTCCACGCTCGCCGACCTCGTTGTTAAGTCCAACAAACAAACATCAAATCACATTTGTATAAACTTTCTCGATTGCACTACCGCCGGGGTGTCATTCCCTCGCAAAAGAAAAATTTAATGTAATTTTGTTTTCCATTTCACTGCTATTGCCTGTATTATGGTTTTATTGTTCTCATATCTAAGGTTTCTTGGGAAAACTAATAAAATTATCTGCCGGAGTAAAGATTACTAGCGGGGCTGATATTTAGTTGTATCTAAAACTTAATATAACTTCTAAAACGTGTGAGGGACTCGCCAGGATTCTAAAAGTAGTTGATTGGATGGACATAAAATGTCCTGATTAGCTATGTCAATTCTTACACGAGCTGCTCTACCTACCTATAATATGTTAATTTCTTGTACACAATAAAGATACCTTTTTTTTTACGAGTGGGAAACTAAACTAACTCGGACGTCGTGGGAGCGACGCGACATCCAAGGGTACCACACGACTTATGTCAATTTGTCAATTGCAGTAGAACCAAATCCTCGGTGTTCTAGTGATTGATAGCAGTCCTAGGCTTACGTGGTACTTCCATATAGGAAGGACAATGTAGTCCTCGTATATAGCTCGTGGTATAGCTCATCGTGGATCATGCTTCCATGTTCCTACCCAATTGACCATATTCTCTCTCTTAAAGAATATCCACGACATAAAGATGATAATGCATTGTTATTGTACCGCACACAGCGGGCCGGCCGAGTGGCCGTGGTTGGAGTCAAACAGTAAAGCCGGTGAGCGACGCGCGACGGGCGAGTGTGAAGTCGTCGCTTGTTGAGATGTCGCTAATGCTGGCGTGAGATTAAAACGTTTGTGCGCCCGCCGAGCCGGGAGCTGTGTGGCAGGAAAGAATTATTTGATGCGCAGATATTTTTTTTCAGTCACAGATGTCATGGGCGGCAGCGGAAATCTCGTTTGCTATTTTATATGCATATTAAAATATCAAAAAACCGACTTGAAAACTAAAATTCAAGCATAATAGTAATTCATTTGTGGGCACAGGACCCTCCCACAGTCAGAGTTGAGTCGAGAGCATACTCCACCACACTGCTCCAATGCGGATTGATTCGATTATTCGTTATTCTTTTCATGTTAATATGAAATAAACTGTGTTTAGTAATTGTACGAAGCTATCACAAGTCATGCAACTCTTTACTAGTGTGTCTCTGGCGTAAGCTACGAGTAAGTAACATTTTCTGCAGGCGGCTCTCGCGGCGGACGTACCGGGGGAATTAAAAAGTTTCCGTCGCCGCCGTGCCGTGATTAAAAATGGACCTGCGAGTTACGACTCCGCACGGGGGGATTTGTACCTCCTTGTCAGAACTGTCTTATTTGCGAAGCGACTTGTACGTTTTACTGCTAAAACACCCGTGTCTATGTACTAAGCAATTAATTACAAGTATGCATATACCAGGACACCGTTAAAGTATGAATTAATAGAAAGGTAAAATTATACCTAGTACCTACTTGGGTGTTTCAGGTTGGTCTTTCTTATTAAGTATATCCATTCATTCTCTGTGTGACGGGGATGATGAATGACAGTTCCCATTACGAGCTGCGGTAACAGTGATTTTATTGAAAGAAACATCATTCAGGTCCGTGGCTATGTGCAAGCGTTGCACTTTGCTTAACATACCTAAGCTACTATACATAAGAGTATATAAACCTAAGGTGTTCCGTATATGGACGGTGTTTCCCTTCGAAGATATAAATTATAATAACACCCTGGAACCCCGATCCATCGCTCGAGTAGTATTGTAGACAAACATTTGGATATCACCTTGGTCTCGTCGTGACAGCATCATTACAGCGAGACGCGGCCCGCCCTCCGCCGCGCCGGTGGATGTAAAGCAAACAACACGCCGCGGCGAACGTGTAAATACCAGTGCTTGCCAACTAATCCCCAGTGGCGCTGAGTGTTCGTGTAATTGAAATTTTAATGGAAACAGGTGTCTTAGATACTCGGAGAGATCCGCCGGTGGGGATGCCGGCGCGGTTACGAGTGTGTGGCGACATGGGCGAGTGTTATGTGGTTTAACTGATACATATCCGTTAACTGATACATATCCGTTTACTGATACAAGCACAATAAAATTACAAGCTGCAGTTGTGAAGGATCGGAAAACTGTACATTGAATAGATTGCAAATAAACGGAAAGTGGATTGTGTTAGGTGTATAGGGTTTGCGGTATAGCGGTGACAGCCCAGTGGCTATCGAACTCGCATCACTCGAGCGGTCCGGGTTCAAACCCAAGCGGCACGCACCGATGACTTTTCTAAGTTATGTGCAATATAAGAAATTAAATGTCACTTGCTGTAACGATGAAAAGACACATCGTGACGAAACCTGTATGTCTGAGAGTTCTTCATAATGTTCTCGAAGGCATTTTAAGTCTGCCAATCCGCACTTGGCCAGCTTGGTGTACTAAGGTCGAATCCCTCCCATTCTAAGACAGTGGGACAAAGACAGGATTGTAGTGGATACGTTTCCTATCCTATCCTGAACTGTTTTCATTTCCAAGAGCATAATTCACCAGGCATCATTTAGCTTTTATAATTATAGCACATAGAGCTTACTCAACATGATGTCTGAGAACCGGCACCGCAATTATCGAGAATTTTAACAGGATATCTGATGCAATATAGGTACTACCTATTTACACTTATACCGTAGGGGCCCACCAGTGGAGAAACAATACAACACTGATATCCAATAGCACTCATTAAATGAATCGTTAAGTGGTGTCAAATCAAACAAGTGTTCTGTAATTACATCACGTGATCACCCGCGCCGTGCTCGCGCCCTCTAGTATAATAATATAGCCCACCTTGTAGCTTCGATGTTTAGCAAACATTATCTTGGATTGTAGCTCCTACTCGGCGCCTGTCGACCACCCAGATGACGGGCTGATATACCTACCTAAGGAAACCGATCCTCCCAGTATCTCATTCCCAATGGTAGTTCAGGCAGTGCAAGCCACGGGCGGCAGCGGATGGATGATGCTGCGTGCTATTTGCTATCTTATGTCCATGAATAAGGTGTGGTGATAGCGTTCTCTTGTAAATTATATTAAAAATTTAAATATACTGTACGCTAGTTCTTCTTGTACCCAACATATCAGTACCTATGCTATAATGGTAAACTAACTTGTATGAATCAGGTAAAAAATGAAAAATCAGGAATGATGGCATACTTTTACGAGCCCACCTTTCACGGTTTTTATCATTAATAAGTGCCAAAAGTTCAAACAAACAACCGATCGACTCTGATGCTGTCCTGTACTCACTGAAGCAACGTGGTAGAGTTTACTACTTCAAATATTATAGAGCCAAGGATCCGCCATCTTCGTAACTAATTGAAGCCCGTTCAATGGGCCACTCTCAAACATTCGTGTTTTCTCACGACTTTCCTTCAACGAAACCAAGTTGACTTTTAACCGTTTGTTTAAGCAAGCAAAGGTTTGTAGCAACTTGCAATTCTATATCAAACGTAGATGAGATACCGAGTAGTGTTGGCGCACGCCCACGCCGCTTCACGAGCCGGTAATTACACGTCACGGCGGCACGGCGGCACGGCGGCACGGCGCCGGTACCCGACACCTCGTTACCGCTCGACCACACCTCAAGGGAGGTACGAGTAATGCGTTTTACAATTATTGCCCAAGTAGAATAGGAGCGACAAGCACTATAAGGGATGTTGACAGAAACATAAGGCAGTACATAATAAGTTTGATTAATAGTAGATTCAATTACGTAGCCACTAATTCTTAGTGTCCATATTGTAAATTGGTTTGCAGTTTCCCTTCAGGGCCAGGACACAATTCATGTCGACAACAAACGTCAAACTGGACTGTTAGAGAGAATAGGAGCTCAGTAAGTATAACCAAACCACGTATAACCAAAACTAAGCCCTACTTACTCGTAATTCTAGTAGATGTGTTAGTTTTTCTAGCGAGCTCGAAATCCAACCTCACTTAGAATGCAAACTTGCGAAACAACATAAGGGAGGGTCAGTAGTGACCTTACCTATAAATTTTTTGCTCACTTAACCCGCTACACGGAAGAGGAGGTCCTGTCGCGCTGAAGGGTTGACCTGCTTTTGTGGCGCTAAAGTTTATTACTTTTCTCACTATTCGGCGGCTCGGCAAACAAAGCGTGAGACACGTTTCTCTAATGGGGTTTTCTTTTAGTTGGTGGCATTATGCATATTATTTGTGTTTTCGCAGTGTGGTCGAAATTCTAGAAGAAGAAATTCTAAAAGAAATTATTTATTTTAATTTTAAGTTTGAACATTATCAAGGTTTTGTTGAGACTAATTTCATACAACTCTGTTCGCAAAATTTTCGTAAAAAATGGTGCAAAATTTTTGCTGCCCGTTTTAAAATAATGATGATACCTACTTAATCAAACCGTACGTACCTACATCATTTCAAACTTAGAATAAATAAATTATTACCTACTACTGAGCTGACTTACTGACATACTGACATACATTCCCGCACTATGATGATTACCATTGTTGCAGGAATTGAACGGAGAACTTTTGACAATCAACACTCGAGTGCAAATATTTATTTGGCAAATAAATATTTTCCTAGACCACTCGACGACTCTTCACAATACGCTGATTAGAAATCTTCGGTTTAGATTTGATCCCCGGCCCGTCTGGTCACTGGACGACGTGCTTATGCTTCTAACCGTACCAAACCGTCTACAAGGTACCATAAAAAGGTGGGCACGTCAGCACAGGTTTACGAGGAGGCCGCGACACGGAGCGGGCGGGCGCGTCACCGATATTACCATAATGGTATGCGGGCCTTAGCTGGGCTCTGCCTGCGCGTTATTCCTACCCGTTTTTGTACGTATCGATATACTCACGACTACAATATATAAGTTTCCTCACGATGTGTCCTTCACCGTTACCTATAGCAAGTGACATTTAATTTCTTAAATCGCACATAAACTAAGAAGTTATTGGTGCGTGCCGCGTGCCCTAGTGAGAGGCGAGTTTGATAGCCACTGGGCTGTCACTGCTTTTAAGGCGGTAATGATAGGACTTAATGTAGGTACCTCAAGAATTATATATATACAAGGATAACAGATAAATTCAGCCTTAAATAAAGTTGATTAGACCAGGATATGACAATTTCAATTTTGTAATTTATTACATTTACCTATTGCATTGAATACACCAAGCAACATATATTTAGTATTACAAAAGATTAAGCTTTTGCGTAAGATACTCTGTGAAAATCTCCGTGCTCCCACAGTCACGTACAAGACGGCACACGACACGTAAACATTTTTAATATTCATTCACACATTTTCATTCATCCATTCAATCGTCGCCGCACCTGTCGGCGCGCGAAGCCGTCCCGCTCTCCATTCACGCGCCTCACCTCGCTCGCCTCACCTCGGTCCCATTCACCGTTCCATTCACCCGGCAGGTGTCCGCCCACCTGGCGGGCCTTACCTGGACACGCCCACACCTGCGCGATACCTACAGGTGTTATGTACGGAAATGCGCTCTACCTGACTCTACCTGTTACATTATCACTATGTAATGACTACTGTATTATTTTGTACATAAATATGAATGAATTAATGATATTTTAATTTGCAAAAATGTGGTTACATATTTAAGGTGGTGATGTCTTATGGCAGGTAAATTTAATTATATTTATTTATAATTTTAAGTTAATACGTGTGCTTCAACTTCGAGTAACCTACATGTTTAAATGATTTAACACTATTTTTGCAGGTATCTATGGTGCTATGGGGAAGTATGCAGCGAATATTTCGCTGGAATAGCCTTAGGCATAAGTCACCAGTAGGTACTACCCGTATGCACCATTCTGTTCCGGTACCAAAATAAATGTAGGTAGGTATGCTTTTTTTCAAGAAGCTCAACCGAAGAGAACTCAAAGGGAAACTCGTATTATACAAAATTGTGCAATCGCTTCTTTCTAACTAATTACCGCAATTTTGTATAGTTGTTTCGTAATAAGTGCCTTTTCTTGACCGTAGGCTTTGATAGGTTAGGTAGCGCCTCACGGGCGGCAAGAGTGGGAGCTCGAACCGTCCATCCAGTGATCCCGGGAAAGACAACGTTGTGTGTGGCTGCACAACGTTGTAGCGACATCTTTGTCGTCCGAGACGAGCCTGTCATGGACACAGCGCTGGAGGGCACCGGTGCGTTCTAATAGAGATCCCGGAGCCCTCCACAAGCGCCGAGGAAGGCCACCGAGGGGGTTTTAGTGGGTGGAAATCCCACATAACCCGGCGTCGCTTCCACGATGTCCGGGTACCTTTAAAAGGTTTCCCCCTCGTAAAACAAAAAAAAAAAAAGCGCCTAAATTTCAAATGAAAAGATGTCGTGTAACTAGATGACACAAGGCGGCAATCATCATCACAACCCTTTCTTTGTCCCACTGTTGGGCACGGGTCTCAGAATGGGAGGGATTAGGCCTTAGTCCGCCACGCTGTCGTGTGTGTCGTCATCTAGTGAGATGCAAGCGGAGCTCACCTGCGCCGCCGCCCCGCCCACCGCAGCACACCTCACCAAACCTGTTTCACGTTTCTACAGACAGTCTACTTATTTTCGTACGAGACGGCATATTGGCTAGGAATCGAATATAAATACAAGACTCGGTAGTTTGTCTTGGAATGTCCTTTTTATGTTTGTTTTGATACGAGGTTTGATCGAGGTGATAAAACTATCGCACCCATCCAAGCAATCATACATAACCTACCTGAGAGATCTTTACGTGCAGCTGGCATGTGAAGTCTCAAACTGTCGAGACCTTAAATGGGAGCCATTCATCGTAAGGTGGTGCTGATGATTAAAAGTGTTGTAAGCGTTTAACCAAGGGACATTTCTTTAAATTGTCTCTATCCCAGTAGTGTAGGTAAAAGGATTCGGTGGAATGCAAACTTATTTAATGTTTGCCAAATTAAAATGTTCATGGAAGTAAGTACCTTTCCGTCTATCAATCAGACACCTACGAGTTTGTACCCACAATAGGGTCAATCTGTGCATGAAGTCAAAATCATGCATGGTGTATAAAGTTAGGGCGTACAAAGTCACGGTGTATAAAGTTATTGTGTCCTACCTACTACTATCTGTAAAGTCATGGTCTCTTTATCATAGACAGCTTAACAGAACCTACGAGTGATACTGGCTATAGACCGTTCTTTTCCATCGTCATATTTCTTGGAACTACGATTGGAACTACGATCTATTTTATTATATTTGGTTCAAGAACTTCTCGAACGTTCCCCCTAATCTGCTTAGTTCGCAACACGAGCCACAAACGAGGCCACGCCGCCGAGCAGCTCGTAACTATTGGTATAAAGAGCTCCGTAGACAAAGAACAGCCAAGGTGAAAGCAAAAAGCAAAGAAGTACACGCGAGATTAGTTATTAAGACGAAACAATGGCGGCAAGCGGCCCGGAGAGCCGCGGGGGAGGGGGGGGGGAGTGCAGGCCTAGGGCACATGGCGCTCGGGTACCGGCTGGCTCGGGACTGGCGTTACATGTTGTGTGACATACGTCCTCGTACCTACTTCTGTTTACGGTTTCTGTCTGCTACCTAATCACAATGCTCCTCAGAAATGCTTTTCATGTAATGTTTTCCATACAAAATGAATAGTAGATACCTAGATAGGTTTTGATTTAGTTTTGTTGGTATTTCAATAAAACCGAAACTGACTGTTTTTTCAAAAGGATGACTTAGAAAAGGCCTGAAACAATAAATTCAAGTTTCGCTACACTTTCGCATGTTCATATTTATACAATGTTAAGACAACCATTTTCAAATGTCGAGAAGGGACTCTATGCAACACTCGGCATGAAATCGGCACGCTCTCGGCAAGCAATCGTCACGCAGCCGGTAGCCGGCTCGTCCGAGCGCGCCCCGCGTTGTACTGTTCGCCACTCTAGCTAATGAGGCGCGGGTAAACATGGAACTTTTATAAACAGCCTCTCAGCAAATTGGATTATCTCTCGGCTAATTACCTTAATGGCGCCACTCACGGATAATTCTCACGTGATCACGATTAAATGTAAATATCCTTTTGTTTTAACGCTGTAATCAAGCGAATTTGACTACATAACGCAATGATTTAACCAAAATACACCAAGTGGCACAAAGTATAGAGTTAGAAATATTCCGACAGTTTATTATTGTGTTCGATAGTTGAGATGTAAGGCTGATGTGCGGATGCAATAAATGGCTTGGGTCTAATTTTTTGAAGAACTGATTTGTTGTATGTACCATGTGGTACATATAGCAGCAACGCAGTTCAGAGGTAGGGTAGGTACTCGTAATGGTGATTGATCTCACTTGATTTTCACATTCTCGTTACCCTGGTAGAATGAATAAATCAAAACAGCACTTGAGGCACATCTCAATTACTTGTGAAGCAATGCAGCAATTTATAAATAAAAAATATTCCGCGCTTCAAGAACAGAAAAAGATAGATCTCGGCAGTCGCAGTCGGCGCGCACCGCACGGGCGCACCTCGCCTTAATTACGGCCGACCATCTGCCAGCACCTCGCCAACCCTTCCGCCCAAATTATATAATAATAAAAGACTAATTACTCGAGAAATTCCGCCAATAAAGGCAAGACGGCGAGCCCGAAAAATAATAAAATTAATTAATTAAAAACAACCTCCGAGTTTTAAATTCTTTGGCAAGTCTTAAGGGCGATAACGGGGCCGTTCCGATTGCATTTATATTCGATTCCGACGAGCGAGGCGACAATCGGCCCTCGATAAATATTTGGCCAACATTTCGCGTTACAATTCGGGAACGAGAAAACTTTTTCAATTTTCACACAATACTTACAATGATCCCTGTTTTAGGAAGATTAGTGCCGATTTTAATTAAATATTCGGTAAGTTTTCTATGGACTCTCTGTCTTGGATGAGGATTTTGCGTAGCCTTAAGATTCTGCGTCCACATCTAAGGAAAATGGAGTCTAAATTTGTTATAGGATATATGTCACGTCCCAATAATAATACTTGAATCAGCCCAAACATACCAGTTTGGATGTTGGGAACTCATAGATACTCATTCATATTGCTCGTCATAGCTCAGGTAAATATTGTTAATAAAATATTCAGCAATAATAAACCTTTTTTCTATTCATTGGTTGTACAAGTTATGAACGCGTTAGGTATGAGTTAGTATAGTGTAGCATCGTCACCTTCCAATACATTATTTATCTTCACAAACACAATCACCGATCTCTTCTTTGTACCTCCCTTGTACCAATTCGCCAAACAAAACAAAAATCCACAACAGTAATCAAACCGAAAAGGGTTCCGGCATTCACTCGATTATAAAATTAAAACATCTTATTGAATAGGCGAAAGAATTGTTTGTGAGGCGACGAAGCGTCTCGGTGGGGCGGTAATCCGGAGGTGGGTCTGAATGGAACCACTGAGGCGGTGGGAGCAGTGGGAGCAGCGTACACGGCATTACCACTGGGGACGGGTTGGAAAGAATTAGTTACAACTGAGGGAGAGCGAGGCAAGTGGCTAATTAGCCTGTGGTAGACTCATACTTTACTGTTCAACGTTATGGTAAGTAAAGGCAGTTAATGACACATACCAAGATGGCCAAGTGCGGGTTGAGAGACTTCTCTTGTCTTCACTTATTAGACTTAATGAAACTTAATTTTATTTTATTGAGATTTTAATATTATGCATAATTATAAGGATGTTTGTCCTAGAGAGATACTCACATATTTAATTGTAAAATCAGGCATGAATAACGTAATAATAAGAAGTTTAGTAGTAGCACCTAACAAAACTCTGAGCATACCTTCGTTCGGCTCCCCACCGGGGAGTCGAACGAATTTAAGGCGACTATGCCTATATTCGAGTCTGAACATGGTAACTGGTGAAAAGTGCGTGTATTTGCCTATTTGTTTTGTAAAATACGTCATGTAATATGCCAGACACGTGTGCGATTTTTGCGGTGCTGTTCATTAAACATTCGTCTTGGCAAATTAAAAATAATGAAACCCATTGTCACCTAGACAGTTTTGTGAAAATCACACTGAACCTTACAAAGACAATGTCCGTGTCGAGGTTGGCCCCTTGTCTCGGAGGCACAATGGCGGCCGTACACGTGTACTCGCCCGTGATCGCTTCCTTCCGTTTCCTACAACACTTCTCGAACTCACGCTAACTACGACTAGGTGTTATCCGTTCGTTAAATTAGCTAGCCGCTTTCTTCACGGTGAGTAACGGAACCCTATTGATCTCATATGCCAATATCTTTGGTTATAAGTTCAATGTCTTTGGTTAGATACCTGAAATTTTCACAGAAAGCGTGTTACTGTGGCCATTGCGACGACAAAAATAAAAACGGTAAAAAAGTTAGATATCAAAGGGGGTCCTTAGTACAAGTAACCTTAGTAAAAATCACTCGCTCTCGACCGGATTTTTAATATTTAAGTTTAATTTTGAGTGTCCTACCAAACGTATTTTTTTTTTTTTTTTGTTGTCGAGGGGGAAACCTTCAAAAGGTACCCGGTGCCGTGGGAGCAACACCGGGTTATGTGGGATTATTACCGCACTAAAACCCCCCCGGTGGCCTTCCTCGGCGCTATGTGGAGGACTCCGGGATCTCCAATGGAACGCAACCGGAGTCCTCTTAGCGCGGTGCCCTTGATTTGGGCTCTGCTTGGGAGGTGCTGCCCCATCCCTGGTCTGCCCTTGTTACGACGGTATGCGGCCACACATACCGTCGTCCTGCTCGGGGCTACTGGGTGGGCGGTTTGAGCTCCCACTCTAGCCGCCCGTAACCCCGAAACCCCCTTTTAGTCGCCTCTTACGACAGGGACCAAAGCCCACCTAGAGCTCTGTCATCTAAGCAGATCCGCAGACAAGACGCGTTCTAATTGACATTAAAACAACCGTGAACCTTTTGTTCACCGCTTTTTGATCGAAAACCTTCAACAATGATAAAGAGTTGAAAATTCACCAAATAATAGCCGCGTCCCTCACAAGACATACAAAAACTTGGGGATCAATAATCGGGTGCAAGACTGAGCAAGAATGAACAACCTAACAACCTGTAAAGGCAATTAACGGACTTATCTTGTGAATAACGCGATCAAACGGAGCCGCGGGGAGGGGGGAAGTGGGGAAGGAGGGGAGGGGGTATAGTTGGAGTTGGAGCGGCCGAGAAAGAGAAATCAATCTTTGAACCGAATACCGGACAGGCGCCTTTCACCTTACGACACGACTGGGCCAAACGATAATAATGTGGTATGTTCACGTGCTTATTGTGTTGGTACTGACGCAGATGGATCAAATTAACTATGTATTTCATCTTAACTTTACTTGGCAATCTCGGAATCTATTTTTTTCTTTTTATTTTAAAAGGGTCATCAAATTCGACCAAAAGCAATACAGCATACACAATCTGTACCTGGGTGTGATTTTATATAATTTTATGAATGTTAGGGCAACATTTTAAACGGAGAATCTAGAACGGAGGTTTTCCTGCTTAGAGCAGCTTAGAGATTTTTAAGTAGACTTTTTTTTACAACTTAAATCAACGCAGGATATATGTAGTGGGGACGTTCTAGGTATTAAATCGTGAAAGTTATTCGGGAACAACGAAACAACCCTGCGTTTGTTTTGCCTTCGTGGTCGTGAGCAGTAAGCGTCACCAGCGGTAGCCAGCGGCGGGACTAATTTAAATATCAAAACTAATTTGTCGAGAGTGGCGCAGTTTGATTGTGGGCCGCGAGGTGAAGCATTCCTACGCCCGCCGCGCCGCCGCCCAGGGGAGAAAAATTGAAATAAAGGGTTGAACAATCAATCTTAGACAGCTCGTGTCTTGGATTAAGAAATTACCAGGCGGGTATCTGAAATCCACCATCTGAAAATGACTACTTTATTATTGACTTTAAACGTAAGTTTAGTTCCTATATATCCTCGAGACTACGACTTCCAAGACGACCACAGTCCGCTCTCCTCCTAAGTGGACCGATGACCAAAAGGATTTGGTCTGATTGAGGGAAACCTAGGTCCAGCAGTAGACTGTAACAGGCTGATGAACATATGATGGATTCTATACTGCTATCGAATATTATCTAATCAATAGATATTTCTCAAATCATTTTTATTACAACTGCGAGTCTATTTGGCTCTGGACAGACAGTAAAAGAGGCCGTCACGTAATTGTGGTATGGTCTTCTTCACAGTGATATTGTGTGGCAAAGGTTACATTAGTAGGTACCGGATGTACTATACCGATACGACAACTACAATAACTGTCTAGTATACCTATGAAAGTACCTACTTGTATTTTAAAGACATGACAAAAATCCGGCAATTAATTCCGACACCCACTTTTTAATGACCGGATCTGCTCCTCCCGGGGGCTCCGAACGGTGCTTAATTAGCAAAAATCGAGCGACATTTCATCGCGCTGTCAAACTCCGCCAACAATTATACTAACGCCTGAAGTTCAGTTAATTTGTTTTGCGCAAATGACCGGCCCCTAATGAGAATTAAGGTGTTTATAGAAAGGGGGGAGATTGGGGCAAAGTTCATTTCATTTCGACAATTCAGCGACGGCCGCGGCGCGGCTTTATGACTAACTGAGCCGTTACTCTCTTTGCAATACGTCACAGGCGCTACTTTCACTGTCGATTACGTTGCTATAATAACAAAGCTAAGTTGGTGGGGCCATACCTTAATGTACGTATCTTGTGCATATTATGTGGTCTAATCTCAATCTAAATCCAGGTAGGTACAAATACCTTAAATAAAATACGTGATTAAATACTGCGGCGCGTTAATCCTTATAATATAACATTCTATAATGATTCCAGCGCTGCATAAACATGGAATGAATCAGGAATACCTAATCACATCTTTAACTCTAAGAAAACTGTAATCTTAGCAGCAAAAATAACCTCAAAGACGATAAGTAAACTCCAACAGGTATGGAATAATTTAAGCTCACGCTTTCTGTGCAAACAATTAGCGCAAAGAGGAGCTCCCGGCAAATATTTAAAAACTCGGACAAACAGAATAATTCATCCGTTGATTCCGAGATCTCTTCACCCTTCAAAGCGGATCTCAAGCCTGCCGCAGACCGACATTTTTACTGGATCCTTCCGCGATACGCAAGTGATGAGAGATGAGAGTGAAAGTTAATTTTATTTATCTGAAATCATTAAACCATCCAACATCTACTCCTTGCATACCTCAAGTACCACCCCAGTTTTTGTTAGGGCTTGTTACAAGGCGAGGATAACATCGAAAAGTAGAGCTCTGAACTATGAGCTGTAATAACGAACACACTTCTTAAAGATTAGAGTGATAAGTTCTGAGAAGTGAGGCCTTGAGCTTAATTGATAGAATTAAATAAGATGCTGCTGCACCTACATGTCATGTGGTAATTTTCTGTCTTTGATTGTCTTCGATGCTGTTAGAGCGAGAATGGTGTTAGGGTTTGTTTGTGAGGGCAAAATAATGTTAGTCTTCTATACTAACCACTAAGGTGGATGAGGTGCTTTAAGAAGGTGAATTTGGCTCGTTATCCAACGAGTTGATACGGTGGTATAGCAGTGTGGCTAGAACTTCACATCTCACTCCAGGGGGTCCGGGCTCAAATCCTAGAATGCTTGACAATCATTCTGGCTTGAAGCTGTATACATACCAAACCACACTCGGCGACCCTCGCCCAGCAGGCGAGGAGCCTCCTGTCTCTTGCGCCCGCGTCGGCGACGGCAATTACCCGCCGAATCGGAATCATTGCCTCCTCTAATTAATTCTTCCCTCTTTTAATGTTCAAAAATCGCGGCCTCTAATTAGGTTTTAATTCGTTTTATTGGGCCGGTCATGAAATAATGCCGGCTCGCCGGTCGCAGGCCCGTTTTATTGCCAAACCTTTCCGATATTTCAAGTTTACTCTCCTGACGTAATAACGCCGGGCTAATTTATTCTAGGCCTCTTAGAACTAACTTTGATAACGATTTGAGTGAGGCGTATTGCCGCCGCGGTTCGGTTAATTACCGATTATATTATATTATTTATGTTGAATTATGTTACATTTTAAGTTATTCTTGGATGCTTATGAACCTACTTACGATACAATCTACCAAACCATATCAGATTTAAGGTAATAGTGAAATGTTCTTGACATTAATAAAAATTTTTTTTTTCAACAGTGTGATGATCCAGCTTCTAACTAAACAAATAGTAACCTACTTCTAGTAAAGGTACAGAGGTAGGCTCTACGCTTCTAGTCCCTTAAACAATCAATCCTAAATTCAATCGCCGGTTTTATTTCAATAAAATTATTAAATTTTATTTTAAGTAGGTTCCTTCAACCTGAAAACTGGAACAATAACGAAGGTCACGTTTATCATGAAACGTAAACTTTGAAACCTTATTAGAAACAACAACAGTTCCTATAAGAAGCTAAGAGGCGTATGATGGAACTTTCCGCTGGGCGGGCGGCGGAGGCGTGACGTCACGGCGATCGGAGGCGATTTTTTCTGGCGATTGGTAATCGGCGAAGTCATTAGGAGGCGCTTTGTTTTTTATCGGCGGTTAATGGCGCGAAAAATGTCGTTAGCGGCCGGCCGTGGCAGGTGACGACCGGAGGAATTTATCGAGAGGGGGAAACTTCTAGACTTATAAAAATTAAGAACCTACTGCGCGGAGGCCGAAAGGGCATTATCGTAACGCCAACTGCCTCGCGTCTTCCTTGTAAAGGAAATCTGTGGCAAATCATGTTCTAACTCTATATACTCTCTCTTGAAAAGTTAAAGCGTTAAAAGGCTTGGTTAAATTCAAAAAAGTTCAAGACAATTTAGAAGACACATTTGTACGTAGATAGGTTAGTATTAGTAATACGAAATACTAAGATTTTACCTATTCAATCTGACAACTTAGACATTTTCCTATTTACCTACATTTATGGCGGCAATAAATGGTTGTCCCAAACAATTAATACATGTCGTAATTTTTCCACTCAAGAGTATTCAGTTCGGGGACAATAAAACGGAAAGCAGCGGCTGCTCGGTCCCATTCAACGACCAACTAAACAAAACACGTCGCTGCGAGAAGAGAGCTTAATTACATTCAAAGCAGAGATACCCCCACGCGAGTACAACTTCGCAAATTAAATATTATTTTTTCCTTTGGCATGCTCAAACTTGTCCGCGCCGAGGTTAACTAGTTACAGGCTCGGCCACCGCTTTAATATTCGCCACTGGTCGTCTACAATTGCGCTCGAACAATTTCATAACTCCGCTCCGCCTTTGAGCGCAAACTCCGGGCAAAAATAAAGAATATTAAAAAATACATCAGCTACAGCGCTGTACAAATAAACAAGCGATACAAAAAGCGCCGCCGATACAAAGGACCGCGTAATTAGATTAGTGCCGAGTCGTATTGGAGTACTTTATGCGCCGGAGGAAGGACCTGCGCCTAACGGGTGCTCTCCAGCTCCAATGAGCTTTGATTCCACTTGTTCTGGAACTCGGTTCGAGAGGTCACGCAAAGGCCGCTCGAGGGCGCCGCGGACTAAACTCCGCTCCTTATCACGTTCAAAGATCCAGAGAGTTCCAATTAGGTATTGATAAGGAGAAAGCTTAGCTTCCGTGCACTAACTATTTTGCAGCTAATGCTCGCCTTATCGCTCGAATGCATTAAAAACCATTTTTAGGCCTTGTCGAAGAACTTCGGGTGGCTTGCGTTGGTGTTTGCTCTAGATCTTCTTTAGCTGTGGCTGCGGGAGAGCCTCGTGCCCAACAGCGGGACGCTTATGGGTTAAAACCAGCTGCCGTTTTGTTGTAACTACAACGACCGTGCAGATGTTGAGGTGATCTGCAACGCGTTAGCGTTGTAGCTTCTATCGTAGCGGCCATTGCTGCCGCAGTCGTTGCTGGTTTCGCTATACTATACCACAAGCCGAAATAAAAACATGCAAGCGAACATAATGCCAGTGCATAACTTACTCCTAAAAAGAGCTGATGCGCTTTTTATAGAAGTCCAAATAGGATACACACCATAAGAAAGGAATTTGTATATTTCGCAGCAGTGTGGACAACAACTATGGAACTGCATTAATTCTAGCTAGGCATTGTAGAATAGGTACAGGATTCGAACCGTGAATCACTGGCGATATCTCAGCGGCGATACGGAACACGTGTCCGGCCGCCGCGCTGAGACGGAGCGCGTCGCATTCACGCGTTATGTAACATACGACATGTAGTGCTGATTATATTAACATTATATATGATTTGTGTATATATTAACATTTTTTTTTTTTTTTTTAATTAATTAGATTAGGATGTAGAGTTATATGAGGCTTTACGCATTTCAATTAAAATAAACTTGGCTTATCGGAGAAAAATCATTATACTGGATCATTGAGAATTACGAATAGATATAATTATTTCAACTTCCTTGTGTCCTCAAGGACTTGTACTAAGATACTTTCATCAGTCATTTACTATTCGTTAGTCCATTTAGATTATGATTGCATTCCTATTGAGTGGATACTACAGTGTGTCCAGCGGTAGACCTCAAAAGGCTGATGGATGGATGGATGGGTGTACTACATACACACCTTTGCCTACCCCTTCGGAATAATATAGGCGTGAGATGTTATGTCTTCATTATAACTTTTTACCAGTTATTTTTAGGTCCAATAGTTAATTCACCGTGCACAAATCCAAACTTCGACAGGGCTTAACGACTGTTTCCAGCATTGAAAACAACCGGAACCGACGGCTTTAAGTGCCCTCCGAAGCACGGTAGCGCCCATGAAATTTTTGCCACTAGCGGTCACCCATCCACAAACCGACCGTGCCCGTCGTTGCTTAACACTTTCGATCACATTGAATCGAAGCGAGCCACTGGGCTATGGACGCTACACGCTACAACTCAAATCTAATAAAAGTTATCTATCGAATTCCCTCATTCGCACATAGAGGGTATTAAAATAATAAATTAATTCGTTATAAAGTTACAGCTCTATCAATAAACTGAGGTTGTAATAAAATGTCATTGCATCAAGATTGCATTGTCATGACCTCCTCCGCTCGAGCACAAGATGGCGCCGCGGGCGGCCGTCCTGCGGGATAGACTGGTGTAAAATTTGATTGCCGACCTTACTTACACCTACGTAAAATGTCGTCAGACATAAAAGTTGATCGAATTGGTGCCAATGTTTTACTAACGTCTGCGTTGTAGGTTCAAGTTGCGCTTGTTAAATATCTTAGATTTCATGAAAACGGTACACGTCATTTATCTTCACTATCATTCAGAAAATATTCTGATCTTAGTTCAGATGAATGCGGCTGCAACTGGAATTGTTTGTTGAATGGTGTTTAGTTGAGAACACTCTTTTAATCCTAAGCGTCGATCTTAACTTCTTAATTAGATACTTACTCTAGCGCAAAAAAATGTGTGCGAAACTGACGCCGTATTTGACTCATTCCTCGTTTGAAACTTTATCAACATAAGGAAAATGTGATAGTGCCTCTCATTATACTGTACTACAAAAAGAAAAACCCAATGACAACGCATACCTGCTTGTCGGTGATGTTCTTACGTCACTATAACGTAATCGTTCAGACCGCAGGGCCGCGCGAGAGGATGGCAAGACGGGATTACTGCGGTGGAAGATCGTCTACATTGATCGTAATGTAACGCCGTGAGAATGACAAGGGATTGCTGCTTGTAATGATACGAGTAGTCTTAAAAACCTATATGTAGGTAATTGGTTGTTTATGAAACCTATTCGAAAATAAGTTATTTTTAGTGATCGCCCGGAGCAATCCCGCCGTTACTCCAGGTACGAAGTACTTGTTGTTCAATAATCATTTTAAAGTGTCCGACTAGAATTGGTTGGTTGGTTTTTACCCTTTTTAAGTGGCGTCCATTTTAAGTCCTCGAGGGTATCAACACCGGCTTTTACAATACCTAACTTGTCCATTACTAACACCAAGTAACCAAACTTGACTGTCGGTAATAGTCCCACAAATCATGTAAAATGTTCGCATCCATATTCAGCCAGCCCACGCCGGGTATCCATCGATAGGTTATTCTGATTAGAAAACCAACTCAAACTCTTTACGAGTGTATCTCGCGTTACTGCCGCACTTGACATCAGGCTAGATTGAGTTTTTGTGTAATATGGTACCTCGCAGGCATCTGCGGCGCCGCGGGCGCCCGCCTGGCTCGGGTCGCTCGGGATGCTGCTCTCAACAATCTTCATATCTAACTGGCCATAAAGACAAATAAGATTTGAAATTACCTTTCTGTGCTGTCGTGGCGATTTTAGGATTGGCAAACAAAATTTATCGTAGTCTGAACAATGACGGTTTTACGTGTGCTAAATAAGTTAAAAGCGAATGAATTTTGTTACACCATATTTTTAACATGTTACACTGATACTGTTCCAGTTCCAAGAAGCGCCCAAAGCCCGGTGGCTCGCGTCGATCGTATGTAATCGACCGAGTTCAGTCACGACGGGCGCGGTCAGTTTGTGGATGGGTGAGTGCTTCCGTGCTTCGGAGGGCACGTTAAGCCTTTGGTCCCGGGTGTTTTAAATTGTAAAAAAAAAAACTTCAGATGGTCGTAATTATTTCTGACATTAAAAACATTACCTACTATACTTTGAAAAACTTCGAGCAATATCTGACATTTATTTGCGGGAGATCTAGAGCATACTCCACCACGTTGCAATGCGGATTGGTGAAGGTCCATTAGATACTGTAATATAAGTGATGTAATTGCTTTTACAATTCATTTTGTGTTGTGTTGTGTTTTTCAGGCACTTTGGAAAATCATGCATTCACGTCACGTTCGTGCTGTAGCCGTTAACACACATCAATCCTATAAAAATTCTTACTTTTACGTCGTTTTGTTCCTAAAATTCATCTACGAGTATGACCAGGTCTGCAAAGGTCGCGGCCTATCGCCCGATAACTTATTTAGTCAACCATTGTCACAGAATTCCATGAATCGGACTAATAAGATACAATGTCGCGCCTACTCATCAGCCTTTTACAGATAGCCCCGTGACCCGGGGCCTACCGCTCTGCGGTAAGAACGTACTTATCATTCAGTATAAAACTTTAAAAAGACCTGGTTCCTAACAGTAGATTAGCTAAAAACAAGTATAAAATCCTGATTTGTAAGGGAAGAGGCATGAAAACTAAAAATACTTACATAATTTTTGTTTAACGATCCACAAAAGCAATTCACATTGAATTGGTTGGAGATGTAACCTCAGAATCATTCGTAGCTGCTGTGTTTAAATAGCAATCATATCTCGGGTGATCAGGGCCGAAGCTTGCCAGCAAAATGGACGTTGGGCTGAATCGTTGACAAGCATCAGGAGAAGCTGGCATCACGCGTGTATACAGGTGTAAAAAGTGTTGGAAATATAGGAAAGAGACCATTTGCAAAGTTATGTGCACTGCCCATAGATTCCAGTTAACTTAACTAGGTTGTAGCTCATTCTTTCCTTCAGTTAATAGACCCTTCAGTCGTTTGGTGGGCGGTATGGTGTACGTTTTGAGTACATTGTGCGCGTGAATACTATGCATGTTGTATTACTCAACAGTCGCCCTCTCAAAGCTCAACATCACCAAAACAATTTTGTTTGTCTAGTGGCCGCCAGCGCGACCGCTAAACTACAAGTCCTGGGTTCGTTCAGGATAGGGCTATGTAGTAGAATGTATAGGTTTTTCTAACATGAAATTTTTAGTAGATAGTAGCTTATTATATTCGTACAGGATACAATTGGGAGAAAAAATTACTAACATTGTGATGATGTTTGCTTTTATGAAACTAAGTAAGTTCTCGGTAAAACATTACGGCAGACAAAATTTTTTTGACTAACCATTTTCCTCTATCTCAGAAGGAATTTGCGCGCTCGCCGTCCATCGGCGTATCAGCCGTCGCGCACACCGCGCGCCAATAAAACTTATCGCGTTTTTGTTTTTACCTCGCTGATACATCTCGACCAACAACGCTGCTGCTCAATTTTCCTTAATAACAAGTAGTAGAGTTGAAAATCCCGCGGCCGGCGTCGAGGTGGTCGGCGCAATGCGCGGACAGCTGAGATGATCTAAATAGGTGGATTCGGTTTTATGAAGGTCTGATCGCGAAATTTCGTCGCGACGGCCTCGGGGACACCGGGGGGCTCTGTCCCGTGGAAGGTAACATTCCGCAATGTGTACATGTGTGGTTATATACGTATGGTTATATATTTTACATAATATATAAAGTATAATATTGGTGTCATCATTTATCTTCTTTAGTTTACTTAAATAAGTCGGCGAGAAACATTTGGATCCAAAGAGTACAAGATCGTGGCGAGAAGAGAAGCAGTGTACCCTAAAAAGTTGATGGACGTATGGACGGATGAAGAAAAAATTTTTTTTTCCTTGCGAAGCTCGAATGTACTGAGCAACCTTAAAAGATTCGGGTAAAGATCTCCGACCGTATAAAATTAGTGGCCTTCTCAGTTCTCAGTATTAAAAGCTTAGCAAAGAAACCTGCCGTGACCAGGGCTGTGGACTCACTCACCACCATCTTAATGTTGGAAAAAAATCTCTACTAAAAGATTCGGGTAAAGATCTCCGACCGTATAAAATTAGTGGCCTTCTCAGTTCTCAGTATTAAAAGCTTAGCAAAGAAACCTGCCGTGACCAGGGCTGTGGACTCACTCACCACCATCTTAATGTTGGAAAAAAATCCCAATAGTAGATGACCACTGAATATGATCCAAATCATTATCAGTCAGTATGTCCCCCCGCTAAATTGGAACTATTATTGTCTTGATTAACTTAATCGCATATGTCCCTATGTGTTCATTTAGAAATATCCCAGACAACCTTATTTCAAAGCAGTGTTATTTGCGGTCCTCACAAAGCCACAACCCAATCCAACACGAGAGGAGCTCCGGGCGACCACAAACAATATTTCAGCGACCCTCTCGAAGTCAAAAATACATGTGAGCTTTCTTCACCAGTAACTGTTTAAAATTTATCAGCGCGATAAATCAAACGACAGTGGGTGTACATTGACCCTCTGTTCTTGCAAGATAAGATGAATGTGCGGAGAGCAGACGCAGGTGCGTCGGCAGCGGGCGCGGCCGCGGCACGCACACAGGCTTACAGATTATAATCACGTCGGCTTACAATACTGGTTATATTGACAAGATAAACTAAACGCAGTTTGGATGCCATATTAACATCAGCATCAGCATTCCTTTACTTACAAGTACAAATGAGAATTCGTAAAAGAAAAAAAGTCTAGGAGCTACATCCTTCTGCGGCTACGAACACATTATTACATTGGAAAATAATTAATGTTGTGCTTACATCAGCTTCACTTCTGTTTTCATTATAAATATGGTATGAGGTAAGTTGAAAAAGTTAAGATCGAGTTATCCGTGTGACACGTGTCCGCGAGCCCGCAGCCCCTCCGCGGCGCCGCGCTAATTGTTGTTCGCAGTTTGTTCGCAAGGTGATATTTAACGTGCCCACATTTGAATGTAAATGCGCAAGCTCCCCGTGCCCCCATCTACCTACGCACGTAATTTTCGTTTGTCCGAGTCATAACTCTCTCGACCGACGTCACATTTAAATTTTAATCGGCCGCTTCCTTCGCGAATTAGAATCACAATCGGCCGAGGCTCAGCGCTGATTAATAGGCGCGCCTAGACGCGTGTAGTTCCTATCGCGGAGGTGCGGCCCTAATGGCCATTGAAATTGAACAGAAACGTGAGTGGACAAATTGGAGCGGACCGGGTCAAGATAAGGGGCCCAAGGAAAGGGAAATGTCCATAAACAACAGGCGACTCGGTCCCAATTAATAAAGCGGCCAACACTGAAGTGGCGCAATTAATTCTGCGCCTTCGGAGATTTTAATAGTTCACATAAATCAGAGCGAGCGGCCGGTGGGTTAATCGTCGTTTAATATGCCGGCCGGGCTATCGCCGCTATCTCGCCGATACATGCCGGCCGCCGACTGATAGAGCACGGTACGTGATCCGGAACCATCTTATTCGGACGGATTTTTCCTTCGTTACCTTTGGGCGTGTTTTTTATTTACTCCTTGTTATGGCGCCCAACGAGGGACCGATCGACCGAAGATGAAAGCGATACGTTAAACGGGGACATTTTGTATCGGCAAATATGGAAGTGGCGTCATCAACTTCGGCGTAAACAGAAAGGATTCCTGTGCCCCAGCTGCAAGATTATTCAATTATATTTAGAACACGGGCGAGTGTTCCCAAATTCAATTCAAGCTAGACTTCAGTTCGCGTTAAGTGGTTATATCCCCTTTGCTAGTGGACAGGGCAGGGGCGCTAAACGCAAGGCGAAGGTGGGAAGGGGTGCGACACCTCGGGATATTGAATTTGCGGCGGTGGCGACTCTCAATTGTTATCTGCCATTGCAAGGTCGCCGCTGAATACCCCTGGCCAGGTACTAAAGCCCTTTCTTTAAAATAGGGCTGGCCATCGAAACAATACAATTTATTTTTGTTTCAATTGTAATACGAGGTCTTGTAAATTTTGCTGAAATATACATTTTAATGACTGTTAAGTTAACATATTTACTAGACAAACTTAATAATTTATGTACCATATCTCAGTAGATACAACCGGTTCAGTTAATAAGGACTGACAACTCATACAAATCTGAGCCCCAATTTCCAATGAACATTATTATGGGAAATTAATTAATTAAAAGCTAAACACACAGCCTGTGTTTCGAGTGGCAGCACACAGAAAACAAAAGAATTAAACATTATGCCCATACACTGAGCGTCCGACTGCTGGATGAAAAGGACTAACTGGAGCTGGAGATCAAGAGACTTAAAATGAAAAATCTATCCCAGACAAACAGCTTGTCCACCCTACATTCTTTATATGGTGAGTCCCAACTGGAAATCGAGAGATATTCAACGGATTTCCACTCCAAACTTGACTCGACAAATGACCGCTGCAAGCTTCTCGACGAGCAACTTCTCGTCGAAAGCACACCGACAGCTAGCTGAGCTTTGTAAAGATAAGAGAGAATATGAATCCTGTTATACTAAATTAAAAAAACCTTAATTATTATAGCATATTATAAAATAAATCGTATATAGTTTCGTGTGTGCCAGCCCTGGAGCTCGGAGCAAAGGGTGGTCATTGGTCAATTTATTTCTTGCAGGGCGCGGCGCTATCACGATTGAATTAGACAGCGCCTGCACCGCACTGCCCCGCACTGCCCCGCAGCCCACACCTCTGGAGCTAACAAAGGATCCTTGAAAAGTACTCGTTAACTAATGTAAATTATCTCCTCCGATTTAATATGCCTTTTGAAAGAGGTTTCAGCTTCCGTATTTCATTGAGCGATCACTATGTAAACGGCATTAGTTGGGTATCTGGTGATGGGAGTGGGAGGGTTCATAGTAATTAAATTGATAAGTATAATTATTGAAGCTGATGACAAAAAGCGAGCTCTTTACAAAATTAAACCATAAAGAGCGTTATTAATTTGAAATAAATACATATTTCAAATCAAATATCAACTATTTTGACTGGTCATTATTTGGGCAAGTGCTATTTTTACTGCTGCGTGCAATAATGTGTGTGAAAATTATTTTTGAATACTATCATTTCCAAAACATAACCTAATTAATATTAAGGTAAATTAACAAAGTAAAAATACCACTCCTCTTTAACATGTCAAATCTACACCAACACAACCCTGTTAATATCTCAATTACTGGGCACAGGTCTCCTCACGGAATGGGAGGTCACAGTCCATGGTTCTCCAATTGCGGATTGCCTTCGAGAACAACATGGAGAAACCAATGTAACACATGTAATACATTTATCGATATTTCATTGTACATTAATCCCGGCCTTATATCTATGCATGTGATCCTGAGCCACCTTAACACATTCATAGCTGCGAAGTTCCTACGCGCTCCCGGACTCCCAAAAAGGGAATTTGGTATTTTAATGGTGGGAATGTCCGGCTGCGCCACTCTTTGCCGGTTTATTTAAGGTTAATTTCAATGAATTGATTCGACGGTCAGCTTTAGTTCGGGAGCAGTTTATTGAGGCCGAAACGATTCCGTTCGCCGGTTTTCAACTGATTTCCTAATGACGGTAGTGGATCGGATGTTATTTTAATAGAGTTCGAATGAGCGCAAATAAAATTGACTCTCATAAGCATTGGAAATGATACGTAAATTGTAAGGAGAATAGTACATCTACGAGTATATGAAGAAGTGGTTAGATATACCGATGGAACTGTTCTACTGTCAGACTGAATTGAAAAGCGAATCAATGAATTATACGCGTATAATTCTTAGGTTAGCCGATTGACACAATCACTATTATTATTATTACTATATCACTATTTAGACTTAGCTTTAGCGACGGCTGCTTTAGTCCGCCCACGTTGAATCGTTTTCCGTTTAGAAATTTGCTACGACCTCTGCCATTATTAATGATATACAATATCAAAGGTAGGTATAGCATTTTTTGAGGACAAGCTTTCAAACACTACCAATCAAAATCTAGCTTTGCCTGCATTTACGCCGATCAGAATTTTAATTTAATCGATAAATCAATTAAATGGGAAGTTGCCAACATGTGACTTATTCCAATCCTAAGAAATAAAAAAATTATCTACATTTTTAAAATATAGTAAAACTTACTAGCCGTTACACATTAAATTCCTACTTTGAGAAGCAGATACCTAGTTAGTAGTAGAAACTAAAGTCATTGCTGTGACTACCAATCAATAGTAATAAGAGTCTACATTCATTTTTAGTATTATACATATTAGAATTAGTATGTATTATGTATATATGTATTATATATATTTATTATTTATATATATAATATTACAGTTTATGTATTTATTGTTGTATTAGTGTGTATGTATATTTGTATTAGTATGTATATTTATCTAAACCTATTCATAGTTATTCTTTTTAGTTAGTTTTTACCTGCCACCAGCAAATTTTCTATATCCACCCAAGGTTGGCTGGTAGAAAATGCCATTAGGCATTATGTTGGCCCTATGTTAGCCTTTAAGGTGACATGAAAATTAAATAAATAAAATAAATAAATAAATTACCAATTAATTACGAAGAAAGGATGGATAAACAAAGAACCTACCAATAATTGAATGACTCGAACCCAACCCATTGCGCGTAGCTCTATCCGTAGATGTCTACGTAGCTGTCTACGGTCTACGGAGTCTACGAGCGCTACGGAGGCTGTTAATTGCATTAAGCCGTCGATGAAAGGTGCTCTAACTTCGTCGCTGGAACTTTCCACTTAACTTTGCTTAACTTTCCAAGACCACTTGACCCTCGTCGCGGCCATTAAGAAAATTCATTTCATTGTTTATGTTATAACTGCTGCGAGTGTCGCTAAGTGTTACAAGGGAGGTGGCGGGAGTGTTAGTAGTTTTGTATAAAGTGGCCGCACTTACGAGTAGATAGTGCCCTACCACTTGTTTGGGGTATGAGGAAGTGAATAAACAGTTTGTGATGGAACCTAGTTTTTAATTGGAAGAAATCGGATTTCGTTGCACCAATTCGGAACGAAAAGATCTTGTCATGTGCGTGAGGCAGATGTTGATTTATTACAGAACATAAAAAATCTTAGCTACGCCAACAAGCATCAAACTGTTGAGCATGCTCCACCACGCTGCTCCAAAGCGAATTGGTAACCACCAACCCAGTATCGAATGTTCTCAAGCCAACAGAAGCTGTTTGACAAAGCTTGTGACATTTTTCCACCAGCGCGGCAGCGACCGTGCTCGACGTTGCTTAACTTACGTACGATTTATGCGAGCCATAGGGTTAGCTACATTTTTCAAAAAATAGGCGCAGCAGGTTCTAATACTAGATTTAATACTAGAAATCTATGAAGATGCATTTAGCAACATCAATCGAAATTCGAACTTTCCATGTTTTGAGCATGAAAACATTACCCATTTCATACATCGTCCCATATTCGAGTTATCAACAAGGCGACTTCAAGAAAATATTCTCCATACTCATTCCCGTCGCGAACCCATACATCAGGCTTACGCCGCAGCGCCAGCGCGCACTCATCGAGACAAGCAATCTGCGAGCCTCGTTCGCATTCGGGAGCCGCGCCTATTCTATACACAAGAAAGCATCGCTAAGTACAAATAATCCATAATTTATTGCAACAACTAGGAACATCGGCATTAGCATACGATGTCAATATCGAGATGTAGAAGCGAACCGTTCGATCCGGCGACGCGGCCCACGTCGACGGCGGCGTTACATCAAATTATTCCATTCCATTTTAGACGAAATGTATACAGAGCAAACATGAAAAGAGAACAAAATTAAGCATTAGAGCGGAACGCAAGGCGCGAGCGGCAGCGGGCAGCGGCGCTGTCGCGGGGGCGGGGGCGCGGGCGGGAACTTATATATTATTATAAATTCTGTGTAAAATAAAGAGTTATGTTATTTATATTATGTGTAGTGTATATGTATGTTTGTTAATTCTTTACACTCAAACAGCTGAACCAATTTTGATAAAATTTGGTATGGAGGTAGCTAGTTTAACATATAGGACATTTTGTCCCGATACTGTGTTCCCTTGAAATAAAAAATCTGATTCAATATTTTTTCAGGATATACGAGTATGTACTATAAATTTTACTCAGGGAAAGCCGCGGGAAATATAGGTAGGTAATGTAAGTTGGTTAGTAGGTATGAGGACTGGGGCAGGGACTTAGTAACAATGATCAGTGATGTTAGTGTCTAAGTCAATCTAAGTCAGTCACAGAACCTGTAAGGACTAAGATGGTTGTCCCTGAAGCAGATAACCAGAAACCACACCTTTCCAACTTGGCTACAATAATAATTGATTTAAAACATTTATTACATAGTAGAAATTGTACTCGAATTAACGTAAGCAATGTAGAAACTAATTGGTTACATTTTTACCACCCAAAAATCACATCGGAATTCAATATGTTTCATGGTGATTGTATTCCAATACGCATCCGGTTGTTAAAAACTAACCAGAATTTAAAAATTCGAAATGGTTACCTGCCTCTAGTCAAAATTCAAATGAAAAAACATCATGTTACATTATTTCAATTTTAAATATAATGAGTGTACGGTTTAATTGACTTTTTTGTACGTGTAATTTAATCTTATGTTAATTATAAGCACGTGATTAGGTACCAGTGTTTACGATACAACTGCGATAAGACACCGTCATTGAGCGGAGTGGCCGCAAACATGTTTACTCGTTATCGTGCCATCGCGCCGCTATCTGCGAGCCGCGCCGTGCCGCGCCGTGCCGTGACGTCGCGCGCCGGGTCACGAGGCCCGCTTGATCTTTACGCCAATAATTATGTACGTACTTGTGAATGCTAGTTTAGTGTTAGATGTAAATTTTGTAAATACGTCATTTGTATTTACAGTTTATTTCTAGACATGGCATGTGATATTAAAAAAAAAGTCCAACAGATTTACTCTACAAGTAACTTAGTAAGACGACGGCATTTTGTGCGTTTGTCTGTTAGTGCTTGGTAGAAACGATTAGTGTAGGCTGGTTCTATAAATCAGATAGAATGGTTTGGAAGTAGAAGTCTCATTACAAATGTTCGAGTGAAAGCCATGATCTCAAAACATAACATGCCCGTATAGGGAGACCCAAGCCAAGCACCCATAAAATAAGGTCCAGGGTGTGCCTATTACCATTGCCAACCAAATCATATCTAGATACTGCTAGAGATCCAAAGAGATTTTTTAAAAGCTTTTCATATAATAACCAGTAGCAGCGCCCGCCCCTGCGCCCGCGCGCGCTCGTCACTCGCACCCGCGGGCCGCGGCCAGGCTGCGGGCGGGCGCGGGCGAGCGGGCGCGGGCGCGGGGGCGGAGGGACATCAATAATCCTCCTTGTTATTCTTATGCAAATGCCCCGGTACGATAATAAGTGGAACGCGAATCACCAGACGCTGTACAGATTGGAAGAATTCGCTGACAGCCTGCCGGTACACACTACGCTGGTTTTAAGCCTAGTTTAACTTGCCACAGGAGTTAAAACGGTTTGTAAATGAAATATTCAAGTTCTAGGAGGTTTTATTGATGATTTTATCAAAGTAGTTACATATTATAAGCTTACATGCAACGTCTCCCATTCGTACCGAATATTCCACTAGTGGCAATTTATCCATACTAATTACCACTTCCTTACTCATATCAGTTATAAATTTGGTAGAATACAAGTATAGAATTAAGTCAATATAGAATTAGGTTATTGTCAGACCAGGAATAAAAAAAGCTAAATCCCTATAGAACAAATCTATAGTGTATGCCATTTTTGTATTATTTTAATCAATTATTTTTATCAAACCGTACTGTACTGTAATCGTTCAGTGGTCCATTCACTTTTAAACTAAACTATTAAAAAAGAGGGCCAATCGATGTGAAAATTGAGAAAAAAGTCACCCCGTGTGGTCTGGGGTGGGCCGTGCGTGCGGGACGTAGCACTGTGATGTACAGCTTACTGATTCGATTTAATCAGTGCCGGCGCTGCAATGACGCGCAATTCCTTTTATACTTCCTCATTCTACTTATTGCGATTTAATTGACTATGTAGGTATAGTAGCCTTCTCACATTAAAGGTGAGAAGGTGACAAGCTACATCTTATTAGCGTTTTGGTGTCTACCAACAATGATGTCAGATCGTGCGGGGAACCACCGCCAACCATTAACTGATGTGGAAATGGATTTAAAATATTGTGTTTGGAAATCAAATTTGCTACTCCTAACTCGACTCGCGCAGTCCTCTTGGCATTATTCCTTATTCAAAGTGCTTTTATATCCATAAAAACTGAATGAAGTAAGAGCAAGGCTTTAGCAACCGTACCATAAGCTCCATCTTAACACAAGAAATCTCCTAGTCTTCTTAGTAACTATTCAAACGAAGATATTGTCGTAAGGACTCTCTTTTAGAGTTGACACACAACTCATTGTCGGTGACCACTACCCTAACATTTTTCGTTGTATCCCTTTACGAAAACTAAGCATTTTATTGTGGAAAAGAAAAACAAAACAGTTTCAATTTGTAATCCACATCGGCCCGATTCCCTTCTAACACAATATAGTAGAGACGATAGTAGTGATAACTCTGCGGTAACCCGTGACCTCTACTTACGGCTACACGCGATGTTGGTGACTACTGACTACTGACGAGGTAAACTTGTAATTAAGTATTTTATTTAATAGCTCGGTAAACCCGTTCCTGCTATTCGCTACTATAACATATTTCTTTGCAGTCCGCGTCGCTGATCGAGTTTGGTTGGATATTACACGACTTTACCATAGTATAAAGAGTCGCTCCGCTCTACCTTATAACTATGACTTTACGAACAATATGCAGGCATTTTTAATTTAGCTTATTCTTCGTTTCGATGAGCATGAGCATGAGCTCATGCTTGCAGTCATCTGCAACCCATTGGACATTACTTAAAATTAATTGCACTTCTCATAACTAAGAAGGTCTGCAGCAAATTCCACCACGCTGCTCCCTTGCTGGTTGGCGGAGATACATTTATTCGAAAGCATTAAAGCTCGAAAAAACTTAAATTTTAACTAGATATTTACCAAACTGGGTGAATTGGTAAGTAATGATGTGCGCGACGTGGAATAACTCTTATTACATTCTGATTAATGAATAAAACATAAAATAATAATCACATTATGTATTTATATCCTATTTTCCTACCTATGATTATGTAAATGATATCACGTATGTTATCAAACATTAGTGCGCGTGAAACGAACGCAGTTGTGGAAGGAAGCGGACCACTGTCAGCAGAACACACTGGCTCAGTTTTCCTGTTAATTTCTGCCACGCACACCGGCGCACGCGTACGCACGCCGCGCGCTATCGGCGCCGCCGGACCGGTGCGCCTGCGCGGGCGCAGAGCGATAGGCCGCGCGAAGCTATCAGTACTGGAACCCTTATACAAATGTTTTTTAGTTCAAGCCTTCACCGAGATCAAGTTAGATATTAATTTGTTTTATTTATTTTCTTTATTGCAAAAAAAAAAAAAAAAGATTTTACAAATAGTAGTTTAGTAATTATAATACGCACGTACTATAATTACTAAAAAGCTTAAATCCATACTGACTAGGTCGTGGTTAATAGCTAGCGTGGACTTTACTTTTGTCCAGTCATTCATTTAGATGTAATTGAGATGTAAAATGTTAATAAATTAGAAAAAATCTCAAAACCCTGGCCTCAAGATAATTTAAATACAATTTATCACTTTGTTTGTGATGTAATGGATTCTTAGTAAGCAATGGTAGCGTCCATGGCCTGAGAACGTTCGACACTGGGTTGGCCACTAACCCCTCCAGCAATCCCCATTAGAGCAGCGTGCTGGAGTATGCTTTAGACCTCTCGCAGCCGTGTCTGTGCGGAGCCGTGCCCGTACACACACCTCTGCTAACCCTTCGAGGAAATACAGGCGTATATAATGTTGATGAATGTAATGAGCGCCTAAGATAACACATGGATAACCTCCATATGACCTATGGTTCGCCTGTCTTTGTACTAATTTAGGTATACTTAAAAACGAATGGGCACGACACGGCGCGGTAGCAAATGAGGAGAAACAAAATGGCGTCCCTGGTGAATACCGCCATGAATGGCGCGGTGTGCAGGCGATATCGCGCGTGAATGAGGCGACTGATAACACGCACGCGGATGGCCGCATGTGCTATGTGCCCAAACACACACAAACGTACACGAGGACTGCTACATCGTCTCATACCACTAATACGTCATGTTATAGGGTTATGGCAGACATGGAAGCACAGGAGGGGGCGGCCCATGAAAATAATTCAGTCATTAGTGCATAGTTTCTGTTTAAAAACCAGATTTTAAGAAGAAGAATTTTGCTAGGTGTTTTAGGAATTTTCCTAGGGAACCTAGCAGGTATTATATGAAACCTATTTTGTTCCATTGTTAGCCCAGGGCAGTACCACCGCCCGTCACGGTAAGTGCCTAGCACCATTTCTACCGTGTAATAATAATTGTTTTAAAGCAATTGTGAAAACTGGCCTCAAGATAACTTTAATACAATTTACCACTTTGTTTGTAATTGGATACATACGAGTAGTAAGCAATTGTAGCGTCCAACTTGAAAACATTCGACACTGGGTTAGCCACTAACCCCTCCAGCAATCCCCATTAGAGCAGCGTGGTGAGGAATCTATGGGGAGTGGTTTCGTCTGGAGCCAAAACTGTAGCATTAGCCCACACAGCACCATAAAAATACTCTGAACGATATGACGCTCAGGGTCTTAACAGGGAACTTGTGTTCTTTTGCCTAAATTTTTCGATCAACTTTGACAGTTAATTCCACGAAAACCATGATAAAACAAAGCTCTCAAAGCGACAGATTTTCTTACATTTTACATTGCTTTTTTTATGATTATATTTTCACCAAGCAATCGACAGGCTGCGCCGCGAAGAACTCAACTCTATTATCTGCAAGTAGGTCGGCACTGCGTACTACGAACGTTTCTAAATATTACTTAATTATAATGGAGCGAGCGCATAAAACATTTTTCAATCCCCATAAATTAGCGGAGTTGGCGCTTGGCGTGTTTTGACAGAGCGAGTTAGCGGGGTTTGGAAATAAAATGCGAGACCGCCTGACACCTACGCCGCGTGACGCGAATATCTGTTTAATTGTGTGGCGGCGGCACGGCACGACTCACGACACGACCCACGACACCAATGCACCGACTCACGCGCCGGATAAAAATTACTGGATCAAAATATAAATGAGAAAATGTGTTTGTTGGTTCGTCCTTCTTCTCAAAGTAAAGAAACAACATTAATCTGTCATCTACACCTATCGATAGACCAAATCATATCTGCGAATACCCACCTCAACATTCATCCGGTCATCATTACAAAACATTTCAACATGCTACTTTAAAAAGTCGAATGGCCTCACTGACTGGCTCTTATAAGGTCGTTAATCTGCTACAGTTTATTGCTGTCAACTGAACAGCGTATATAGTTATTAATGTTGTGTTTTAACTAGCAAAGCGATACTGTGTTCTATTGTCGCTGGAAGCTGGGAATAAAAGTATCTGAGTAATGGGTCGCTGCGCTTGTCGGGGGTTTTCACCTCACGGAAGGACCGATACTTGTGTATGCGTAGTAGGAATATCAATTGGTTACTAATAGTCAGTGTAAGGACTGCGGAGGAAATGACTATTAGCAAGATTAGAAACTTAGATACATTAGCAATTTAGAGTTTTAACATACGATGAGCGTGTACAGTCAACCTAAAAGCGAAATAAAAAAATAAATTTCAATAAATGTTAGTCGAATGAGCCACAAAATTGAAATTAATTACATATTTTATTCTCTTAGTGCTACATGAAAATTTTAACATAAAATTGCTTTATGCAAATAACTTATACCTAAACAAAATAAAGTCACAGACAGCCTGAGTCATGAATGCTGATTTTCAGTGTGCCCACTATGCGAGTATTCCCTCCAGGTGTCAGGTGTGACTTCCCCGAACAGGAGGTGGGTGCGGACGTGGGACTACCACGCCGGAGCGCGCTCGGCCGCGGCTCCTCGCGAAGCTATCAAAACATCAATGAGCGTCGCATTACCGGTATCTGAGCCGTTATCCTATAAGGTTATTGCCTCCGTTATTTTACTGGTATTGCGTCGTAATTTAATTTGTGAACCTCGGCGGAATGAGGCCGGCGGGCCGAGGTTGTGTCATGTAGGTGCAATGATGGCCGCTCGCCGTTCCGCTGAGGAATTTTAAGTCTTACATCGACGACATAAGGGTGTCGGCGCGCGCAAATAGAGCTCGTTACCTACGCGTGCGGTGTAAGTGTTGACGTCAATCGGTAGGTTATTTGTGTGTATTATCTCGGCGATAGGGCGGAGGTGAAGGAGCCCCGACGCAGCGTTCACGTGTCGCCGTCAGGTTCTAGGAAGACGCGATACGGCTGATTGATCGCTCTTTGTTCGCAGCCCTACATACAGTACAGTACAGTATACCTACCTGATGCATACCACCCCCCACCCCCACCTCGCTGCTGTGGATCTGATCTGATCTGACATCAAACAGACTGACTTCTCATTACACCCACGTGGTTCCTTTTTCTTCTTCTAAAATATAATGATATTTCTTTATGTGTCAGCAGTTAAAACAATCATCACAATAGCCTCTAGCCATGTTGGCACGCTTGGCACCGCGTCGATTCCCTAACTTCTTATAAAAGTCACATCTTTCATTCAACTTCATTCAAAAATGACTTATTTAGATGATAAGTCAACAGATTAATCGGCCTGGCAGTATCTCCCTGCCATACTGGCACGCTTGGCACCGCGCCAGCCTCCTGGCTTCTCATTAAAACCACATCTTCTTTCATATTCCTTCAAAAAAGGACTAGGTTGGTTGCTCAGTCGGCAGTTTAGCAGTCCTGTCACAGTAGCTCCATGCCACGCTGGCACGCTTGGCACCGCGCCAACTGGTCGAATTCACATCGAACCCACATTCATCTTACACGGGAGACCTTTTTTCTTCGGGTGTCCAGTGTCCTGTTCATTAGATCCGACGCAGTAGCCCTCCGCCTCGCTGACAAGATTGGCACCGCGCCAAAGTTCTCCATGAGATTTTTTTTAAACCAGAAAGAAGGAAATGTTCAAATTCAGTGCAAGTCTGATGCTTCTCTTTGTTTCGGCAGTGAGTGTAGTGTAAACATTTAAAACTAGGTTCACTAAAAGTTCAGTCTTAAGTTTCAACCATTTTCAAATTCACAATTCTTATTCGAATGTTATCCAGTTTAATCTACCTATTCAAGGCTAGTCACAGGTGCATACTGCGGAGCTTGAATACTAGATATTATAGGTAATAAGCTGTCAAAATCTGTATCTGTCTTGTACATGTTCTACCAGCTAAGCCTGAGTCTCGCTCCGACGCGGCCCGCCCGCTTGGAGCGCGGCCAGCGCGCGCGACTGCGATATAGATAGCTCGTCACAGGGGGATTTACTATAACGCGCCTGTAAATTGCATTTTTCTTGTAGATCCGATTGCCTAAGCCTTTATGAAGTCTCAATCGAGTCATAAAATCCGGTGCTTAAAATTAAATGGTATGCAAACTATTTTTCACGATTCATTTTCACAAAGTATCGCGGTCGCTCGCAACGAGTGAGCTCAGTTTACTTAGTAACGTATTTAATTATCATCCGTCAAAATTATAAGACAACAAGATTCCCTTGTCTTAGCCACATACACATTTAAACATAAAAAGCCTGTCCGTTTACGGGAGTAGGAGGGTATCAACATTCTTCGACGCAAGTTCAAAGATCTGAGACAAAACATTTTTTGTTTCATTGCATTTAAAATTTCAAACGAGATTGATACAAATATCACTCGTCGAATTAAAAAAATGCATGAAAGTTGTACAAATAATATTCTCGAAGACATGCGATGTCTGCCAATCCCCACATACCCAACGATGTTCCGTTCGGAGAGGATACGCGCGCCCAACAGCGGGGCATTGGAAGGGTTGTTGGGCGGGTGGTGATTTGAATCAAGTGAGTTACCAATATCTTATGGGCTGGGCTAAGGACGCTGCACACTGAAGAAGGCCGACCAGATATTAATTAGGTGTTTGTAGGCTCATTAATAAAAGCAATAAAAAGTGTTCGAGCACCTGATCCGACATGGTGCACTAATTAGTTACACTGTTATCGATGTATCTGTTCGTTGCAGATTAATCTGAATGCACTCAGATGTATTAATTAAATATGTATTATGCAGTCGTAATTACAGCAGTGGAGTTGAATTAATTTGGTGTTAGATCAGACATTAATACACTCGTAACTATCTGGTCCGTATTCATAAATCAAGTCTGGGAATGGACTCGAGTAAAGAATTGAGTCGTGTCGCAGGCTAAGGTTGGGTGACTAGAACATAGGATGCTTGAAAAGGATCCTCTTATACTAAATCATAGCTTAATCACAGAATAGACAATGCAATTAAATTACTAGGTACTGTACATAATTATTAATCTATGTTTTATGAATTTATATTTAACATACCTAAGTAAAATCGCCTAACTGTGTAATCCATTTTTGGCCCTAGTAACCTATTGTACTTTTATGTACTGTTGGATTGCCTAATAAATAAATAAATAAATAAATAGACAGCTTTGAAATATGTAGGTACTAGGTACCATTCACGCACATGAAATAAACCAACATTAAATTAATTAATTACAACTACCTAGTTAAATTTTATTGCGCTAATGTTCTAAAATGTACCTATTTGTTACCTTTTTGTTGCGTAAGGCTATACTAGGTTAAGGACTTATGAGTAATGACAAAATTATAATATTGTATTAGTGAATATAAACAACGAAACAAACTCACCGCAATAGTATAAATAGAATTGTGTGCCAGCAAACTGGAAAACCGCAGAATTACCTGTCGACAAACATGCATTAAACATTCATTAGTCCAGACCAACTCGCTATCAACTTTGAGAACTGCTTATTCCTGTAACTGCTGCCTTAAAATCCTTAAGGACAGCATGTACAGAGGACGTACGCACGACAGGGAATTAATTTACGGGAGCGGCACTCTGCACTTAGCACCGGGTAACATGTGAAAGAAAATATTTTATTAAAACAAACTAACCGCGGAAAGTACTTACTCTTTAGAATTGAAATATATATTAGTAAAAACGTAGGTACTAGCCTAAAATTAAAATTAACTAATATAAAATTGGTTTGGGCTTAAAACCTACAAAGCAGCGTGGTAATGTTTCCAGGCCCTCTCAATCAAGAAGGGCCCCACCCTGCTGTGGCGAGAAAAAGGGTTGCAGCCAAACCTTCAAATACACTGTCCACGAGTGGTGGAAAAGTTATAATATATACTACTAATTAAGTAATTATGGTGCCCATGATTACAGTCGATAACTTTTTAACGCGTGACCCTTTCCCCACGCATGACCGTGTTGTAAAACCGTAAACTTTTACTTTACGACAATTCATAACATCTTCCGCGCAGCAATACGCCGCGTCACACAGCGCGCCGCGTCATCTCGAAGGGTCGCGTTCATTAATTAACAACAAAATACATAATAACAATAGTGGGGCACGTTTTTACGAGCGCTTTAAACAATGGCTGCGGCGATGTGTGAGTAATGTACGAAATATCGCCGGAAATAACCAAGTGAATTTTGAATTAGTTTGAGGAGAGTAGGTAATCGCGGTTAGATCGGGGCTCACGACTTTTACATGCCACTATATAGTTACGTACTACCTGGGTAAGTGGCGGCAAAGCCGCGGCATCAGCATTAGTATGTCGAGTCCACACAGTCACAGGTCTTGTAACGATACTTTTTACAAGGAATTTTAGTAGAGATACCTTCATTCATGAGGATTTAACGTTTTAACTTTTATTATTTTTCGTGCTTGCAGCCACAGCAACACGCATTCTATGAAAATTAAGGTGTCTACCTATTTCCGATCAAGAGATAGAGCTCTGTGACAGCGAAGGCATTTTAATAAATAGGGTTCCAGGTTTCACGTAATGGTAAAAATGATATTAATTCGATACACTGAAGCAGTCTCACATACATTTTCTAGTATTTAAACTGTTAGCTAAGTATTGTAGAGTTGCGCTCGGTTGGGTTGGCCCATAAAGACACCAACAAGAAATTAGTACCATAGTATAGTAGGTACCTAATTTAAGACAAAAATATAAAACAATTGGAATGTAGGTAAGTATTTTATAGAAATTAACTATGTAAGTACCTAAGTACATATTAATGAAACTAAGTAACAAAATAATTATTTGGATGTTTGTTTTTCTATGATAAGGGAGAATATCTAAGTATATGGGTACTTCCTTTATATCACATAAAATCTCCAAAATATTAATAAAATTTCCAGCTTCAATATAAAATCTGATGGAATTACATGTGATTCTGAAATTTCAATAAGCGTTATAAATAGGATTCGAAATTTCAAACAATCTCGAATTTTTATCTGGTTATCGGCTTAGTCGCTTACCATGCAGGATTACATTACTAATCCCTAATCCTATTATTGCAGGCGCGAGACTACACGTGATAAGGCTTGCAAGCAAACAAGAAACAACTTCAAATCATAGCTACAAACATTTGGCTTTGTGCATCTCCAACAATGCGGCTATCCGTGGCACAAGTCGACTATAACAATTACTTTGACACTTCTAATTGCTACGCATCCTGTGGATGCAGCCCATCTGGCACCGGCCTGCGATGATTTATGCGGGATATTAAGCTTTACATACGAAAGAATAGAGGTGTGACTGCATAAAGGTTGGTTGTGGACAAAGGCCGAACAATTAGCGTTTGTTCAGGATCGCGACGCCTGCGCGCCATGTGCGGAGGTGGCGGCCACTCAGCCTCGTCCGTGTCGCCTGCATTGTTTCTTGTGAGAAGTCGTGGAAAGTATTATGTTAATAATTTATGGTACCAGGCCAGGTGTGACGGGGAGATTGACGGATTGACGGAGTCTGGATTTGTGAACAGAACTAAAGTTATTTATTTATTAACAAAACTAATAACTGACATTACACGTATCGTTAATTGCTTTGATATAGGCTAGGCTGCCTCGACAAACGAGCTTAACAATTAAAGGCACACGTTAAACTCCAAATCCTACCTACTCCATGAATCTCCATGGCATCCAGAATCACTTACTCTCCGGGCAGGTCGGCAGCGCGATAACCTTTTTTTTTTTTTTTTGTTGTCGAGGGGGAAACCTTCAAAAGGTACCCGGTGCCGTGGGAGCAACACCGGGTTATGTGGGATTTTTACCGCACTAAAACCCCCCCGGTGGCCTTCCTCGGCGCTATGTGGAGGACTCCGGGATCTCCAATGGAACGCAACCGGAGTCCTCTTAGCGCGGTGCCCTTGATTTGGGCTCTGCTTGGGAGGTGCTGCCCCATCCCTGGTCTGCCCTTGTTACGACGGTATGCGGCCACACATACCGTCGTCCTGCTCGGGGCTACTGGGTGGGCGGTTTGAGCTCCCACTCTAGCCGCCCGTAACCCCGAAACCCCCTTTTAGTCGCCTCTTACGACAGGCAGGGGATACCGTAGCTCGTATTCTGGTCCCGAGCTACAGGGACAGCGCGATAACCTAAGGGCTACATCGACATCCTCGTCGCGGTTATCATTTAAACAGATAGTAGTTTTTATTTTTACACTTCCCACTAAAAGATAACCGGTTAACGTTTATTTTTTCAACAGATACAACTCTGTCAAAGATATAAAATGAAAAGATAACCGTTTGTGTTGTGACCTAAGGGCGATTCGGTGGTAGAGTGCAAGTAGGCTGAGGAAATTATACACGCGCACGTACCTAATCCTGCTTCTAAGTTACTTCCTTCACACTGATTGATTTGAAGTATAAGCGTAGTTTTATATAAAACTTCACTTTAAAATGTCAGTCTTATGTACATGTGTATACGGTTATATATTATTTATTTAAAAACTGGATTGCTTTCTGTTCTTATTTTGAATAATTACAATGACGTCTGAGAAAACAAATTTAACAATTAAAACACATTTACTACACATTTTCCCCTCCACCAATCCGCATTGGAGCAGCGTGGTGGAGTATGCTCTAGACCTCCCGCAGCCGCGAATTTAAGGGAGACCCATGCGCAACAGTGGGACGTCAATGATAGACTTCCATTTGTTTTATCACACTGTGCCCACACCTAGGAATTAAACGTATACGGTCACACCCATTAGTGGAATAATACTAATAACCTACTAGTCTCGAATCTCACGCCCACATCGTGATTTAACGTATCTTATCACCCGTCGGGTCAGGGGAAAAAAATGGAATGGGTGAGATATTTCCGAACGGTTCTACTTAGTTATAACAACAAGCCGCCGGGGTGCCGATGATATTGCCATGGTTTAACAACAATAGTACATATTATTATCATAGTGGTACCTGACGATTACTTAGTTGGTATTACTGGTCGGTTGATAGGAGTTATCCGATTTAGTTCTAAATGAAAATTTACTGATGACCTTGTATATCCACAATAATGTAATATTCTTGGGTCATTGGTATGTCATGGGAGATAGCGCAAGGGATGTAGGCTTGATGTCGGTACGTGCTAATTGCTAATACATATGTGTATATCTAAAAAATTCGGAATTGTTTCAGAAACTACTATACAGATTTTTATTCTGTGTATAAATGGGCAATAATTTATTTATATTTACGAAAATAGCTACCTGGAGCGGGTCGCTAGTATCTAATAATACAAGGACAGAAAAACTGTACGTATATTTGAATTACCTCTATACTTTCCCACACAGCATCCCCACAGAATTAAAGCAAAGTGCAATCGATAATAGCGTGGATAATAACACGCTGCGTTGCATGCGGGCTATCGCCGCGTACCGTGTATTTATCGGTTCATAATCGTTTAGAGATCGCCGCGATATCGCTCGCTGCGACTACACATTGCGGCCTTGCGCGTTAATAGTAACTGCTAACGTGAGTAGTGATGGAGGGCATCGATACCTGTTAGCTACTACGCTTTGGCAACATCACCGTTATCAATATCATCATGCTGTTGGACGCACCGTGCTTTCAATTCATCACAGCTGTCCCTTCCACTGTCCCAATGTGTAAGGCACAGTCGATCGCCCCACGCCTGGGCCGGCCCAGACCAATATTGTATGTCTTTCAATGACATGAATCTTATAATAAGCCATTCATTAAGTTTTTATTCATTTCAATGTAGAGTCAACGTATCTCAGTGACTCTCCCAAATAATTAAGCCACAACTTACTAAACAACCAATATTAACTAAAATAACCGATGCTCTTAACAGTAAGAATTGTTTCTGTACAGTATTTGAACCCGGTCCCGCCCGCAGCCCGGCCCGGACCACACGCGCGCACCGTGCTTCATTCCTGAACAGAACCCGGCATGTGACACCGTACATACGAGTTGCGTCGATATTGTTTTAGGAGATCACAGGTGGTAGAACCCATTTAACCTTGTTGTATAGGTAAGGCTCACTCCATTTGGGTTTAAGGATACTTTATTTCATAAAGACATAAAAGTGAGTACGTAAAAGTCTTCAAAAGTAAAGCCATAATATGATAAACCATTATTAACTATGTGCCGAAATGCTAACTTGTACCGAATTGCCGTATATCAAAAGTTATATCCCGTGAGCAAATATATTTGTATAGCAAGTTATTAAGCTGAAAAACTTTAAATCTAATAAATATAACTCGGGTTATGGGCACGGGAGGATACAATAATAGCAGCGGAGATCTGCTTCTGCTAACATTAACGCTCTAAAGTTTTAGTTACGAAAGAGGCAAAATTTAGCTCATAAAATCAAACATGACACGTTTATAGCATCAACGCATAACGCCTCTACTTTACTGATGGGGTGGACAGAGGCATGTAGTTATTCCCACTAGTAACTACGTACCGTGCAACAACGGTTAAGCCTATTGCCATATAGGAGTATACTCCGAGCATGTCCTGTAAAATGCCAGTTAGAAAATCCCTCATAATCCTTAGCGTCCAAACCGCTTCGGCAGTCACCAGCTGATTCGACCGGGACACGGTCATTATCCACGTCATGTGGTCATAGGTAAGTATAGCTAACCCGTGCCATTGTACCTACTCAACTAGGAACGTTCCGATGCAAGCTTTGCTGAAACAAAGGTCCGGGCATTGAGGACGTCGCACCTATCAATTGCTCCAACTCCACGAACAAAAGCATCTCGAAACAAAAGCCACGCGATTATTTACAAGGCCGAGGTGGCAACGTGGCCGCCACGTGTGCAAGGTGCCATTGTCTCCGTTACACAACCAATAATACGGTTCACAGAGACAATCTCACCTTTATAGCACGGCCCGTACGTCATAAACTTGCGTGTTTTGTATGAATGTCTCCTTTTTGAGGATTTCTTTAAGGTGGAATAGCTTTTACCGCTCGGTGGGCTGCGTGGACAGATTTATGGTCACAATCACCGTCTATGACGAACGTATAGTCCGTCGGACGGAGCGCCGCTGCACGTGGCCCGGTATGGAATACAGTTCTGTTATGCTCATTGACATATCAAGTGCAAAAATAAAGATTCTTTTATAACACGCTTTTATTACCTTGGTACATACTTGGTTGGTATTACCTTGGTACGTTATTCTCGTTCAAAACGTCGGATGAATTTGAAACTTTCCACACATATCAAAGACTGATGGCAATGTAATAATTAAAAAAAAAAATAGTTTTTATTAAAAAACTACATTATACATACTTCTGTATACTGTAGTTTTTAATAATTTGTAGATATGTAATAAAAGCGCGTTTTTATATTATTTTTAGAAAGAAAGAAAGTGAGAAAATCTTTTATTTCATTGTTCTGTAACGCATGTGTAGCAGTTAATATGGGAACGCTTATATCTAATATTAAACAAAAAATAGTAAGGTAATGGTAAAATAAATATAACAGGAGGTCGGGGTAAAAACCTCGTACGCTATACACATGTGCCAGAGTGCCCGAAATCGGGTCTCACTCAGCATAGTACCGCGATATAGTGCTGCGGCGCTGATTTTCTGTGAGCCCATTTAGTGACTCACGGACGGCAGTGAAAAATGATGATAAATTATTATTTATTATTGATTTAATTTTAACGGTAACTTGAGATATAAATGTTATGGTAACGCTTAGTAGGCACCGGTTTTCAAAATGAAAAGCCTGGCTGCAGACTGCAGAGTGCGATTTGCATAAAATTATTAGCATTAAGAATTCTGAGGAATTGTCTCTGTCACAAGTCAAATCACATGGTATGTGCTAGGGACGCGAACCTTGAACCTGTTGCACCTGGAGTGAACTCTACCAGTGCCATGGTATGGAGTATACTATAGGCTGGCACCTACTTATTAACCTGTTTATTAAACACGCAGTGGAATTGTACATTTTCTAAATCATCAAAATTAAATCAAGTAATTAAACCAAGAATCGAGATAATTCTTACGTTATTCTTCGAAGAAACTCTAGATATATGTATAGCTATTTTTAAATGTAGATACAATAATTACCCAGATGTTACATATCGCGATAAGTACTCTTCATTTAATTTGTTTGAATAATAAGATAATACTTACCTAGCGTACACGATTTCCTATCAAATAGTACAATAATTCTAACATGAAAAGATATCACGGACTGCTATAGCGCGCTCAGGAACAGCTAGTGACATCTTGTGTTCGAAAGCTGAACTAAAAATGCAACGACGCACCGGTTAGAGCTTTAGAGCCTTACGTACATAATAAAATTGTCTAGGGCTTTTTATCATCAGATAATTTATTCGATTATTTGAATGATTAATAAAATGTTTTATTTTGATGTAAAGAAAAATGGTCAGGTAAATTTTTAATACCGTAATAAAAATTATAGAGGATGTAGAGTCGAGAGAGATAAGACAAAATAAACATGTTTGACATTCAACTTTGTGTCTTGGCAGTTGCATGCATTATTTTATTCGTCCATTCATTGGAGTTTAGTGCGGCTCGGACGAGTTCGTCACAACAACTTCACGCAGATAGAGACAGGTAGGCTCGGAAGGTGGAGCGTTGCGCTGTAAACTGTACAGTCGCAGCGTAGGTGCGAGTACATAGACCGCAGAGAAAATAATATACATAAGACGGAAAGGTGTGCTGAGGTGTGCTCTGGGCTGGCTGAGGTGGGCAAGCGCGCGGTGCGAGGTGCGAGGTGCGAGGTGCAGCGTGCGGGGCGGGCGGGGGTGGGGGCCCGGGGGGGAGCGCGGGGTGCGGGGCGCAGGGCGGGGCGAGAGGCGGGCCGGGGCATTCCGCCGCGCGCCGCGCAGCAGTGCACACGCCGGCCGCACGCGCGGGCCATGGTCGCGAGAACCGATGAGATGTTCGGGTGCTATGGTGACAGCTACTCGTACCGCCTGTGGAGCCTGGCCAACGTGTGGGGCGCCTGCCGATGTGAGTAGCGGACAGTGAGTGACGTGCCGATGAAAGTGCGCAGCCCGCTTATGGGAGTCGGCGGTTGGTACGAATGCTGGCTCGGAATGCGCAGCAAGCAGGTGCCCACCTCCACCACCTCGGCCAGGCGGCTGGCGGCCCTCAGTAAGCTTCTTTTCCTTTACGTTACGTTGCCGTTCATTCTGTTCACCGTTTTATGTTTGTTATTATTTTTTCTCCT